>JAUPFN010000029.1:2675668-3248168 GCA_036924255.1 Apodemia mormo
TGTGTGTGTGCGTGTGTCACTCACTCTAGCCGCACGGTGTGGTGCGGCGCGTACGTGGCGTGCAGCCGCACGGTGGCGGCGGTGAGCACTTGGCGCAGGTCGGGCCTGGCGGGCGGCCCGCGCACGTACAGCAGCCACTTGTGCGTGGAGCGATCCGCGCGGGACGACGCCGGGACGTACTTCGACGTGTTACCTGGACACGTGTAATAATTGACTACCACCACTATTGACTCTATAGTCATTTATCTTAAATAATATTTTCATACATAAGATCCTTCCAAAATAAATGATCATATTTTAACACAGCGCTCATTACGTCCAACCAAAGATATCCACCCAAAAAATATTGTGATTCAAGGGACTAGCACATTTCAATTTTTACGAATAAAACAATCTTGTCTTATTACGCTCCCCGTCTTTCTGCATGAAATAATTCACGTTTAACATACCAACCACCGCCTATAGACACCAAAGATGTTAATGGTGCGTTGCTATCTTGTGGTGGTTTAAGAATCTTTATTCTCATTAAGAATTAAATAAATTCACTTACATGAGAATTATCACTAGGTATGCACTAATTACACTATGAGCGGACGAACACAAACAATACTAATTATAAATGATTATTAATTACATCTATTACTAAACACAACTTAATATAATTATTTATATATCTAGTCAATTTATGCGGGTAGAAAACAAAATAACATTGCTCAATGCGAAGCGAGTCGAACGAATCGACTCAGCCATTTTATGGAGTAATGACATAAATTAACTAGATGCGACATTACACAATCTTTCCGACCCATTATTTTGTATTATGTTTTGTGTATCTAATCTAATGCCACATTTTTATTTATTTATTTATTTTTTTGGAGGATTAACAGCACAAGAAAAACATAATTAAAACTTAAACTGGCATCAGAAGGCTTACAAATTCCCCACTAGTAGTGACGGAGAATCTCTTACTACTAAATTACAAAACTAGATGTTCTTAAAGAATGAGCTACTAATTAAGTTTCTTATAGTCGCAAAGCTAGTGTTAAACAAATCCAAATCAAATTTACTTAGAAGTGCGTTAAACTTGCTGCCAGCTCGATATATAAATGTATTTTGCTTATAGTTTGTGGAGACTAACGGTAAGTATACAATAGGGTAGTTGCGGAAAGACTAATATGGAACTGCAATAGATATTTGAGATAAAAGTTCGGGACAATCAACCACATCTTTGAAAGGTAAATTACATCCGCTATTTCACGTCTAACCTTAAGAGGGAGAATGTGGATTTTTTTACATAGATATAAGTAGTTACACGAGGAATAAGTTTTGATTTAAAGCAAATATATTTAATAAATTTTTTTTGCATATTTTCAAGACGGCTAATGTATGTATCATATCTAGGGTTCCAGATTTGCGAAGCGTATTCTAAGTGACTACGAACAAGAGAACAGTATAACACTTTAAGAGTTTTTACTTCGGAAAAGTCAGCTGAGCTGCGCATCAAAAATCCTAAAGCTTTGGAGGCTCTAGCAATTACATTATTAATGTGCTCACCAAAGAGAAGCTTTGAGTCATGTAATACGCCCAAATCCCTAACAGAGGATACCCTTTGAAGCAGTTGACCTTTCAAAGTGTAGTTATACATTATAACTTGACGCTTCCTAGTATTAGTTACAACGCTACATTTAGATACATTTAAATCTAACCTATTATTATTACAATAATTTTCGAGACGTAAAAGATCAGCCTGCAAATTGATCGCGTCACCCTCACTTCTAATTTGAGCAAATATCTTTATATCATCAGCAAAGCAAAGCAGCTGAGATGAATGAAGGCACTGGCTGACGTCATTTACAAAGATCACAAACAAAAGCGGTCCTAGCAGTGAACCTTGAGGGACCCCACTAGGATTAGTAACCCAACTGGACATATAATTATTAAGAACAACTGCCTGTGAACGATTATTAATGTATGAGGTAAACCATCGTAGCAGATCTCCTTTAATCCCAACTTGATCTAACTTTTTCAAGAGAAGTCGATGCTGAATTCGATCAAAGGCCTTGCTGTAATCCGTGTAAACCACGTCAACCTGAGAGCCATTATCCATAGTATCAGTTAAAAAGCTGTTTAGTAGGATGAGGTTTGAAACTGTTGATCTTCCTTTCAAAAATTCATGTTGAAAGGGACTAAAGGATTCTGACAACGCTGCGTAAACCTGATCATACACTATTCTCTCGAGAAGTTTAGCTAATATGCACAATTTAGAGATATGCCTATAGTTAGTTATTTTTTGCTTACTTCCCTTTTTATGAATAGGAGTTATATATGCCTGTTTCCATATAGATAGCACTACACACTCCTCAAACGATCGCTTAAAAAGAAGCTAAACGGGGAATGATAACGATTTAGCAAAATTCTTAAGAAAGTGAGCAGGTAGGTTGTCAGAACCTGTTGATGTGGAGTCGTCTAAATTAAGTAGCAATTTTTCGACTAAATGCGGTGTTACTGAGATCTTGCATATATCGGAAGTTGTATGCGTGACGTGTATTAAAGATATTTTTTATTATGTAAAGCGACAAATGTATTACATATATTTATAATTAAAAGAAGCCAAATTGTATTACCCCAATAAATTTCATGTCACTGTTCGCGAAGCCAAATGTATTAAAAATATACATTAGCCAAATGCGACATCCTCGTAATACAAATATAAAAAAATAATAGTTGTGTTATTATGCTGGATGAGGTGACAATGTATTTATATAAGGAAGGTAACAATGGTCTGTGAAACGGGTACAATGGTTTGGTACCTGGTGGATTCTAGGTGTTATTTATGTGTAACGAGCGCCACACCCAAATGCGTCACACAGACTCCTTCCATATAGCCAGATAGCAAAGGGAGGTTGTAGCTTTTAATCGTGAGGTGGGCTGCTGAGGTAATCACTTATCAAAAAAAAAAGTTCAGGATCTAAAAAGCAAAATCCCACAATAAGGCAGGAGATGAAATGAGAGAAGCGGACTTGGATGGATGGTATATATTGGTCTCTAAGTTAGAGTCGCATTTTAAAATAGGTTACGAACTAGAATTATAGTAAGAGAGTTTAAAGTTCATAGTCATACACTGCTTCACCAAAATTGTCACATAAAAAAAATGAGTTCATACCGGAAATCAGCAAACCTTTCTGCGCGGCGGGAAGATCCTAGGCCTTCGGAAAATTGGACATGTGTCAGATGGTGTCCGTGGATATCTCTTCGATCGAGCTCGGTAAAATTGGGGGTTCTCGTTCTAGGCGATCTTTAACGTCCCCTTTTTCCTTCCCCAAGTATATTTTCAGATAGGTGTTGAACACGTATATGAAAAAATATCACATTTTTGATAAAATAGTAAACTCTTGCAATTCCACAAAACTTATACGGCACGCATTTTTCAGTGCCGTCTTTCAAGTTTTCCGACTAAATTTAGGCGAAACTATGCCCATTATTTATTTTTAAAAGTTATAAATATTTTAGACAAAACTTAGCTGAATTACATTTTGACGCTATGACATCGACAAAGGGATGCCATACGTAAATTGTATCTATGCCATTTATGGTTGTGTTCAGGACAACTCAAAAGTTTAACAGTCTCAATTGACTATACTAAATGCAAAGTTTATTTTGTCCGAACATTATAACGAATTATTAGGTATCGGGATTCACACGTTACAGACATTGCTTTCATAAGTTTACCGGCTACCTTACCCTCCAAACCGGAACACGACAGCGACAAGCACTGACGCTGTTGCGGCAGAAATAGGTAAGGCGGAGGTACCAGACCCGAGCGAGACGATGCAGAACTCTACCACCTTGTAGTCACGATGGTAGTTACTCGTATAGCCCATCGGTCGCCTTTTATGACCTGCCTGGCAGAACTACAGTTGGCCTATTCTTCAAAGGAGCCCGAGACCAACACTGGGTAAACTACCAATCCACAAAATTCTCAGAAGCCACCATCTAATTTGCTTAATATACGAGTCACTACCATCGTGACTACCAGGTAGTAGAATTCTTCATTGTCTTACCCGGATCTGGTACTACCACCTTATCTATTACTGCCACAAGACGTCAGTGCTAGTCACTGTCGTGTTTCAGTTTGGAAGGTAAGGTATCTGGTAAACTTATTCAAGTGGCATGACGACCATATCACAAGGATAGCAATGCGCTATTAAGATCTGCTTGTTTGCTATCTTAAAAAATCTGTAGCTGTAATACTCACCAATAATAATTCTATATCTATGCTTCATTTTGTTCCGCGTCACTTTGTCCAATGTAACTACCTTCTCTATTTTTGGTTCAATGTGTCGTGGTATTTTTTTAGGTTTGCTTGTACACGGCTCTTCTGGGACTTGGCCTTCATCAGGGGGCTTTTCTGGCTTCATTATCTTTGTAGCGTCAACTGCTTTTGTGTAAGGTTTTCTAGTTTGTATCATAGCCTGTAATATAAATATGTTTATTATTACTTGTGTACTTGTAGACTAGTCTATTGAGTTCAAATCTTGAGGTCCTGGGTTCGATTACCAGCTTAGGACAAACAGCATGTGATATATATGTTGCACGCGTTAGAAGAAAGGTGACTGGTGATTGTTTGTATTCTGAGTAACTGACTGACTGACTGACTTGGTGAGTGACTGAATTAGTCGCATAAGCATAATTAATTAAAAAATGGTGCCCCCATATTTTAAGGATTTTATTTTTATTTTAGCTGCATGCACTGCTACTATTGTTTATGCAGAAACTGTATAACTTAAGAAATTTTTAATAAATATATTCATTTTCAAACAGTTTTTTAACTTCTTCTAAGTATGTGAATGAGTAAGTTACTGACTGTGCCCCGATTTCCGAAAATCGAGTTTGCAACAGATCTCACGAGCATCACCAGATTTGAGGTCCTAGGAACCTGTTCCGACCATTTTAACGATGACATCAGTATGTCTGTATGTATGTTTGTGTGTATGTGTGTGTATATGTGTGTGTATGTGTGTGTGTGTTTGTGTGTATGTGTGTGTGTGTGTGCGTGTGTGTGTGTGTGTTTGTGCGTGCGTGCTTGCGTTCGTGCGTGAATGCGTGCGTGCGTGCGTGCGTTACCGATCGAAACGCAGCCATTCAATTGGATGCTGCTCAATTTAGACTTTTTGAAAATTTGAACTAATTCAGTTCAGGAGATTTTTAGAAACTTTAAAAACCTAAAAAAATTACAAAAACTAATCTGCTCTTTTACTCAAATAACAACGTCTAATGCATAAATAGCATCAAAATCGGTTTATCCGTTCGGCAGTTATCGTTGACGAAAAATTTTGAAAAAGTGTGTTTTTAATATAGCTTCGAGATTTTTAACCAATCATTTTTGACCTTCTAAGATATTTTAGTACTTAAAAACCATGTCAAATGCAATTTCAAAAATCAAAATCGAACCAAGTTTTCAAAGTTACAGCTTTTCAAATATTAATATTTTGTAGTGTATATTTTTAAAATAACTTGCGCTTAGGCTAACACGGGATCAATAAAGCTCCCCTATTTTTAAGATTTCCGTCTACTTCTGTGTACTGACGAGCTCAGCTAAAATGATTTGTTCATGAAAAATTAACCAGCTGCAATGGTTTATAATAATAATAATATTTAATTTAGAAACATATCCATATTTGTGTTAGAAAATACATTTTTAAAAACTAAAATTAGCGAATGTTGTTAGATTGACAGGTAAAATTAAATTAGTACAGTTTCAGATTTTAAGATCCCAAGTTTACTAAAACTATATAAATCTTTAACATTGAATATGTGCATTCATGTTTTCGTATATTGTGGGGACCTATACGCAGTGCGTGATATTTATCTTGTTCACCAAATACTGGAATATTTCAAAGGATTATCAATGGTAATAATTATAATGAGAAAATATATAATTTTTTTTTGTATATGTGTAATAAAGTCAAAAATTTCTTTTCTTCTTTTACAAATCTTAATTTTTTTACCATTACAAAGCTTCACTATGCAGAAGGCTACTTTTTTAACCGATTACATAAAGGGAAGTATTAATTTTGAGTCACACGAACGGGAGCAGGTATAACAAACAGCTAGTAATTTTATAACGATTATTGATCTTACATAACAATGTTTAAGACGGACACACAATGACACGACAGAAAATGATTAAAAACCTGCAATTTGCCGCCGCGGCTCGTATGTCAAGGCGCGCGCCTGTCACTGCACGGTGACCATAATTTTTTAATATTACTAAACAAATTGCGTTGAGATTTACTATAAAGTTAAGAAATATTCCCTTTTTATTATGTGTTTATTGGTTACATATGACCAATTAACTATTGTGTCCTTTAAGGCGAGGCATCGCGACAAACGGGAAAAAACTGGTTTGCTAAATCACGTTTTTTTGTATTGATTATTAAATAACAATTTTACAAAAATTACACAATATACCTGAAGATATTATCTAAAGAATGTGCTAATTCATTACATGATAGAATGTACTTTACTCGATCATTTAAAATTCCGAAAACAGGCTAAAAAAATCTCGAAAACAAATAATTTGTTAATAATATTTCTAATTTTCCACATGATTTTTATATGGTGATATTTAGTTGTAAATATAAAAAAGAATGTGCTAAATTTTAGTTTTCAGCTGATGTCCTATACTTATTTATTCGAAAAATAACACGTTTCCCGCAGAACATACCGCGCTACCCATTTTCTATACAATTGACGTGCGTCGAAATACCTCGCCTTAATATGTAGTTTTTCACCAGTCAACCTATATATCATATTTAAACTTACTGAATAATCCTTCCTACTCTTATTCCGAGGGGCCCTGTACTGAAATATTTCCTCCAGGTCCACAGCCGGTTTACCAAGCAATTTCAAAACTGATGGATGTATTCGAGGCTGACTTTCTCGAAGTAGCGATGTAACCTGAAAAATTGATAAAAACAATATTGTAGACTATACATACAGCATTAAAAACTTGTTCATCCCGAAACGTCTATCAACCCATTACTACATAGTATAAAACAAAGTCGCTTTCTCTGTCTGTCTATAAGTATGCTTAAATCTTTAAAAATACGCAACGGATTTTGATGCCTTTTTTTTATAGATTGATTCTTGAGGAAGGTTTAAGTATACAAACCTTTCCAATATTCCCACGGGAACAAAAGCTATGCGGGTGAAAACGCGGGCAGGTCCCTAGTATAAGTATATAAATGACATACATATGGCATTTACATGGTCTTGACGGACGGTAAATGAAGCATTTTGGCCGAACCCAGAGTCTACTCCTCTTAACACTCATGCCTCAGATCCATGGTATCAAATAGATGTTTTTTGTGTAACAGACATAAAAAGAATGAGTATAATCTTTGACAGAAAAAAGTCTATTTGTGTAGCCAGAACAATCCCATTGAACTATGTAGTAACAATAAATTATAGCAAGATACAATGTGACCGTTACCTCAGCTTTTGCTCTAGGTTCACTCTGAGAGGCTATATCATCTTCTATTTGACTCGGGGTCAGCTGGAGCTTTGGATCATTATAATAACTATTTACAAGGTGGTACCTTATTTGATGTAAATATCTTCTAGCTTTCATCATCCTGGAAGAGAGAAAATGTATTTTGTTAATATGATATTTTATACTTTTTGTTGACACTTGGTTTTTTCTTTATATCATATAATAGCAAACAAGCAGATGGGTCTCCTGATGGAAGGAGTCATCCATCGCCTATAGACACCTAAGGTGTTAATGGTGCGTTGCTATCTTGTGGCAAGGTCTAATGCCACATGCATAAGTTTACTGGCTACCTTACTCTCCAAACCGGAACACGACAGTGACAAGCATGGACGCTATTGCGGCAGGAATAGGTAAGGCGGTGGTACCAGACCCGGGTGAGACAATGCAGAACTCTACCACCTAGTAGCCACGATGGTAGTGACTCACATAGCCAAACGGTTGCCTTTTAAGACCTGCCTGGCAGAACGGCAGTTGGTCTATTCTACAAAGGAGCCCGGAACCAACACGAGGAAACTCCATTTGTAATTATGTAAAAACACTTGTCCTGTTGCACAAAACACTTTTTATTTTATTTATATTGCCAACCAGTTTCGCTCTTTACACTATCTTCTTGTAGCCCTGAAAATGCCGTAAAAGGGTAAAACCAGTTAGAGAAATAAATAAAATAAACAGTATATTGTGAAACAGAAAGTATATTTACATACTTAATCTGATAATGGTTTACTGTCATTTTTGTGTCTTGTCTTTGAAGAATAGACCAAATGTCGTTTTGCCAGGCAGGTCGTAAAAGGCCGATTGGCTAAATGTGTCACTACCATTTTGACTTATAGGTGGTAGAGTTCCGCTCTTGTCTCACCTGGGTATTTGATACTGCAGCCTTACCTACTTCTGCTGCAATATTGTCAATGTTTGTTATTTTCATGTTTCTGTTAGAGGGAAAGGTAGACTTATACATGTAGCAATGCCAACACATCACCAGGAATGGGACACCGGTTTGGAGGATTGTAGACTTATACATGTGGCAAGCTATCCTGCCTCCATGATAGCAACGCACCATTAACATCTTTGGTGTCTACACGATGGTTTCTCCTTCCATCAGGATAGCCATCTGCTGGTTTGCTATTCTCATAAAAAATGGTTAAACGAAAAGGAATGGTAAAAGAATTCTGTCATCTGAATCTGAAAAAGGTTTGCTATATGTATATTTTCAAAATGATGATCGGTATTTATTTTTTGATTGGCATTTACAGCATTTTATTCTATGTGACATAGAAAAAAATCTATACTCGATAAATCACTGAGTTTTACAGAAAAAAAAAAACAATTGATTTCAATCACGATTTTAATCATAACTTAATATGATTAAATTAGCTATAAATCAATATTTGCTCTTTTTGACACTTAATTTTCTTTATTGTAATTTACATTTTAGTAACCTTATTACATATAATTATATTCAGAATTCAGTAATGTTTGCATAAATCATAGAAAAATTATTATATTTACTTGTAATCATTACAAAATTGTTAGTAATGTGTAATATATTTTTAGTTCAAGTTGTTTAATATTAATTGTTATATATGCAATTGAAGAGTACATATTATAATAGAAAACTTGATATGTATTTTAAAGAGCAACTATGAAGTAAATAAATGAATACATAATTTAATCTCTAAATATTTTATATAATTAAAATCGAATTGGACTTTCAAAAATTACAGCTTTTTTAATATTAAAATTATTTTGTTTACAACAAACTTACTTCATATTTTTAAAATAATTTTCAGAATAATATACCAATTTATTTAAGAAATTTTGTCAGCTTTTCTACTTAAAATACTGCGTCAAATACCGTAAATTGGATTAAAATTTCTTGGAATTAATCAATGATGCAAATTCTTGAAAAACAATTTTTTTTTTACATTTCTTAGTCATTTTTAATCTATTGATTGATAGTAGTAGTTAGTAGCTAAATAAAACAACTTAGAGGTCAAAAATGCTGTAAATGCCAATCAAAAAATCAATACCGATCATCATTTTGAAAATAATTTTAAGCTGTAATTTTTGAAAGTCTAATTGACTTTCAAAAATTACAGCTTTTTTAATATTAAAATTATTTTGTTTACAACAAACTTACTTCATATTTTTAAAATAATTTTCAGAATAATATACCAATTTATTTTAAAAAAATTATCAGCTTTTCTACTTAAAATACTGCGTCAAATACCGTAAATTGGATTAAAATCTCTTGGAATTAATAAATGATGCAAATTCTTGAAAAACAATTTGTTTTACATTTCTTTGCAATTACAGATCAATATTGCCAACATATGAAACTATGCCACCTAGAGAGAGAAGTAATTCAAAATTCTCATATACAAATTTTAAGACTATCATAGAAATAAAACCTACCTAGAGTATTTCTAAGTGTATTATTATTACAATAAATAAAATATCCAATTCTAGAATTCTTATTTATTGTATGTGGTTGCATCATTTAAAAATTACTGAATAAATCCATACTAATATTATAAATGCGAAAGTAACTCTGCCTGTCTTGGCTTGTCTAAAAGGATGGCAGTATTGCAGTAGGCACAGGTAATGTGGTAGAATCAAAACCCAGTTAGTAGTCAGTGGTATGTATTAGCAATTTTTAAGTATTTTACAACATGCCTATCAGTAAGGCTATTCATCTATTCTACGAAAAAAGCCTGGATCAACATCGGACAACAGACTGGCTATTTGATATCATGGGACTTAATAAAAATAGCTAATTATGGCTACATAGTAGACCATATAGTATAGACCATCACACCTCAACTCTTAAATCAGGATGCAAATTTCAAATGCCAACCCATTATAGTTTTTTTTTTTCTATAAATTTGATGTTAATTTTTATACCTATTACGTACCACAAGGACAAATAGCCTATTGTACCATACAAGTGTACCAAATTACATTTTTCCCAGTGTTGGTTCCTAGCTCCTTTGAAGAATAGACCAACTGCCGTTCTGCCAGGCAGGTCGTAAAAGGCGACCGATTGGCTATGTGAGTCACTACCATTGTGGCTACTAGATGGTAGAGTTCTGCATTGTCTCGCCCGGGTCTGGTACCACCATCTTGCCTATTCCTGCCGCAATAGTGTCAGTGCTTTTCGTTGCTGTGTTCCGGTTTGGAGGATAAGGTAGCCGGTAAACTTATGCATGTGGCATTAGACCTCGCCACAAGATAGCAACGCACCATTAACACCTTTGGTTTCTATAGGCGATGGTTGATTCTTTCCATCAGGAGACCCATCTGCTTGTTTGCTATCTTATGATATAAAAAAAAATAGAAAAAAAAAACAATCAGATTGGTCAAACAATTCTTGCTTGATTGAGTAACGAACCTCCAAATATCCAAACTTTCATACTTATAATACTAGCTGCAGCATGCAGCCCACTGCATTATAAAATATATGTGCTATTCAAGGTCATCATCTACCTATGTGCCGAATTTCATTCAAATCTGTTCAGTAATTTTGGTGTGATTGCGTAACAAACATCCATCCATCCATACTTCCAAACTTTCAAATTTATAATATTAATAATATCTATACAAATAAATAAAATTAGAGTATATGTTTGTAATATTAAAATAATCACTTTTTACTAAATGCATATGGATGTATACACAGTAAATATACCAAATTAACATTTTTTACAATTTTTGCCTGTCTGTCTGTTAGTACTGGCTTATCTCTGAAACGGCTGGACAGATTTTGACGGGACTTTCACTGGCAGATAGCTCGTTTTTCTAGGTGGTAGAGTTCTGCATTGTCTCGCCCGAGTCTGGTACCACCGCCTTACCTATTCCTGCCACAATAGTGTCAGTGCTTGTCGCTGTCGTGTTCCGGTTTGGAGGGTAAGGTAGCCGGTAAACTTATGCATGTGGCATTAGACCTAGCCACAAGATAGCAACACACCATTAACATCTTTGGTGTCTATAGGCGATGGTTGACACTTTCCATCAGGAGACCCATCCGCTTGTTTGCTATCTCATGATACATATAAAAAAAAGTAACTTAGGCCAATTTTTCTTGAAAATTTTCCACACAAAGTCACGGGCACAGCTAGTTAAAACTATATTTTCAATTTATAATAAACTTATAAACATATTTTCAATCCATGATTTAAACTAATTTGTTTCTTAAATAGCAGATAAAATCATTTTACCCAAATAAAATAGACATTTAAACACCTGAGCATAAATTAATTATTAAATTACATAAAATACTATCAGAAAAGTAAAATTTTAATATGAAATACTTGCCAAGATCTTTTAAAAAATGGTAGAGGGCATACCAAAATTTTGTTTTAGAAAAAAAGCTCTCATCCTATTTTATACTATCCACTCTATATAGTTCCAGGTATAATATAAACAATAATGATTTTACATAATAACAAATAATTGTATGAAAACACATTTAAATTTTTTTAAATTAACATTTCTCTAAAAAAAACTAAGAAAACTTGTAGCATTTGCTAACCCATCATGATAAATGTTTGTTAATTTTCAAACTGCAAAAGTAACATTGAAAACTTACATTTTAGTTAGATAAATAGCAAGGAATGAACACATGGTAGATATATGTATTTTTTTTTATTTAGTCCATTGATGACTGTATATTCTTTACTTCTTAAATGTATACTTTAATACGATCATAACATCATAAAAATACTAACCTTTGATCTATTAATAAAACTTCATTTTTCCTCGCTTCTAATTCACCACTGAATTCACGTTGTAAGATTTGTCTGATTTTTTCCGTTTTGTCTTCTTCTGGTAGACTAGCCACTTCTTCTTCGACACACTGAGCTTGCTCTGGATAATCTGGATCATGATATTCCTCACTGTTATCCATTTTAAATAGTTTCACAGAAAAAAACTATTAACGCCCTTTCACACCAGTAATACTAGTTTCTTGATTTATCACTTATTTTACGTCACTACACTCACTATTAATGCTAAAGTATAATTATCACATTTCTTTCACAGCCTAATATAATTATTAACAGTACTTAATTAAAGTTTTGATGTATTTTACATTAGGTATGTATAAACACTTTTCTATTAAAATGATTTAATTAAATTTCCGCATTTGACAGAATGCCTTAGGTCAACAACCGAGGAAGTAGGGAGGGGAGGAATATTTGGCGTGCGAACTTCCAAAATACAAATGCGCAAAAACGATTTTAAGCTAACCTTTTTTGAGAAAGTAACGTTAAAATCTGTTAAAACAAATTACAAACAAACCTAAAGATAATTCCAATGAGTTTCTCATACGTTGATAAGTAATTTTTTTTGTATACACGATAATAGTAACGTTTTTACGAAAAATTAAACCTTATTCAACGGTTCGAAAGTTCATTTCACAATTAAAATTAGGCGTGTATTACGTAAACCGCATCATGTAAATTGTCAATATAAATGACTCTAGTCTATAGTTTATCCACAGGGCAGGGGTAAAGAAAATCATACACAAACAAGTAACAACGGATAAAGAAAAAAAATCACCCAATAAATACATTACCTACATACTCTTTGATCGCCCAACTTGGAACTTTGACAAAAGAAAGTTTCCTTCATCTAAGACTTGGAATCTCTCTTAGAGTCAGAAGTACTTAATTATTCTTTGCTTGGGATTAAGGACCTATGTGCAGTTAGCTACATTGATAAAGAGATATATTATAACGATTACATATCTTTAAGATGTAAATATATTTCCAAATCGAATTTAAATCCATACTTCACTAGTCTGTTTCCGTACTAGTTTATACTACCATACTACCTATATAATAATATACTACATAATATTACATATGAGAAAGTATGTCTGTCTCTCTTCACTTTCACGTCTAAACCGGTGAACTGATTTTGATGAAATTTGGCATGGAGATAGTTGAAGAATGAAGATCAATCCGGCGTCAAAGAAAGACCGAAAAACTCGAGGAGTTGATTTCTCTACTGGCTCCCTAATTATAAAATAAATCCTGAGTCTTGTCTTAAAAAAAATTGTAAATTGCCTGCAGGCCCTACAGAGACGTGTACCTATGAGATGATGTATTTTAAGCTTCAATGAGGCGAAAACATGCCTAAAGATAGATTTATGATACTGTAGAGTTCAAAAATTTAAAATTTGTTGAAAAGACACTATTTCAGTTATTTTATTTCTGAAAAGTTGTAACTTTTGGACGCAAAAATCGTTTTTAAACTTTCGATCGGTATTCTAGGAGTTTATGAGCTCTAAAATGTTACTTGGGTTACAAAATCCATTAGTTGAAAAATCGTTAAGTTACGTCAAAAAACACTTTTGCAAAATTTTCCACAACAATAACCTGCTAACAAATCAACCGATTTTGATTCAATTTGCGGCAAATAAGGAATAATTAGATTATGGAATCAATTTGTAAAATATTCTGGAAATTATTTAAAAAAATGGAGTTCACACACGGTAGAAGTGAAACTTTGTATTCTGGTTTCTGGTTAATTTGTAAGAGAAGGAGATGAAAAGACTATGGAGGTGGTTATCAGAGGTAAAGAGAGGGGGGGGGGGGGGTAAGATATCGACTGATTGATAATTTGATGGATTGATTGATAGAGACGAAGGATAAAAAAACGTCATAGAAACACGTTTCATTTGTTTACAAATCGCAACCTAAACCCTATATAAATATATTGATAGTTGTCTTTTTCCCTTATTTATTAAATTTGTCAAAATTTTCAATGCCGAAACAGTTTAAACTTGGAAGTGTTATTTGGTTGTGTGGGTTAAATCCGAATACAAGAAGAGGGTAGATGAAAGTTCATACTGACATGAAACACGAAGGAAACCAGGAGGAACATCCGTGTTGTCCTGGGTCTTTTGAAGAATAGACCATCTGCCATTTGGCCAGGCAGGTCGTAAAAGGTGGCCTACTACTAGGTGAAGAGTTTCACAAAGTCTTATTACGCCCGGGTATTTGGCATCACCGCCTTACCTATTCCTGCTACAATAACGTCAGTGCTTGTCGTCGTAGTGTTCCGATTTGAGAGTTAACTTTGCCGGTAGACTTATTCATGTGGCACTGTCATCCTGCCACTTTGATAGTAATGCACTGTTAACGCATTTGGTGTCAGTAGGCGATGGTTTCTCTTTCCATTAGAAGAGCCATTTGCTTGTTTGCTATCTAATGGTATAAAGAAAAAAGGGGAAACCGCTACTCTAGTGAACTCGTGATCGTATTACATAATATAGTCTACGCTCGTGACCACGCTCAACTGCAATTTAACCAAAACGTCAAGCTATACAAGTTACACGTCTTACCAATAACTGAGTTCTCAACTATATAGATATTTGACTGAAAAATTGCATTAAAATTTCCATACATAATATTACAAATGCGAAAGTCTGTCTGTTGGTTTAACTGTCTGTTACGCTTACATGGCTAAACTGGACCGATTTTCATGCAATTTGGCATGGAAATAGTTGAAGATCCGGGGTCAAACAAAGGCTTAAAATTAAAAAAAAAATTAAGCCCCTTAGGGGTTATTTTTTTTTAAAAATTAACCCCTAAGGGGCTGAAATAGGGTATAAAATTTGTATAGGGTAAAACTATATCGACGACATGTTAATCTACTGGCGAGCGAAACTACGTGGGTCAGCTAGTTGTTTAATAATCGTTAGAATATCATTTAAATAAAATTGATTCTATTTTAAACTAAAATTTTCAGACAATTAAATCTTATCTTGAACTAGCTATTGCCCGCGACTTCGTCCGCGCGGACTTTCTTTACTCCGCTCCTACTGATCATAGCATGATGTTATATAGCCTATAACCTTCCTCGATAAACAGGCTATCCAACTCAAAAAGAATTATACATATCAGTTTAGTAGTTTCCGAGATTAGCGCGTACAACCAAACAAACAAACTCTACAATTTTATAATATTAGTATAGATTTACAATAATTTTATAGAAAATACCTACCATAATTTTACGGCCCTGATACAATAATAATTTTGACGGGTTTAGCCATTGACCTCTAAATATATCATATTTCTATGGGTTTAGCATACTGATGTGCCAACTCGGAAGAAACACGACTCGAGTTAACTCGAGTTAAAATTCACCTAACTCGAGTTAGCAGAACGAGGTTTAGAACATGATAATTATTTGTGACTGCTTAATTTTTTTTAATAATTATTAATTCATCTAATTATGTTGTGACAATTATCGTATTACACTGAATAGGTAGTAAAAACGTTGTTTTTAGTAATTGTTATAAACTTCTTTATTTATGTTTACGTCTTATAGCTTTTTTGTATATGCGCTTAGGTTTACCGGCCAAGAGCCAAAGAGTTTGCATTATGTTTTTTTGAAAAGGCTCCTTCAATGTAGATGGTTTAACGAAAATATTATTTCCATTAACTAATGATGGCCAAGATAAAGTATTATTTTTTGAACAATAACTTTTGAATGCTTTTTTATGTGATTAAAACGCAGTCGTATTTCCCATATATTTGAACGAATTTTAAATTTTTTTACAATATGCGTGTATATAAATGTAGTATTAAAACAACACTCTGCTCTTTCTTATTCTCCTAATCATGAAAACACAAGACGAAAAGATAGAGCTTGTCTGTAAAACAAAGTGACTAAATATGCATTTTCATCAAAATTTTACATATTTTTAGGTCCACTTCGGTATAATAGAATCAATGCAATAACAAATATTTATTCAAAAAATTTTAGGAATTGCGAAAAGTTTGTAATTAACATTTTACAAAACATGTCTCATGATGACACTGAGAAGTTATTACTAGTTGGTAAATAAACGACACTTAGAGTTATGTATTTTAATTACTTTTAATTTTTCTCTTCTTCTTGTTATTTGTGATAGTTTTAAGGAATTACTCTGTTTTCGTAAGTTATATTATTTCTTAAATTTCAGAGTTTAATTTAATAACATTGTAAACTGTGCTCCCTTAATTTTTTATCAGTGATTATTAAAATGATTGTATTCCTAGTCCTTATCGCCTGAAACACAGGTTAACCTAGTTCAGGCAGATACATGTTAAGTCAGCTCATAAGATAGTTTTTAGGTATTTTATTATTCAATGTAATGCACAATTTATTTATCTGAATAAATATATTTTTATTTTTGATTTTTTGACTATCTGGCTATTGAAACTCGCTTAAACATGATTTCCTGTGAAGTTCCAGTGTTTTTAAATATCCTAATTAATAATCATTAAAAATAAATTTATTTCAATTCTATCTCAATTTAGCTAGGTACGAATTATCTTTACGTATGTGACTAGTACAGACAAATATATATCTTCACGACAGATCCCTTACGGGGTAGGCAAAGAGAACCGAGAGCATTAATCACGATCTTTGCAGACTTATCTCGCTTCCTCCACATTCGTTACTCTCTTAACAGTACTCGATCAATCTGATCATGGTACGCCAGTCTTGATCTTCTCCGGTACCTACATTTGAGGTGACTGTTCGCGCCAATAATTCATATATAAGAAAACTGAAGAACGAGGAGCGGCGTGCGTACGGGCGAACCATTCGCTCACAGCCTACGCGTCATTCAACACTCGTTACAAGTTTAACGACGACACACAAATTATCCTCCCACAAATCTAAATGTTATATCCTTACAATTAAACAGCAAATTATCCAAAACCTTTTATTTTATGTTCCAATACTGAACAGTGACTAATAAATAAATATGTCAGTCTTGGTCTTCCCCGGTACTTACATCTACAGTGACTAATAAATAAAAGAATAGCTTGCTTTCCTCGTTTCTTCGCGCACAACGAAACTTCCGAGAGTTTCAGAGTTTGCAAATCTAACCCGAGTTAAGGAGAATCTAACCCATGGAACATAGATCTAACCCAAGTAAACTCGATTTAAACACAACTCTAGTTAGTAAATCGAGTTGACATCACTAGTCTGGCGTTTGGCAACACAGTTTGTGATTGTTGATAGATGTTCTGTGTTGTTGATTTGATTGTTCATGATCATTCATGATTGTTCGAACTTCGTTGTGAGTGTGACTGGTTTGACATTTACGAGTTTCCAGTTTCCACTTTCCACACAAAGAATAATAAAATTATTGGATACATCTTTATAAAGTGCTAAACTACAGCAAAGAAAAAACTAGAGAAATGTTAGCGTGATGTGAGGGCTCATTCAGAGTAATCGCTCATGTCTGATACACAATCAAAGGGCCAGGAGGCCATGTTAGAGCCACGAAGACCTTTTTTCTATCCTGATAGCAGTAGTGACACGGAGGAGTACAGAAGAGACGCAGAAGAACGCCGCAAACGTTTATCTAAACGAAACGGACCAAACATTCGAAGAATTCCTCCCAATATGCCCCCAAAAAATCAAACTCCAAATGCCCCAATTCCATCGACTTCAAGCCAAGAACCTCCTAAAAATGGTCAGAAAAATCAGTTGGTTGAAGATAGAATTACTCTTGTAGTGGATAATACTCGTTTCGTTGTTGATCCTGCTCAATTTACAGCTCATCCAAACACGATGCTAGGACGAATGTTTAGCTCAGGTAAGCCCATTTTATAATTACTATATAACCTTCTCCTGATTCGTACGAGTCTTTACAAACAATATTTAAAAACAGTGATATTGTAGATTAACATATTAATACATCATACAAACTGTCCCCTACAACAGCCCCTTAGAGGTCAAATTTTGAAAAAATCCCTTTGTTTTTCAACTATCTTTAAATACCTCAATGCCAAATTTTGACAAAATCAGTACAGCAGTTTTGCTTTGAAAGCGTAATCTATATGAACTTACTCAATTGAAATAGTATGGATTTGGAGTTTAAAGTGGCTTTTTTTATATCATAAGATAGCAAACAAGCTGTTGGGTCTCCTGATGGAAAGAGTCAAGCATCATCTATAGACTCCAAAGATGTTAATGGTGCATTGCTATCTTGTGGCGTGTAATGCCACATGCATAAGTTTACTATACCCTTCAAACCAGAACATGACAGTGACAAGCACTGACTCTATTGTGGCAGGAAAAGGTAAGACAGTGGTACCAGACATGGGCGAGACAATGTAGAACTCTACCACCTCATAGCCATAATGTATGTAGCTTGTATAGCCAATTGGTCACCTTTTACGACCCGCCTGGCAAAATGGCAGTTGGCCTATTCTTCAAAGGAGCCCCGGACCAACACGCGGGAAAAACAACTTCGATTTCTGATAGACATTATTCAATTAAAGTTTCTAAAAGTATTATTTTTTCAAATTCTTGAAGTTTTCATAGCCATTTTGTTTTTACAATTATTTTTCCGCACTTAGCCACTTGGTCCCATGTATGTAGCTGGCTAAATTTATTGCAGCCATCCTAACTCCTAGAAGCTTATAATGCAGCTGATGTTTTCACAAGTATTCTTTGGAGTTTTTAGAATTTTCAGGATGATTGCCCAATGTTTGGCCATTTTATACGGGATTTTTTATAGCCACATTATACTGGATTGTTTAGATAATATATTATTACTTGAACATAGGTAAATCAGGATGTTACAATATAAAATATAATTATTGCACTACTTTCTGCCTATACGGTGTTTATATAATTATTATTGAACATACCAATTATTACTTTTAAACAGTATTAAAAATAGGTAGAAAATAATAATAATAATAATAAAAATAATAATAAAATAATAATTCACAGGACAAATTACACTTACTGATCTAACCCCAAAGTAAGCAAATTATTTGCTTGTGTTATGGATGTTAGTCAACAATACTAATACATAGAAATACATATATAATGTAAATACTAGAATATATATAATAAACACCCAAAAAATACAAACATTTATGCTCATCACACAAATGCTTGTCCTCGTCGGGGATCGAACCCGAGCCTCGTTGATTGCGTAGTCAGGGTCTCTAACCACTCGACCAACGGGGCGGTCGAAAATAAATATTAAATCACGTATTTTGCACAAGATATATTTTCATGAAACAAAGCCGATTACCCTGCAGTCAGTGCTACTACATGGACTGCAAGGTAATTGGCTCTGAGAGCCTTTGACATTAGTAATAAGAGGACTCTGTTCTTACTGTTATAAATAAACCCCGCTATCTATTTAGCATATTGGTAGCAACTGATTTTAGGAATATGGTAATTATAGTTAAATAAATCTGTTTCTTTTTTTTATTTATATAACAAAATAAATAATTACAATAATATATTATTTATATTGATTTTAACTATGAACTTTTTGCCGGTGATGATGGTAGAAGGTGAAAGACCATTTTCTTGCCTCAAATGGATACTTTTGAATAGGAGAAAAAGCCTTACTTCCGTTAATATAGAACATATACAAGTCTTTTCTAAAATCTGATTTCTAACCCAAATCGATACATATCGATTTCTCAAACTAAAAATTAAGATTTCGACAAACCAAAAATATCAATTTTTGTATCCAACTATCAAAACAAAACTAATGATTCTTAGAAATTCGCTTTATCTTATTTTAACCAACCGCAACATAGCAGAGTAAAAAGAATGGTGCGAATTTCACTGGCCATCGTCACTCATCAGTTACCTTACATTTATAGATTTCGTTATTAAAATTGGATTTTGAAATCTGAAATTAGATTTATATGAGTTTGCGTTGAAAACCAAAAAAGCCCATGCCTAATTATTTATTTTGTTATGCAATTAAAAAAGAAAGTGGAGATATAATTTTAATTACCCCATCCCTAAAATCAGTTACCACGAATCGACGGGTCCAAAGAACAAAATCTTATGGAATATAAGACGAAATTTGTTTTATAATAAAATTTGCATTAAACACTTTTTTTGGTCTTTTGTTTTTGGAAATACTCAAGTGAACATCATCTTATCTACAATGTACTTCCACAAACAAACAAATTGTAATTTGGTAATTTTGTAGATACAATTTTTTGACCGCCCCGTTGGTCGAGTGGTTAGTGACCCTGACTACGCAATCAACGGGGCTCGGGTTCGATCCCCGACGGGGACAAGCATTTGTGTGATGAGCATAAATGTTTGTATTTCCGGGTTTGGGTGTTTATTATGTATGTAAAAGTATTTATATATGTATATCTATGTATTAGTATCGTTAACTAACATCCATAACACAAGCAAATAATTTGCTTACTTTGGGGTTAGATCAATAAGTGTAATTTGTCCCGTGAATATTTATTTATTTATTTAATTTTGTTCTTGGGACCCATTGCAATATGCTACATAGATAATGGGATTTAGTTATGAGTAAATGCATAACTATGACAAGCATTATCATTATTATAGAGTGATCATGCTTGTTATTATGCTGTTATGTCAAAACCATTTTTTTTTTAGGAATAGATTTCACACATCCCAATGAACGTGGGGAATATGAAGTAGCAGAGGGCATATCAGCTACTGTATTCCGAGCTATTCTGGAATTCTATAGAGGTGGCACTATCAGATGTCCGCCAACAGTCTCTGTGCAGGAGTTACGGGAGGCCTGTGACTACCTGCTGGTTCCATTTGATGCGAACACTGTGAGATGTCAGGTTTGCTGTCGTTTTTATAACTTATGAGTTTATTTATACTATCCTTCTAATATATTATTTTATATCAACTGATTTTTGGTAGTTTGTAGTTATTTATATTAGTATTGTTTATAATTTTATTTAGTCTTCGAAAACTTCTTTAGTCTTGTAGTTAGTTGTAGACAATAATTATCACACTTACAATCTTTATTAAAAATTATAAATGCGAAATTTTAGATGTTTGGATAGATGGATAGATGTTTGTTACTCAATCATGCAAAAACTACTGAGCAGATTTGGATGAAATTTGGAACACAGGTAGATGATGACCTGGAATAGCACATAGGCTACTTTGTATCCCAGAAAAAATAGGTGATCCCGTGGGATATGCCAAAAACATTCATTGCAGCATGCTGCAGCTAGTGTTGAATAATAAAATAAAATTGTTTGAAGAAAAAAATTACAATAGGGAAAGAAAGAAAGAAAATATTTATTTGCAAGAATATGGGTGTTACAAGTTGTTAAAAATAAATTAAGTTACCAACATATACTACCATTATACAGTGTGCAAATATTTAAAAAAATATATCTTTATATAACATTACATTTAAAACATTCTTTCGATTATTTAGAATTACTACCGGATCGGAACGCGGCCACACATTGAGAAGATCCGGCGGAAGAAACTCAGCGGGCTGGTCTTTTTTCTCTATTTTATGTTCTTGTTATAAATGTGCAATGATGATTTCATATTACAAAAGTTATTTTTATAATTACAAGTTTCATATTTTGTGCAATTAATTTTTTTATAATTTACAAAATGTTCACTATTTACAAAATTTTACTAGGTACATTTTTAAAGGACAATTCAACAAACATATATTTCTATCCATTAATATTTAATTTTATCAGCTAAAAATTTTTTAATATCATATGTGCACTACAGCCGGGGGAGCCAGCGGACTGTAGATCTGTTTCTTCTTTCTTCGATGCCCCACCAGCCGTAGTGCTTTTGGTCGAGCCGAATCTGCCGGGGAAATAATTGAGACCACAACTTTTCTTTGCAAAGGCGCTTTATTGTAACGAAATAGCAATAAAGCTAGCACCGTTGCAAATATTTAACCTATTCTATGGAGAGCCACTACTTGCCCTAACACTGCCCTACTCTAAAGCCTGTACCCTATAGATATATACTAAAGCCCAGGAACTTGTCTGGGAAACTTATTGAGTCGTAACGAAACTGAACGGAACTGGAACGGAACTGATTGTATGGCCGCGCTCTCCGATATTTATAGTGCGCGGCCAGACGCGCGGCGGCAATCTTCAAAGAAAACTGGCGCCGGGTGTGGCGCCACAATGTCTAGGATTTGTTAAATCCTACTTTTCGCAATCTAATCTTAATAATTTTATCTTAGGTAGTTTCTTCTACCTCTAATTAACTAGTGTGGCCCTCTATCGAGTGCAACGGTACTACCTTTTTACAAATATATGCAAAACAAAGTACGTAATGCCCTAAGACCTACCGAAAACTAATTACAATGTGTTATTTCTTATTTACATATAAGGATCTAACACAAATAAACTTATACAATAACAAACAAGAGTGTTATATACATCATACGTTCTTACAGGACCTCGGAAACTCTTACAATTACAGAGTTGTACGCCTTTTCAGGTCGTACTATCCTGTTAACTATCTTTATAGTACCGAAAAGTGTCTAAACATATGCCTAAGGCTTATACTTACATTATACATACTATTTACAATCATAAAACATTTGTTTACATAAAGAATTTTGCACTTTTCGGATTTTCGTAATTGCGAGTTCCCGCATATAAATACTATCTCGCAAGAGTCGACTCGTAATGTCGTCGACTGCGAGGAACTCGCTTTATTCTTAATATGCCTATTAGGCAACGATCATAGCTACATAAAGCCTTATTATTTCTATACAACAAAGCTGTATGTAGGTCTTAGGGCGAATAAAAGACGAAAATAAACATTATTTATTATAGAAAACTTACGAACTAAACGAAAACTAAACGAAACATACATTCTATCCTGCCTTACTATCTATTTACATTAATATTTACAACAAAACATGTCTATGCTGCACATCATAATAAGTTTTATCTTACAGCAAATCAAACAACTTTTTGCGAAATTTATTTATAGGTAATGATTTAAGACTACCAGGAATAAGATTGTATATAATAATAGACATACAATACACATTTTTTGTAAAAATATTTAATTTTTGATTAGGCACATATAATTTTTTACTATTCCTAAAATATGAGTTACCAGTGACTTCAGCATTTGTTTTAAATAACTTTTGGTGCTTTACAAATACGGATACCTCTAAAATATACAAATATGGTAAGGGAAATACCTTAAGAGACTTGAAAAGTGGTTTATAGGAATGTAACTGATTAACACCACATATTGCTCGAATACATTTTGGACTCTAAAAATTCGTACCAATTCAACAGAATTTCCCCAAAAAGGAATTCCATATTGTAAATTAGAAGAGACATATCCATGATATGCTAATAGGGCTTTTACGTTTCCTACTTCTCTTAGTCTTCTTAAGACATAGACAAATCTATCAATCTTATTACATATATGAATATGTGATTGATTCAATATAGTCTTTAATGTATTTTTTTATGAATATCATTCCTTCGTCACTTATCTCGCAAACCAACAAACCGATGAATTGTAGTGATATAAACAAAAAAATTGACTTTCCAGTTAGACTTCTTATTTGTTAATATCATTAGAGAGCAAACAAGCAGATTGGTCTCCTGATGGAAAGAGAAACCATCACCTATAGACACCAAAGATGTTAAAGATGTGTTGCTATCCATGTGGTTGGATGGCAATGCCACATGCAAATGTCGACCGGCTACTGTACCCTTCAAACCGGAACATTACAATGACAAGCATTGATGATATGGCAGGAATAGGTAAGGCGGTGGTACCAAATACCCGTGTGAGACATTTCAGAACTCTACCATTAACTAGACCAAGAGAGTCTGCTATATAAATATTATCTATATTAAAATTATAAAAGCGAAAGTTTGAATGTTTGGATGGATGGATGAATATTATTACACAAAGGATTTAGATGAAATTTGGCACACAGGTAAATGGTGACCTGGAATAGCACATAGGCTACGTTTTAACCCAGAAATATTAGGTGATCCTGCAGGATTCTCTAAAATCTTTTATAATGCAGTGGGCTGCATGGTGCAGTTAGTATTTTATAAACATAATACTTTTGTTTCAGAATTTACGAGGCCTCCTTCATGAATTATCCAACGAAGGTGCCAGACGACAATTTGAAAGTTTCCTTGAGAGACTGATCTTGCCTCTCATGGTGGAATCTGCTCAGCGCGGAGACAGAGAGTGCCATGTGGTGGTGTTATTGGATGATGACTCGGTTGAATGGGATGAGGAGTATCCTCCGCAGATGGGCGATGAATACAGTCAGACTGTGCTATCTACACCATTGTACCGGTTCTTCAAGTATATTGAAAATAGGTAAGTGCTAGAATTATACTTTGATGTGGTTGAAACAAGCCTGGCTAGCCTAAGTTGACAGTTTCTAAACAACAGCAACAGTAATTATTTAGCAAACAAAATTAAATCTAGAGAGGCGATTCGCGAACTGTTAAAAAACCAGGGTGGCCCGATCGAGCCATGCCAATATTTCGTGGAATTCGGTTGACAACCAATAGACCCGATTGAGCCGAGCTGATATTTTGTGGAATTCGGTTGACAACCAATAGGCCCGATTGAGCCGTGCCGCATTTAGTTTTGAATATTCAATTACTAATAATACAGACTATTTTAGTATAAAGAATTTGTGTGGTCTACGCTCCTTGGTTTGTAAAATTATTTTTACGCCGACGTGACGTCATGACAGTTGAAGACGCGCGAACGCGCCTTGCTTAGTAACTATTTCTTAATTTTGATTTTGTTTTTATTTGGGGTCGAGTGGTTAAGCAAGTGTCTACTGTCTTTGAAGAAATTTAAATACCAATAACAGGCTCTCATAGACTAATATTTAAATATTACATGTGACTTAAGTCATTTACTTAGTCAACTCCAATCACACGTATTATATATTATTCCCCGTGTTGGTTCCGGGCTCCTTTGAAGAATAGACCAACTGCCATTCTGCCAGGCAAGTCGTAAAAGGCGACCGATTGGCTATGCGAGTCACTACCATCGTGGCTACTGGGTGGTAGAGTTCTGCATTGTCTCGCCCGGGTCTGGTACCACCGCCTTATCTATTCCTGCCGCAATAGCGTCAGTGCTTGTCACTGTCGTGTTCCGGTTTGGAGGGTAAGGTAGCCGGTAAACTTATGCATATGGCATTAGACCTCGCCACAAGATAGCAACGCGCCATTAACATCTTTGGTGTCTATAGGCGATGGTTGACTCTTTCCATCAAGAGACCCATCTGCTTGTTTGCTATCTTATGATATAAAAAAAAATATATATTTTATAGCTTGTGTGTCATAGAATAGAATAAGGTTTTATTCAAAGTAAGTATTCGTATGATACAATTTTTCGATCTTAAAACGCCCGCATTTCAGATTTTTGGTGTGCCCAAGAGCAGGGAGAGTGCTAAGGGGCGCGATTGTAGGCAACTTCAGTCACATATATAATATTACTTTATAACTTTATAGCTCGTGTGGCATAACCCCACTTGAGCCACACTAGTCAGTGCGCTTGAGAGTAGCAAAGTTGCTAAACCCCGCGATTTTAGACAACTTCAGTCGCACAAATTGTATCTTACTATAGCACATGTGATATATCATATATTATTTTATAGCTTGTGTGACATATACGCATTTTAGCTATGCTTTTCGGTGCGCCCAAGAGCAGAGAGGTTGCTAAATGCCGTCAAACTGTATCCTACTTTATAGCATGTGTTACAAATTGTATCCTACTTTATAGCATGTGTTACAAAAATATCGCATTTTAGCCACGCTTTTTGGTGTAATAAAAGACTATTGTGTCGCCTCTGTGGTCTTTTTTTTACAAGGGCAATTGGCCCACCTCTCGTTCCCACCACTGTAACTTCTGTAAACCAGAATCAGAACAGCGGCATCCGACCTGATAACCTCTGAGTTGCGAGTGCCCTGGGGAAAAGCTTAGCTGTCTTGGGACCCACACCGAAATTAATCAGAAGTATATAGGAGGAGTAGGAAAATACATCCTGTTTCCCTCCCTTTTAAGCAGGAGACAGCAAAATATTAAAAGCATAAAAATGCTACGAAATGAGACTTTTACAATCAGGTTAAGCCTGATTGCTATTGCACCACGGTAGTTTGGAAATTAGGGACCTACCAAAATGGCCTACTTAATTTTGCTTCCAGTGGTAAGTATGATAAAAAAGTTTCCACGTTTTCCCACAAGGTTGGAGTAATAAATTACACCGGATATACATTGAATACTATCAAGCATTGGACTACATTCGTTTTGCCAAAGATTACACTCCCAAAGAATGTGGTGTGCAATTTGTTCATATTTACAATTTAATGAAGAGCATTCGCAAAAAGGAACTAATTTAAACGAAAATAATTTAGCCTTAAAATTACCGTATGTTGCATTGTAAATTATCTTTAGAGTGTTAAACATTAAACCCCATGTCGAGGCAGATATGCCGGCAAATGATAAGAAATTCCGTTTAGCTTTTTCACCGATGTAATTAATATGATTTATAAAAGTGTAATTTTTTAAAAGCACCCGAAATATGCAAAAAAACACCTACAACATAATTATTTCGTGATAATTCTACTGTTTTTCTCATCGACAACACTCTATCAACAGTGAATTTTCCGGCGGTAAATCCAAACTGTTGTTTATTGTACAGGAGTTTATTGTACTCCTTGTGGCAGGAGTTGAGGAACTATCAATCTTTCTAACAGTTTACCAAGAGATGGCAGAAGTGTAATAGGACGGTATGACTTAGGGTCATCCGTAGGCTCTGTGGTCTAGTGGTCCAGCGTTGGCATTGACCACATGAGGTTCCGGGTTTGATTCCCTGGTCGGGCACATAAAAAAGTGTTTTTTCAGTTTCCTGAGAAACACAAAGTTGCCCGGGATTCGAAAGTGCCCGGTTGGCGATAGGCTTGCCACCTATCACATTTCTGGGACCAATTATCTTTGGCTAATCGCGGGTGCACATGTTATACCTCTGTCTACCATTTCGGGGATATGGGCGTGAAGATACTTAAAAGACTATTTAGGGCACGAAAAAGCAACAAGTTGAGCTAAATTTATTATTGAAGTCTATTTTATGTGGATCTCAGCAACTTGTATTCTTCAAATGTATTCTAGTAATAGTATTCTTTAAAAGCAGTCTAGATTTTTCCGCAAAAAATTGAAATATTTATAAAATTAATGATAATTCAAAAGAAAAAAGTCGAATTGGCGGTATGTACTTTCGTTCGCGAGTTGCTTTGTCTCATATTTTAGGCTGATGTGACATTGCTACCAAAAGGCCGATCTTGTGACTCGTAAAATATATTATATCATAATTGTATATTTTTCAGGGATGTTGCAAAACAAGTGATGAAAGAACGTGGTTTAAAGAAAATCCGCCTGGGCGTTGAAGGTTATCCAACATACAAAGAAAAAGTTCGTAAACGCCCCGGTGGAAGAGCAGAAGTTATATACAACTACGTTCAACGACCGTTCATCCACATGTCATGGGAGAAGGAAGAAGCGAAAAGTAGACATGTGGATTTCCAGTGCTTCAAATCCAAATCGGTGACTAATTTAGCTGAAGCTACCGCAGATCCGGTGATAGAGTTGGAGAATAGAGAGAGGGAAGTCGAGATCCAGGATCCTGGGGAACTGGTGGAAGAGGAGCAGTGACCTGCGCAAGTTTCTAGAGTGCTGATGGCAATGTTCTGTTGGTATGTTATTTGATGTTTGGTTTGGATGGCGATATTTGGTATACGTCTGTTGAAGCACTTTTGGAAATATGGACCAAAAGTTTAATATGATGGATAAGCTGATGAGTGGATTTATGCCCAAATTGAAAGATGTTACCGTTTAAAAATATGTATTTGTTAAATTAATAAAAAAAATTGAGCTCATGATGTAACTTTCAACACTGATTTATGGTCAGCACTTGGTAAAATTTTATATTAATGTGTATTTATATAATTTTATAATCACTTGTAATAAATCCAAGTAAAACAGTACAAATGCTTATAAAATTATATAAATTTACATTAAATAAATCAAAAAATATAGTCAAAAATAAAATAAAAAGTATATTAGTCAAAAAAAGTATATTATTAAAAGTATATTGAAGAAAGTGTTACATTGTACCCCATCCATACTAATAATATTATAAATGTGAAAGTCTGTCTGTCTGTCTGTTAAGCTATCACGGCTAAATCGCTGGACTGATTGTCATGAAATTTGGAATGAAAATAGTTGAAGACCTGGGGCCAAATATAGGCTATTTTTTTTAATCAACCCCTAAAAGGCTGAAATAGGGGATGAAATGTGTATGAAAAACGATGTCGACGTGCTAATCTACTCGCGGGCGGAGCTGCGCCGGTCAGCTAGTGTGATAATATCCACAAAAATGTGGCTGTAATGATCAACTTTCCTCCCATGGTGCGTGGATTGGATGATAAATGTCTTTAGCTTTGAGATGGAAAAAAAGACCATTTAAAACGTGAAATTTGTACTTAAATGTCTAAAATTATCTAAGAAAAGGCCCTAGGGGTATAAGCAGGGTGATTTTGCCCTTGAAAGATACTTGCCCTCGAAACCTACTTGAGCTCGAGGTCTGAAACTCTCAGGATCTTATTATCTTGTTAGTACCTAAAATTCCTCCCAGTATCGTCCCGATATCTTTCAAGGGCAAAATCACCCTGCTTATACCCCTAGGGCCTTTCTAAAACGGCTAAGTTCTGGGTCATTTTTTATAAATGTTATTGTGTTATGGATGATCAAATTTTTTCAGAGGGTCAAATTAGAAATATGGCACTCTGTTCTCTCTTTCTATTGCTTAAGAGAACTATGAAATTGTTTCAACCTTTTTAATCAAAATTTTTAACCTTAAATTTTGCAAAAATTTTCTTTCACTCGACACTGACAGACTTCACCGCTAACTGCAATTCACATAATAAAGAGGACTTGTTTTGGCCTAGGGTAGCCATTTTTTTAGTTTGGAATGCCGAATTTGTAGACCACTTTAATTAAGGTATCGGTTCCTTAGACGAATATTGCCATTTTATATAGATCGCTGTAGGTTTTACGTATTATATTAACTGAATATTTCAGACAATTTATATCCAAATTTGCCTGGCTTCATCAATGTTAATAATTAATTAGTAATTATTAAAATCACCATTACTTATCGCTGCACCTGACATTCCATGTTTGATATTTGTAACTTTTGAAACAACGAAAAATGTGTCATTAAATTAACAAATAATCTATTTGGTATTTAATAACAAATAATAAAAAAACAAATAGTCTATTTGTTAATTTAATAACACATATTTTGTTGTTTTCCAAAACTTTACAAATATCACACATGGAATTTTTCAGGCGCAGCAATGTTATATTATAAATAAATATAGATGTGAAAAGACACTACGCTGTAATATTACGGTTATATCTTTATTTCATTTTCACTTAATTGTGGGAAAAAGATAACTATCTATACTCTTATTTGCTAACAAAAAAACTTAATAATTGTTGTAAACACAGTTTTATCGGTTAATAAATTTTGAATTTGTCGTCAACTAAATGTTATATATTAAATTAGAAATTATAAAAGAAAGAAATTGTTGTCTATATTAAATGTTGTGTAAATTTTTTATCTTACAACATAATTTTGTTTATGTTGTGATGACACGTTTTTTATTGTAGTGTATGTATGTATGTTGTAACTTATACATCACAAGAATCAGAATAACCAATGTGTTATATTTAAATCACTAATTGTTACACCATCTGTAATATTTTTTAAGGATTGAAACGCTTTTAACTTGTAAAAATGTTGGTCATGTTTTTATAAAACATTGCATATTTCCTTTTACACTAATAAAGAGTTATATCCGTTGATGAAGTACCAATACCTCCTAACTGACAGTTTAGTCCAAAATTACTTTTTTATTACAATAGACATAAAACTCATTTGCGCATAGATTGAATTCACCCCTATCTAAAATTTCTTTACCAATAAGCTTCTGGAGCTGTGTGAAAATATCCACTAAGTGACAGAATTCATTCGTTCGTATGTATTTTATGGAAATATCTCCTAACTGCAGCAATAACCGACTACACTTATAACATTAAAGTGGATTTTCAAGTTCTAGAATCAATATCTCACAAGTGACTTAATCCCTATAAAACTTAAACATAACCACACCCCTTAGTAACAAATAAAAAGGTAATGTATTGGAAATTATTTTACTATCAATAGTTGATCAAAATAAATAAAACCTTATTTGTAAGTTTTTTTCTTCTGGTGTAAAATTAGATTCTCGACACTTAGGAGGTGTTGATACTTCATCGACGATATATAATTTCTTGTGCCAATATCTCCTTTTATATAAATTGATAGAAATATTTGCATAAAAACTTGTAAGTATATATTTATATTATAATTAATTTTATATCAATTGATTTTAAAATTATATGTAAATTTTTTTAACTTATGTGTAAATTATAGTTTTTGTATAGATGGTGATTGATGATTTCTGTATACAATATACATATGTATGTATACAATATAAAAGCGACTCTAATTTTGGTGTATTTTTTTCAATAAAATATGAACAGGTTATTAATAAAGTATTTTAACTTTGTGTAATAATAATCGTGTTTTATTGCAGAATAATTCTCTAGATGTAAAATACATAAATACATTATTAAATACAAAAACTTTATTACATGTAATAAATAATTCTATATCTATAATTATCTTCTAACTATTATTTTTTACATCAATAATAGCCAATTATATGCTAAATTATGCATTGGACTTGTTCGACGGCACTAAGATTTTAGAAATCTAAGATAGTTTGTATTTTCTAATACATACATAATATACTAAATATTGTAATAAATTATCAATATTTTTCCCGCCCGCTGAGTTTCTTTCGCCGGATCATCTCAGTGTGTGGCAGCGTTCGATCCAGTAGTAATTATAAAGAAATCGACCTAAATTAAAATGTTTGCACGCCATATTATGGTAGAATATGATATGGTAATTATGGTAGAATATATGGTAGAATATATGGTGGAATATTATGGTAGAATATAATATGGTAATTTAATTTATTTTAATAACTTGTGACACCCATATTCTTGCAAATAAATATTTTTTCATTTTCATTTTGTTTTGTGTGAGCGTTGGAGAGCAGCACACTTATACAATTTCTGTCTTTTGTTATTTAAAATATTAAAACCTTTAGAAGTATCAGACTTATACAATAGCTCCGTGAAATACTAAGTAAAAAACGGTGAAAAGTTTCTAAATGTCCCGGCGGAAATCCTAGCTCAAAATTCTGAATTGCTAATCAAGACTACTAAAAACGTAGTTCCGACGAACACGTCCATTGTTATGATAATCTCGCCTTTTGTACCATATTTCCAATGTTGTTAAAGTTTTAATGAAACAGATTTAAAGATAAGTCTGGGAATTAAAAACAAGCTTTGCATACTTTTAACGTGTACATGATTCGCTTCGCTCGCGTTTCACTGTGGGTTTGTGTCATTTTGGCCGGACCTTTATATCCTCTGTGTTCAATAAATAAATATTTATATGTAATCTATATACGTACAGATTAAAAATATATTGAAGGTAATGTTAAATGTGTAGCATCCTTTTTGGAGTTTTGGTCAAAAACTGCTTCATAATTACTAAATGTCGCCATTCTAAACTTTAAAAGCACGATGTGTAGATGTGTATTGAATATGTTGTATATCAATTAATTAGACTGATTACATTGTAATATAACGCTAGTTTCTGGCAAGTTTTACTATTTAGTGGCGATGTTTTGCCATTTTGTGGCGATGTTTTGCCATTTTGTGGCGATAACGGCATATCGTGCCAATGAACGTCATGGTATCTCGTCGTGGTGGCAAATATCATCTTGTACCAATATACGCCATCTGTTGGCTATTTACACTAAAATAAGGCAATATATTCCATTTTTAACGGTATATGCCAGCTTGTGGCGATATATGATTGTGTCAATATCGCCATTTTCTGGTAATATTCGCGTGGCTGTATAAGGCATCTCATGGGTAATATAATAAATATATGTATATAGGATTTGATGTTCAATTTATATTAATCTTATATAAGTGATATTGATGTATATTTATGTATTTAACAACGGCTCTAAAAGTTTCCGTAAAGTTTAGTTGAATAGCAAGTAATGTAGTAATTAAACACATCTGAACAGCAGAATGTGGTTAAATAAAAATTTAACCACAGACCTCATGAATACTAATAGACACGCCATTGGAAAGGAAATGTGTCGCCGCGCATATGGTATCGGTATAAATAATGGAAGAACGGGTTTACCTGGCACAAGTATTAAATACTTAAAAGGTAATCCCCACATCTAGTTTACGATCGTGGCTGAAATTAAATGAATGATTATTATTATATGAGCAAACGCTCTTATCACTGTCAAAAATGTCATACATTTGTAGGTTATATTGTGAAAAAGTAGAAATAAACCATGTACTGTTTAATCGTATTGAAAAAGTTGATAAGGTTTAAAAATTACCCTTGAAATTATTTTATTTCATCTGTAAGTCGTATAACTTTGTATTTCTGTGTGTAATTGCAAGCTACACTGACAAACTAAGGAATTGTCTTGAAAGGCGTATCCATTTAATCCCGAATAAATTGGACTTAAACGAGAGGTTTACACTTAGTCAGTGGGTCAGTGAGTAGGGCGCGCTACTCATCCTGTACTAATAATATACTCGCCTAAATGTTTAGTGTTCAGACATAGTTTAATTACTCGTCATTCGACTAAAATACTAGCCTAGTCAGAATAAGGCTTTACATAGTGCGAACTAGGCTAGGTGAGAAATTTCTGAACGTATTTGTCAATTCTAAATTGCGCGTATTTCTTAGGTGTCACATAGACCTACAATAATATTGCGCAATATTACTTTTTTTTTTTTTTATATCATAAGATAGCAAACAAGCAGATGGGTCTCCTGATGGAAAGAGTCAACCATCGCCTATAGACACCAAAGATGTTAATGGTGCGTTGCTATCTTGTGGCGAGGTCTAATGCCACATGCAAAAGTTACGTATTGTGCAATATGATTGATTGAGAATTGAATTGAATTGAATAGAATTGATAGGTAAATTACGTATTGTGCAATATAATTGACCGTTTAGGGTTAATATTGAAGATTGAATGAAATTTTCGCGGGTTTAATTTTTTTTTTGCGCAATATTTTTTTCTTTCAATGTGTAGGCTTAATATTGCACAATATTTCTCACTTCAGAGTAGTGGTGGGTCGTTGACGTATTTTTCGTCGACGCAAGGAGACTGTTTATCGTGAACGATAAACTAATTGAAAAAACAGTTTAATTTTCGACTAGTTTACTTCCTAGAGTGAATATGATTATTACGTTGTAGTTGTCGTTCTACGAAGATTATTATTTACTTGTTAACTGTTTATAGAAATGAACTGAACTGCCCTTCATACTTTTTTTTATTACTAGCAGGTTTATTTATTATTATAAAATTTATATTCTTAAAAGTATTTCATTTATAAAATTGAATATTACACAATAGAAATACATAAACCTGGCGTATTTAGAAGTTCATTTCATTTTATGTACTTACATATAATCCCACGGCCATTTTCAAGTTCCACTCCACTCATCGTCGTCGTGAATATGATACCCATTTTGATTGCGCTGATCGTTCCACGAAACGAACAGTACATACGCGAACGTTTTAAAGACGCGTTGTATAGTTCATTCGTAAACTAGTTTATCAAATAACGTTAGACTGTTTATTCGTTCACGCTAAAGAAACAATCTAAAAAAACTGTTCGTTCATTAAACCCCCACCACTACTTCAGAGTTTGGAGTAGTCACGTTCGGTCAATCACGGTGTTTTATGTGTGGTCGTGTCGTAAATTAAAGCAAAATAGTGAGTAAGAATTCTGTAAAAGATAAAGAACTTTTACTTGAGTGTATAGAATTGTATAGAGAATTATTTAACAAAGTCACCAGCATGGTTACCGACGAAACTTTGTCGTCAGACATGTTTCTCGCTCGAAAATATTGATCAGACTAATTTAACAATTTTATTGAGTGAATTTATTGAATGTTTGGAATCAAAGGGGGTATTCAATATATTTGCACAATAAAAATATTGCGCAATATTATTGTAGGTCTATGGGGCGCGTTATGTACATATGGGCGATTGGCATACTCATTGTAGGTGGCAGTACTTAATGCACATCAGACGGTTTCTTTGTGGAGCGTTTGCTCTATCGCACGTGCAATGATTGATCTAGGATTTTTGTACGGAGGGGTTCGGCCGTAAAATTTTTGTTTGAGTGGATCTTGCATCATGGGATTTTTCTAGCCAACCAGTCTAATCAGGAATAATAATTAAGCAGTCGTGCCTCGTATAATAGCTAACGAAGATGTAACTTTTTTCGACCAAAAGATCGTAACTACCGTGAATTTCACTGCGCTTACGCGTTTAATTCGACGAAATTTATCGGTGCTGCTATACTATTCACTCCGATTAAAATGGCGTGCACGAAAATGAGATAGATATAGAAGTCAAACTCTCGCTGATTGGATTAATCAATATGCGTGAATTAAATTGGTAATATCTTAGAAAGTTTGAGTTATTGGAACACGCGACCCGTCTTACCGCGAAATAAATTAGTTACGGTCCATGGACCGCATTTCAGTGGAACGCAAGTGGCGTAACACATGCCTCATCTAGTAGTTCTAGTACGTTGTTACATAGAAGTTTTATGTATGTATAATTACAACAACAAGTTGTATGTATGTATGATTACACCGACACAAATTCACGGGGGAAATATCATGTATGCAGTGTGGGTAATGTTTATGTTTAATAATTTAATATATTAAAATGCTTATATAATGCATTATTTACTTTTTAAAATTAAAATGAAATCGTGTGAGGAGACGAAGAAACTTAACAGAAGCTGTGATGTAATTATATCAAGCTAGCTTTTGCCCGCGGCTTCGCTCGCGTTACTTTGAAAGGGTGGGGGGGACAAGGGAAGGGGGGGAGGGAGACATTTCCAAAAAAAAACACTTTTTTGTTAGTCACAAATAGTCCGCATACCAATTTTTAGCTTTCAACCTTGAAAACTGCGGAATGCTCCATGCAAATTTCTACCCTCATTTTAGTGAAGTGGGGGGTTAGAAAGAAACAAAACGTAGCCTGTGTCACATTCCATCCCTTCAACTATCTCTACTTAAAAAATCACGTCAAGTCGTCACTCCATTTTGCCGTGAAAGACGGACAAACAAACACAGACAGTTTTCCATTTATAATATTAGTATGGATGATTCCTGCGACACGTCACAAAAAGAAATTCCCAAAACGATTCAATCAGTTTTCGTGTGTATTCGCCAATCATCATCAATGACTCAAGTGAATTATCTTCTAATATGATATCAGAATTATCTAGAGAGTCCAAAGAACCAAGTAAATTTTGAAATGCTTCCTTCAATTATTCCAATGAATTATCAATTAGTCGTAAACAATCTATAGTCCAGTATAAAGTTTAACGAAACCATGATCGACCAGTTTTGGCGCAATGAGTAAAAATGTGTTCATTAATACTTAAATAATAAGAAATAGAAAAAAAAGTTTCAAGTAAAAGTTGTAGAGAAAAAAATTCTACACAAAAAGTTCCTCTTCATTTTTTTGTTATCTGCTTTAGTTTAGCTCCAAAAATAAAAATTAAATTTGCTTTGTAATTAATTATAAAACCTTACCAGAATTATTACGGCCCTGTACCATGTAGCGCGCGCATCACATTAGTATGTACTAACACTACTACACATGTATTCCCATATATATATATATTTTTACATATTTTACTACAAATTTAATTTTTATTTTTTGTAGCTAAACTAAAGCAGATAACAAAAAATTGAAGAGGAACTTTTTGTGTAGAATTTTTTTCTCTACAGCTTTTACTTGAAACTTTTTTTTCTATTTCCTACCGTTATTAAGTTATTTTAAAAAAAGGCATTTTTCAACCCTTTTTTTATTTTTTTCATCCCTTTCCCCTTAATTTTAATCAAAATTTCTTTCATAATATCATTATTTAAGTATTAATGAACACATTTTTACTCATTGCGCCAAAACTGGTCGATCATGGTTTCGTTAAACTTTTTACTGGACTACTAGAGGTTATTCCAAGTACAGGTTTGGTCACCAGCTCTGCGCTACACCGAATAACATTCCAATGTCAACCACTTCACAAAATACAACGAACGAATCATTTGAGCAGTGCTCTATAAAAAATACAAAGATCACAACATAAATTGCTCAATGATACACAACGTAAACTTTAATAATTAATAATAATTCGTATAAAAAGGGGTACAAAGTTTTTCCTTCAAACTTATTTATTTTTTATTTTGCATAAATCAGGGTATACATGCGATGTTATTTCTAAATACAGTAACTTAAGCCTGTTTTACCAAATAAATGGCGTGCAAAATCTTATTACATCATCTACATCCACATTATACATTTTTCTACAAAATTACAATTAATATTTTAAGTCTTTCAGAATAAAATTTAAATGAATTAAAAAATAGGAAGGTTGAAAAGCACATATATACCTATATAACTTTCTAAAAATAAACAAAATACGTTTTAATACTTATAAAAAATTAAATAAGTTAAAATTAAATTAAAATGAATGTGTCCAAAGAGAACCAAAATAAATTAGAGTTAAATTAACAATTTCAATTAAAAATAAAAGAATATACGTCATAAATATATTATTAAGAAATTTAATACCAATCATAAATATATTATTAAGAAGTTTAAGAAGTTTAATTCATTAATATATTATTAAGAAATTTAATTCGTCAATATATCTATACATATAATAAAATCGTAGGAAAGTCAAAACTGTACATTAAATATTTTTTTAAAAGAATACTTGGGGCGTGATCTACAATCGATATCGAAGCCAAAAATATAGTTTTTAGAATTTTTGTCTGAAAAAAACAGGTCGGGTCAACATATAGGCTACATATTATCATGCTATCACCTACGGGGAGGAGCTGTGCGGAGTAAACGAAGGCCGCGCGGACGAAGTCGCAGGCAACAGCTAGTTATAGATATAATAGTTTTCGGGTGAGGTTTAACAATTTTGTAAAGAGCTTGAGCCCTTACAAATTCCTATCCTATCCTATCTCCTCCTTCCTTAATCCTTTGTCGCCCATTTACAGTATGATGTTTTTGTAACGCTGGGGCCGCAGTTGCGTCTATCGTCCCGAAGATATTAGCGCGCTAAGGCACACGCAGTTCGGAATGTATGCGATAATAGCCGGTCACATCTGCATTTATCGTGTCATTGCACGAAGCTTTGTGACGATAGAGGCAAATGCGGCTCCAGCATATAAGTGCAGCCTGATGTGCATTATTTACCATCGCGAAAGAAATATGTATTATGTTATAGCGCTAATATGTTACAGATATTGAAATTTATTTACAAAACTCCTGATTATTGACTATAAAATTAATCCTATCTCCTCCTTCCTTAATCCTGTGTCGCCCATTTACAGTATGATGTTTTTGTAACGCTGGGGCCGCAGTTGCGTCTATCGTCCCGAAGATATTAGCGCGCTAAGGCACACGCAGTTCGGAATGTATGCGATCATAGCCGGTCACATCTGCATTTATCGTGTCATTGCACGAAGCTTTGTGACGATAGACGCAAATGCGGCTCCAGCATATGAGTGCAACCTGATGTGCATTATTTACCATCGCGAAAGAAATATGTATTATGTTATAGCGCTAATGTGTTACAGATATTGAAATTTATTTACAAAACTCCTGATTATCGACTATAAATTTAATTTTATAGTATAAAAAGATTGCATAGAATCTGATGGGTCACCTGATGGTAAGGAATAACCATTGCATCATGTTAAGAGAAGTTAATAGAGCAACGCATTATTTTGTTATTTAACGGCAGGGGTTTTGTAGTGGCATCAAGAAAGTCTGCTTATTGCTATCACATGCTCCAAAAACTCACAATAAAAATAAGTTTTATAAATTGTAATATAACATATGGCGAAGAATAGAAATGTACTATGTTTTATTATTTCTTGTCTTTATTCTATTTATTTTTGGGTTTTATATATATCTTAAGAATTTTGTATTAATAAATAATATTCTTAAACATTTTGTATTTTATTTACCACTACACATAATTATTATAGTTGTTAGTAGTCGCTATGGTATGATGATTGTTTTTTCTGGCAGAAAAAATATAGAAAAACAAAACATACTGTATATTATTCTCAACGTTAATAATTTCGACGCCGTAAAACTGCAGCAACCGTATTCCATTTCTTATATCTCCTGAATTCTTCATCAAATCTTCACCACGTCTAAATGGGACCACACGTGTAGTTCCCGCTCAAACATGAAAAGAATTTTCAAATTTGGATTATAAATGACCAAGTTCTGAAGTAACAAAAAAAAATATAGCGAATTGATTAAACCTTCTCCCTTTCGGAGAAAATGAAACGCGTCATATTAAGGCTCCCTGAAATTACTTAGTGATATCCATAACTAAAAAATCTGAAAACCGGTGGACCCTGCAGGCCATCCCTGAAACTTTTTTTATATCATAAGATAGCAAACAAGCAGATGGGTCTCCTGATGGAAAGAGTCAACCATCGCCTATAGACACCAAAGATGTTAATAGTGCGTTGCTATCTCGTGGCGAGGTCTAATGCCACATGCATAAGTTTACCGGCTACCTTACCCTCCAAACCGGAACACGACAGCGACAAGCACTGACGCTATTGCGGTAGGAATAGGTAAGGCGGTGGTAACAGACCCGGGCGAGACAATGCAGAACTCTACCACCTAGTAGCCAAGATGGTAGTGACTCGACAGCCAGTCGGTCGCCTTTTACCTGCCTGGCAGAACGGCAGTTGGCCTATTCTTCAAAGAAGGCCGGGACCAACACGGCGGAAACTTCCCGCTAAATTAAGGCATTTTAAGCTCAAAGAAACAAACTTTTATAAATGACAGTACTTAACTTCATTTTTGGAAAACTATATATATATATATATATATATATATATATATATATATATATATATGTATATATATATATATATATATATATATATATATATATATTGGAAATGATCGATTTTGATCTTTCGAATGGCATTTAACATTGTTTTAACTATACAGAATGACTGGTGAGTTACCTTCGATATTTCTGGAGATTGCTCGGTACTCGATTCTCGTTGAAATGAAATAAGAAAATTAGGGCCTTAATTTTCGACCAATATAAACATAAACATACATTTATTTCCAAAAAAAAATATAACGATTAAAGTACAGTTTTAGGTATTTTATACGACACTAGTTAATTTAGAATAATTAAAATATGGTACTTGGCGTCTGCTACTATATATATATATATATATATATATATATATATATATATATATATATATATATATATATATATATATATATATATATATCGAATAGCGTTTCAAAATAATTTATATTTTACAAAAAAAGCCTAATCCATACTAATATTATAAATGCGAAAGTAACTCTGTCTGTCTGTTACGCTTTCACGGCTAAACCGTTGAACCGATTAGATAAAATTATATATATATATATATATATATATATATATATATATATATATATATATATATATATATATATATATATATATATATATATATATATATATATATATATATATATATATATATATATATATATATATATATATATATAGGCGCGTTCGTGTGTGGAGAAGACAAGACGAACGATTTACTGATCCCTGTGTACACGAAACTGATCGGTTTGTTTGGGTTGGGGCCCAGTGTCAGCGTTTTGCCCATTAAGCTGATACCGACCCAAAATCAGCTTAATGGGAAAAACGGAGCTGGTAATTCTTAACGAAGGTACCGTAAGTGCTGCCAGCTACGTCAAACGTGTGCTCTAACCCCACATTATTCCTTTTTCACAAAGAGTGGGCAATAGTTTTGTCCTCATGCAGGGATAATGCTCGTGCTCATACTGTTACTGTTGAAGACAATTCAGTAGTTCTACCTTGGTCCGCAATGAGCCCCGATCTCAATCCAATAGAACATAATATGTTGGACCAATTGAAAAGAAACTCATAGTGAAGTAAATAATTAATAGGAACTCATAAACACATTAAAAAACTGTTGGGGGCGTATAGGTCCGAGTACCTCAAGAAGACATCACACATTTTTTTTTTAAACGAAGTTCCTTATCGCAAGTTGCGAAAGGGGGTTAGACGGAAATCATTAAGACCAAAAGTTGTAACGACACTATTTGCTATAGTTGTAAGCCGTGCGGCGTGCGCGTGTTTCTCTGTGTCTCTCGCATAGAAAGCAAGCCAGTTAATAGGTCGGAGCAAAAGTATTATCGTATTGATCGATGACTTGTTGCCATCTTGTGGGTAGTGCCATGATCACATTCCTGCAGAAATCTTGAGATTTTTGATTAAAAAAATTTGACAGTGTTCTTTTGAGCTTAGCTTTATGCTTCCTAGAGTTTTGCAATGACCGAAACAGGTGGAAATCTGATGGAGCAAGGTCAGGACTATACGAATTTTTGGTGCGTGGCTATAGATGAGGGCGGTCTGGCGCTGTCATGGTGAAACACTACGCCCTTCCTATTCACCAGCTCCGGCCAAAATGATGAAAATCATAAATTTATGTATGCGCAATGATCTCCTTGTACGAGATACGATGTAGCACTTTCAACCTCGGGTCGAAATGTTTTCGATTCAATCTTGATAAATAACATTTATTCTACGCTTTGTAGGACTTTCGACCTCGGGTCGAAACATGTATTTTCGATTGTTTTTATTAAAAAGACATTCTACGCTTTGTAGCACTTTCGACCCCGGGTCGAAATATGTAGTTTCGATTCAGTTTTGATAAAGAATATTCATTCTACGCTTTGTAGCACTTTCGACCCCGGGTCGAAATATGTAATTTCGATTCAGTTTTGATAAAGAATATTCATTCTACGCTTTATAGCACGTTCGACCCCGGGTCGAAATATAATGCAGCTCTACCACCTAGTAAAAATTGTATTAATTAACTACCACCTAATTACACGTATAAACCTTCTACATTATTCCTAGCACTAAAGTAGTTAATAGTTCTTTATAAAGGTTAAATAAAAGCAACAATAAACGTGGTTATACTTATTTTTATTCAATTTAAATCTATATTACTCAGTAACAACAACACGGACCTGCAAAATTTTCAAAGTCACTTCCGTATCTCCGATCCTGGGGTGAGTACCTGGGGCGGACAAACACACATCAGACGACAATTGATAACTTACAAGTGGAATTACTTTAGATATTTTTGAATTGACTAATGAGCCGACATTATTTTAATCACGAAATAAAGAAAACAAGGGGAAGTGAAGAGTGGGCGTGCCGCGTGCGTCACTATTATGCGCTTTTACTCTAAATTGCCTTAGTGATACTTACCATATCATTAGGAGATAGTCGTCGTGCGAAAATCTATTATACACCGAATTATGCCGTATTGTGCCATCCTTGAAGGCAGAAATGATAGTAGAATACAGATGATTAAAAATGGAGATATTTCATATCATTCGAAAGTACAATTTTCATTTTATTTTAATTAAATTCCTGATTTAATATAATCTCTAATGATATAATAGAAAGTCAAGCTAAAATCAGCCGTACACCTTACATATAAAGTTCATTTTAGGTTGACCTAATTTTTCTAGAAAGATATACGTAATGACAGTCATTACGTATATCGTTCTAGAAAGTTCTCTACTCAAATATGATCAACTGAAAACTACGGAAAATCAATGCTGCCATCTATTGTAGAATAGCGAAACTATTACGATCTTAAGTTTCACTATTGTACAAATAGATGAGTCTATTTTGAATAGACTACAAAAGGACGTAAATACTCTTTTTTTTTAGCAAAATAAAATTTATTGTAACGCAGTTTGGTATATTTTTAAATGTTCTGTTTGTGTGTTTCGGATTATTGCTGTTTAAAATGAAAACGACCAATGAAACAATGTTTGCATTAGTAGTTTATATGCAATAATGCTTATTTTATGTGTGAGTGTGGCGATCGCGGTCCTGATACAAATGTTTGTACTTGCCAATTCCGTTGTTTTCTTTATTTCGTGATTTTAATTAACAAAAAGAGCGCCGCCATACCTGAATTGACCAATGGGCGCGCATTATTTAAATTAACGTAAAAGAGCGCCACATACCTGAATTGAACAATGGGCGCGCATTATTTAAATTAACGAAAGAACGCGCCCCACCTGAATTGAGCAATGGGCGCGCATTATTTAAATTAACGAAGAACGCGCCCCACCTTAATTGACCAATGGGCGCGCATTATTTAAATTAACGAAAGTACGCGCCCATCTGAATGATCAATGGGCGCGCATTATTTAAATTAACGAAAGAACGTGCCCCATCTGAATTGACCAATGGGCGCGCATTATTTAAATTAACGAAAGAACGCGCCCCACCTGAATTGAGCAATGGGCGCGCATTATTTAAATTAACGAAAGTACGCGCCCATCTGAATTGACCAATGGGCGCGCATTATTTAAATTAACGAAAGAACGTGCCCCATCTGAATTGACCAATGGGCTCGCATTATTTAAATTAACGAAAGAACGCACCCCACCTGAACTGACCAATGCGCGCATTATTTAAATTGACGAAAGAGTGCGCCATACCTGCATTGAACAATGAGCGCGGATTACTTTGTTGTTGATTGTGCGTTGTCATGTGTGTGCGGACGGTAATATCCAAATATTTACCGGCTACCTTACCCTCCAAACCTGAACACAACAGTTACAAGCATTGACGCTATTGTGGCAGAAATATATAAGACGATGAGTACCAAGCTCGGTCAAGATGTCGCAGAATGTTATCACCTAGTAGTCACAATGGTAGTGACATGTTCGCTTTTACAAATGTTGAGGCTCTGCACAATAGGCTCCCTGATCGAAGCAAGTCAGGGTACAAATTTGGTTAATAATTTCGTCTGAGGGACAGCTCGTGAAATACTTCAGAGTTGCAGTGTGAAGGTCCGCCAAGGCCAGCTGCGGCCGCCGCTTCACTCACACATTTTTATTCACAAAATCTACATTCTATCATCTATTCACAAAGTCTACCGAAAATCGAAACCATAACTTTGAAACCATCATTCTGAGAAATCCGTTGGAAAATTGTGTCAGAAATTTTTGATGTTTTACGTTTGATTTTTTGTAATACTCTACAGTGCTTTTTCTAAAAAGGTCTCGACTGTGTGTATGTCACAATAGTCGCCCCTGTGTCTATGTCACCTGTCTATGCGGGTTGCGGCTGTGTGCCCAGTAGTCCTCCCTGCGTCTGTCACCTGTATATGCGGGTTGCGGCTATATGCCCAGTAGTTCCCGCTGTGTCTATGTCACCTGTCTATGCGGGTTGCGGCTGTGTGCCCAGTAGTCCTCCCTGCGTCTGTCACCTGTCTATGCGGGTTGCGGTTGTATGCCCAGTAGTTCACGCTGTGTCTATGTCACCTGTCTATGCGGGTTGCCGCTGTGTGCCCAGTAGTCCTCCCTGCGTCTGTCACCTGTCTATGCGGGTTGCGGCTATATGCCCAGTAGTTCCCGCTGTGTCTATGTCACCACCTGTCTATGCGGGTTGCGGCTGTGTGCCCAGTAGTCCTCCCTGCGTCTGTCACCTGTCTATGCGGGTTGCGGTTGTATGCCCAGTAGTTCCTGCTGTGTCTATGTCACCTGTCTATGCGGGTTGCGGCTGTGTGCCCAGTAGTCCTCCCTGCGTCTGTCACCTGTCTATGCGGGTTGCGGCTATATGCCCAGTAGTTCCCGCTGTGTCTATGTCACCTGTCTATGCGGGTTGCGGCTGTGTGCCCAGTAGTCCTCCCTGCGTCTGTCACCTGTCTATGCGGGTTGCGGCTATATGCCCAGTAGTTCCCGCTGTGTCTATGTCACCTGTCTATGCGGGTTGCGGCTGTGTGCCCAGTAGTCCGGCGGGCGCTGGCGCGGGAGCGGGAACGGGTGCGGGGCTGTTTTCTTTGCTCTTGCGCTCCAGTTTGCTCTTCTCTCCACTCATTATCGCTTTTATGTCTTCCGCATCTAAGGTTTCGTATCTAGAAGAGTTGTAAGTGAATAATCAAAAATAATTTAAATAAAACTTTACGGGTACTTTTGACGGGTCAACATATTTTTAATAACTCCTGAGTCAGGTATAGGAATAGGATATTTTTTATTTATTTTTTACATTTAAAAATGAAAAAAATATATACAAAGTCAAATCCGATTGCGCACTTTTAATTGAATTGAATACACGGCTTTAAATAGTTCATAGCTACGAAATAATTGCTTTTACTAAAAATAAAAATATTCGAACAAACGAAATGGTGTAACAACTAATAGTCGTATAAAACTTGTACCATTTTCTGTATAGTTCAAAAGCCTTAATTGCAATGACGTCGCTTGCGTCGTCCGCGAAATGCGATCTCATTGACTGAGACGACGAAGTATAACTGTTTTTTTTTATAGAAGAGGGGGCAAACGAGCAAGAGGTGCACCTGATGGTAAGTGATCACCGCCGCCCATGGACATCTGCAATACCAGAGGTCTTGCAGTTGCGTTGCCGGCCTTTTAAGAATGAGTAAGCTCTTTTCTTGAAGGTCCCTATGTCGTATCCGTTCGGAAATACCCCTGCCGGTAAATTGATTCCACAACAGAGTAGTGCGAGGCAAAAAGTGTCGGGAGAAACGCACAGTTGTGGATTTCCAGACATCGAGATATTTAAAAAATTTAGAAATAAATAAAAATTTATGAAAAGTTTAGAAATATCTAACCTTACAACATTGTATAATTGAATAATCTTATCATCATTGTATAATAAGATTTGTTTTTTTGTGTAGTGGCAACGTTTAGTATCTACCCCTCGCATCACGTGTACAGCATGCATACAAATAATGAAATCTAAAATATTAATCTGCATCTAAATTATTGAGTTACTTGGGATTTTTAGCCTAAGATATCCACCAATAAAATAATGCGATTCAAGGGATTAAAACATTTTGATTTTTACGAATAAAATAATTTTGTATGAAAACACTTTACGCCTTTCTATATAAAATAATCCATTTTTAACGGAAACGTGAGTAGTAAGGTAAACAACCTTGCGCCATATCTGTGGAGTTATAATTTCATTTAACGTTTCGTTTACATTTTATGAGTGTGCGTCAGAGCCTTTTCCCTCATATGAATAAGTTGGTTTTAACAAAATTAAGAATCCAAAATTAAAATTTAATAACCTTCCTTGAATAGCTTCGTTTCCTGTTAACTATCCTTTCAATTAACTCGAAACTATTAAACCGTACACCTTTTAACTATGCAATAAAAAATGATTTTTGTGTACGATCTCAAAACATTATATTTAAGATTATTTTTTAATTATTACTTATAAAAATGAGTTCTAAAAAATTTTCTTTAGGATCCATTTATCCTAAGCTTGTTTTCTAAATATGTGAAACTTTATAATACTTTTTTTGAACAGCTATTTACACAACCAATATACACTATTATACAATAAAAGTTTAGAAATACCTAACCTTACAGCATTGTATAATTGAATAATCTTATCATCATTGTATAAGATTTGTTTTTTTGTTTTTTTTGTAAAAATGTGGGATTACCAGGATAAGGTACATATGTTTCAGTTCAAGATTTCTTATAACTTGTGTAATATCCGCTTGTAATTAAGCACATTTTCAATGTCGTGATATCCACAATTATATTATAATAAATGCGAAAGTCTGTCTTTCTGTTACACTTTCACGGCTAAACTGCTCAACCGATTTTGATGAAAATTGGCATATAGATATTTCCAGACCTGGGGTCAAATATAGGCTATCAACCCCTAAGAGATAAGCGCTTGTATTGGTAAAATATGTTTCTGTATTAGCAGGCGAAGCTGGTTAAAAATAATGTTATTCAATAAATGCATCCACGATTCATAGAAAGCATGAGAACGAGACATGTCTGTCTCAGGTTCTGTAATAGCAGCGTGTAATTTTCTTTCGCCTTTCATTCTAAATGTATGAATTGACACGATTGAGTCAGTGCAGGGCACTTACTTGAGCAATGCGTCTGCGAGCGCCTTGTGTTCCTTGGCGTGTGTCCGGAGAATGGTCTTCGCGCGCTCGTAGCTCTCCGACAGGATCTTCTTGATCTCGGCGTCCACCTGCACATAAACATATTCAAGTGGCTAATTTTGATGTCTACTGTATAAGCGATAACTTTGTACCCTTTTTACGAAAATTGCAAGAACTGAAGTAAACATATTTTTACGAATAATCTAGAGACGTGAAGAGTTGGGACGCTGGAGATCTCGAAATAAAAGAAAGAGATAGCTACTCCTATTGATAAACAAATAGTTGACCGTTATCCGAGTAGCTATGCCATAATGGACTTTGTGATATAGACTATAAGGGTGATAATAGTTTGAACTAGGGCTTGTTTATCGTAAATTTTTAAAATAAGAATTGAGTATTATGTACGAGATGATTGCCGAACATTCGCGATTGTTGCCGAACATTACCTCAAGTATAAGTAGGGAAGTGTTGACAAATAGAGAGCAGTTTTATAAAGCGATCAAGAGCGATACTTAAAGTGACAAGTGCGAAGCGAGTGTTCTATTGTGTAGTCGGTTAAGTTTAGTGTTAGTACAGTGAGTGACTAGTGTTAATCAGAGTATTTGAGTATTACATTGTGTTTTGTGTATTTGTATCGTAAATACACGGATTTAATATAAGTGGTGTTTTCTTACAATTACGAACCCGAAGCACGTAACAATATTTAAATGAATTTATATTGAAGTAAAAATATCTAAATAAACATTTTCGAGTGGCTAATTCTGATGTCTACTATATAAGCGAAAACTTTGTACCCTTTTTTACGAAAATTGCAGGAACTGAAGTGTATGAAATTAGGCACAATTAAAGTTTATATACAGAAGAGCAGGAAGCTTATAGTTTTTATATAATATTCGTTAACATCAATCACATCAATAAAAGAAACATTGCACACATAAGCATGCATTTGCAACACAACTATTTTGTTTGGGTAAGGTTGTCATACTTAAATTTTAATATAGTCTGTGGTCAAACTGAGTCATAGTTTGTTTATCCTAAAAATCTGTTGACATAAAAAAGCTTTTATTCACAACGCAGTTGAATTCCGAGCCGGCTCGAGGGCCCGGAGCCCCACCTTGTGCTCATGTCTGTCTGTGTGTGTGGGCACTGACCAGCTCGTTGGTGTAGGGCCCCAGCTGCTCCTGGGGCGCCAGCGCGGCGCGGGCCGGCTCGAGGGCCCAGAGCCCCACCTTGTGCTCATGTCTGTCTGTGTGTGTGGGCACTGACCAGCTCGTTGGTGTAGGGCCCCAGCTGCTCCTGGGGCGCCAGCGCGGCGCGGGCCGGCTCGAGGGCCCGGAGCCCCACCTTGTCGCTCATGCCCCACTCCCGCACCATGTGGCTCGCGATCGCCGTCGCCTGCTTCAGGTCTGACGATGCACCTACACACACCAAATTTCCAGATTATAACCGATAATAAAGACAAAATTGTATTATATAGTTTGCACCATGTCCGCGAAATCTCATATACAACTGCTGTGATGCAACTGAAACAAAAGCTAGTGTAAGGAATGGGGCAAACTTATCCAAGACCTGAAAATTAGAGAAGACCACAGCGTCACAATACTCCACCCACTTCCACGACACTTTCTTCCATGTCAGAAGCAAAGGCGGTAACACACAAATTATGTACTCAACGCACGTTTCACTTCGCAACCGAAGCATCTTCAGGCGAACCGAATAGCACTTCACTCTATGAAGGGTGAAGCATTTTATTTGCGCAGTCATTTATCCTTAACCTCTGACCAGAAAACTCATTGGATATAGCGGTGGGTAATCTTTATTTCTCGGGGTGAATTTATTCATTTATTCCGGCTCGGTGTACGGATATGATTCACCTTATGTATTGCTTTGGCTCACTTCGTCTTTTTTTTATTATAGCGTTTCATATTCTGTGATCAATGTTCCCTTTTATATTTATCTCGCTCCCACCAATTTCACAGTACTATGTAACCATATGTAAGCAGTTTTTAGGTTATCGCTTGTCACGTCTCACCAGAATAGTGTAGACATCATCCACTATTCGCAATACCACTCTCTCTCTTATTCTAAACGCAGTACGCTCAGTCGCTCACTATTCTGGCTGGAATAAATAATTCCACAGAGAAGATAAGTATTTGAGGAATAAATAAGCTTATGGTATCCAGCCCCGGAATCAGTACCTTTGGATTCAGAACCTCCGGAGTTACACATCTCTAATTGGATACACTATTACCAAAGCCCAACTCACCGGAAGTGATCTTTTCCGGTCCGTACACCAGTTCCTCTGCGGCCCGCCCGCCCATCATGGTGTCCATCATCGCCAGCAGTTGTTGTTTTGTGACGTGGTATCTGTGGCACATTCAACAAAACCTTATTGTAAAGCATTGTATATAGTGTGTAAAAAAATCTGTCCGATCGAAAAGAAATATATAGATTGGTCAATGACATTATAAAAAAAAAATATATTTTTACTGAAATAAAAAAATATCGCACTTTAAAATGCCTCATTTTAGTACTTCCCCTTAAATCAAGGAAATATTTTGAAATTTTATTAATATCCAGAAAATAATGACACAATTGTATTAAACTACCAAATAATGAATTTGACGATCGAAGAATATTTTTTTTACAATTAGAATTTTAAAATATTTGTTTAAATCTAAACAGAACACTCCATATATACATATATGACAGTAAAAATTAAAAACTGTGATACAGTCAACAAAAATGACAGCGAACGTACCTTTCCTTAGCCGGTATATAGGCGGTGTGGCCCAGCGATGGACCCCGCGGGATTATGGTCACTTTGTGGAGAGGGTGCGCGTCCTGCAAAAATGTAACACAATCGTAATTTTTTTTGTTAATTACAATTATTAAGATGAAGGTATTATTACGAGCTTAGGGTTCAGATCACGACTTCTCATCGTATTCTAGATAATAAAAATTCCATGGATCCACAATCAGAATCACCACCATCCATGACCTTGGTGTAGTAGGCCACGCCGGTATGTCCTCTGGTGCTGCAGTGGCTCACCTTGGTGTAGGAGGCCAAAACCTCGTGTCCCCTGGTGCTGCAATGGCTCACCTTGGTGTAGTAGGCCACGACCTCGTGTCCCTTGGTGCTGCAGTGGCTCACCTTGGTGTAGTAGGCCACGACCTCGTGTCCCTTGGTGCTGCAGTGGCTCACCTTGGTGTAGTAGGCCACGACCTCGTGTCCCTTGGTGCTGCAGTGGCTCACCTTGGTGTAGTAGGCCACGACCTCGTGTCCCTTGGTGCTGCAGTGGCTCACCTTGGTGTAGTAGGCCACGCCGGTATGTCCTCTGATGCTGCAATGACTCACCTTGGTATAGGAGGCCAAAACCTCGTGTCCCCTGGTGCTGCAATGACTCACCTTGTCGTAGTAGGCCAAAACCTCGTGTCCCCTGGTGCTGCAGTGGCTCACCTTGGTGAAGGCCAAAACTTCGTGTCCCCTGGTGCTGCAGTGCCTCACCTTGGTGTAGGAGGCCAAAACCTCGTGTCCCCTGGTGCTGCAGTGGCTCACCTTGGTGTAGTAGGCCAAAACCTCGTGTCCCCTGGTGCTGCAGTGGCTCACCTTGGTATAGTAGGCCAAAACCTCGTGTCCCCTGGTGCTGCAGTGGCTCACCTTGGTGAAGGCCAAAACTTCGTGTCCCCTGGTGCTGCAGTGCCTCACCTTGGTGTAGGAGGCCAAAACCTCGTGTCCCCTGGTGCTGCAGTGCCTCACCTTGGTGTAGGAGGCCAAAACCTCGTGTCCCCTGGTGCTGCAGTGGCTCACCTTGGTGTAGTAGGCCAAAACCTCGTGTCCCCTGGTGCTGCAGTGGCTCACCTTGGTATAGTAGGCCAAAACCTCGTGTCCCCTGGTGCTGCAGTGGCTCACCTTGGTGTAGGAGGTCAAAACCTCGTGTCCCCTGGTGCTGCAGTGGCTCACCTTGGTGAAGGCCAAAACCTCGTGTCCCCTGGTGCTGCAGTGGCTCATCTGGGTGTAGTAGGCCACGCCTGCTAGTCCCATGGTACTGCAGTGGTTCACCTTGGTGTGGTAGGCCACGACCTTGTATCCCCTGGTGCTGCAGTGGCTCACCTTGGTGTAGTAGGCAACAACGGCGTGTCCCCCCTCGTGGCAGGCGGTGATAGCGTTTGCCTCATCATCAGGCAGGCGCGCTCGCCGCGCGGGTCCCATCAGCACCTTATCACGCGCCTCCTCCAGGTGGGACATGGACACCGTCTTCGCGCCCTCGATCGCAGCCCTGTCACATCACACTCTCGCTGTCAAACTGTGACCAGTATAAGGGTGATTCCGTTCTAACTGTGATATTCAATGTCCTGTATTGTTTGTTCTCACAGGTCGTTAATTAATAATTAATTTATGAAATTTTTGTACTTATTGGAAAATAATAAACATATTTCAACATTATTTTCATATAATATAACTTGCCACTTACAGAAAACTTACAATATATCACTTAAATGTCAATACCGTGTCATGTCCATTTCTAGAATTTATTTATAAATTGTTAGTTTTTTTGTCGTAATAAATGATTTAAACTAATTACCTCATAAATTCTAATGTTTACGACAAAAAAAACTAACAATTTATAAATAAATTCTAAAAATAGACATGACACGGTACTGACATTATATCACAGTTAGAACGGAATCACCCATAAATCTTTGCCTGCACTACTCTTCTGTTGAACCAATTGCCACTGAGGCTTTTACCGACCGGACACAACTAGGTATCCTCAAATTCTTTCCTTACTTGATTTTTTAAATATGTAATTAGTAATGACAGACCATACAACTATACACAGTACAAACAGAAACAATAAAAACTATTTTTGAAATCATGTACACTTAAATAAAATTTTTGTCTTTTGAATGTGAATGTCATGGTCCTTCGAGTCACGTATCCGAAAACTAGAAGAAATTATATTGACATGTTGGCTAATCGAGATCACGTAATCTGATCTAAATAGGCTTTAGTTCTGACCATGTGGTCAGAATCGGCGATAATCATCACCGCTATCGTTACAACCAGTAAAATGTGGTGGTGATGACAACTTTCTATCTCGCCACCCAGAAACTGGTGAATCGTAGTGAACTGAAGCGTTTTTTGACAATCAGTTTACTGTGCCTTTCTCCCAATGTAACTATGTGATTTAATATATGATGAAACAGAATGTGTTAGTGTGTGGTGGTGGCCCTCACTTGAGCGCGGCCTGGTTGACCATGCTCTCGAGGTCAGCGCCGGTGAAGCCGGTGGTCCCCCGCGCGAGCGCCTCCACGTCCAGCCCGGGCGCCGCCGCCACGCGCGCTACATACAGCCGCAAGATCTCCAGCCGACCCACGTAGTCGGGAGTGGGCACTGATACCTGGAGACAACAACGGAATGTTCACTTACACATAAATTATCAACTTGACTTGAAAGTGATGTGTCAAACACAAACAATATGATTTTACGCTTATCGTCTACATAAAAAAGCAAGTATGTATATTAGAATCAAAATTGGCCCAAAAATGGATCCCTGTGGAACACCCATAAAGGAATCGGCGCCGTTAGATCTTATTTCATAAACATCAACTTTCTGAACTCTTTCATTTAGATACAATATTCGAAGATCGAAAGTCATTTCTTTATTACCATAATAGGGCAATTTTCTGATCAAGATGTAACAATGAACACAATCAAATGTCTTAGATAAATCATAAAATTTGGGAGTCGAATGCTTTCCAGATTTTATAATTATTTTTCAATAATTCCACACTCTATGATTGTTTCTAATAATCCAAGGTAAAACGATATATATGCAAATACAAATTGCTTAGAATTAAATAGTTAAAATTTAATAAATTATGTTTTAATATTTGATTAGGATTTGTTTTTAAAATTATATTTTATTATCCTTTGGAGGCCGAACCGTAATACGTCAAAAGTTAGTGGAATTCATTTATTAGCACACTATTGAAATTACATACAAAAGTTCAATTACATCAGAAATAACACCGTATATAGAATTACGTATTACACCGTACAAGAATTAAATATTTCGAATAAATATATTCCAACAACATTTGTTACTGAAGAAATGATTTTAAGAGAAATCGCCTTTATAAGCCTGAAGTTTTCTTATGATTAGCATTATTAAAATTACACAATTAGTTATGTAACCAATGCTTTAATAATAATTCTGAAGTACTTGGCAACTATGAAACTGATATCAGCTACATATCAATCTGTGAATGGTTGAAACTTACAGGCTAGCCGGTAAACTTACAAATCTCACTTAATCATACCAACCCATTTGATGTCTAGAGTGTGTGAAATCGTATGGTGGTGTTGGTGAATTAGGGTGTGGTGGTTGTGGTGGATTGGCGTGTGGTGATAGTGGATGTAGTAGTGTTGTGAGTGGTGGTGTGAAATGTGTAGTAGTGCAGCGTATGTCGTTGTGTGGTGTCTGTGGTGGAGTGCGTGCAGATGTGGTGTGTGGTGGTGGTGTATGGTGATGGGACCTCGACGTCGAACCGGCCTGGCCGCAGCAGCGCCGGGTCCAGGTCGTCTCTCCTGTTGGTGGCGCCCAGCACTATGACACCCTCGTTCTGGTGGAACCCGTCCATCTCCGACAGCAACTGGTTGATGGTCTGCAAAACACACCACACCACGTTTATCAAAAAATCTACAACCACTTGGGTATGAATCGTATTATATTATGCTTTTACCTGACATTTAAAAAGTTCTGAAAGGTGACCTTTTTGTGACGTGGTTCTGGATGACTTTAATGTCACGCGATATATCCTATACATTTATTCTATTAAGTATATATTTTCTTTATAGATATCGTATTTTCGTTTCATTGGGTGTTCAAATCACAATGATTCGACAGAAGTTTCACTTCAAAAAGGGGTAAAATTGAAATGAGTGAAAGAGAAGCTAGTGACCTGGTTTGCGTAAGGGTGTAGCACGCTGTTGGTTCGCTTGGCCCCAACCGAGTCTATCTCGTCTATGAATATCACGCACGGTGCGCGCTCCTTGGCCGCTTCTGAAACAACATGATAACATCACTATTCATTAGGCTAGTTGTTTAAATTTGAAAATTGTCTAATAAATAATTTACCTATGTATATTAAGTATATTAACCAAAAAATAATTTATTTTTAAAATAAATTACATTTATAATAAAATTTTCGAGTTTTAAAATTGAAATTAAAAACCGCGAAAATACTCTGAACTGTCATGGCGTCCTAACGACATCACGACGTGGTAATATCTACATTACATAGTCTGTGGTATCTACGAAAATAACATCAGGAGGACGTTTTACCATGTATGTCGTTACGCGTTGATATGCGTTCACTATCATGTGACTTAATGTCTAATTTTGCCGAATTTATCGGCAAAATTAAGTCTATAGTGTTTTTTGAGGCTCTGTGATGTCACAATGTGCACGAAACGTTTTTCGTGCACATTGTGACATGCGGGGTTCAAACGTGACAATTTTAATCGATAATTTATTTATTATTTTAACGATTAAAAAAATAGAGTATATATAGCATTAAGAAATATGTTTCAAAGTATTGCTTTAAACTTAAGAATATACAAATTCACATTATTTTCAAACAAGCTTTTTGAGTTTCTTTAAAGAAGAAAACTATAGAAGCCAGATAATTGCCAAATATTTCTTTAATTAACAAAGATTGTTATCAAATGGTCCAATCACTTGTATGTCTGTAGTGTTATAAAACAAAATTATTATTTTAAGTCAAGACATACTAGGAAATGGAAATATTTGCTACTTTTAATACATTTTCATTGAATGAAATGAAACAAAAATCACAATGATTTCACGTGTGGAATTTCACTAGTGTTCTGCCTGAGCTGAGCGTGCAAGCGACAGCGCGTCGCAGATGTGTATGAATATGTATGTGTCCGTACTTGTGTGAGTCACAATGCGTGTGTATGTGTGTGTGTGCGTGTGTCACTCACTGAACAGGTCCCGCACGCGGCGCGCGCCCTGCCCCACCAGGATCTCGTCGAACTCGGGCCCTGCCGCATGGAAGAAGGGCACGCGCGCCTCGCCCGCCACGGCCCGCGCCAGCAGCGTCTTGCCGGTGCCCGGCGGCCCCACCAGCAGCACGCCCTTGGGCAGCTTGCCGCCCAGCGACGAGAACTTCTCCGGGGACTTCAGGAACTCCACCTACACCACACCACACTAGTGTTGCCGATCGATTGTGGATTATCGATAGGATATCGATATTCTATCGATAGTAGTCCGATAGTAGTACTATCGATATTATAATCGATAGTATCGATTAAATCGATAGTATCGATACTATCGATTGTTCAAAAGGATACAATACTATTGGCAAAATAAATTACTATTAATACTATCTATCGATAGTATCGTATCTCCCAGTCAGAAAAGTATCGATCCTATCGATAGTATCGATACTATTGAATTTCTAGGAAACGATAGTATCGACAGTATCGATACTATCGTAAATGAGCATACAATCGATAGTTCAAAACAATCGATGGTATCGATACTGTAAATTCTATCGCTACTTTTGTTTCCTAGACATTCAATCGATCGAATCGATAGTAAAAATCGATACTATCGATAGTATTGATTATTTTTTTAATTAGGAAACACGATACTATAGATAGTATCGATAGTATTGCACTTAGCAGATTGTATTGTATTCTTCTATATTATCAATTGAATCGATAGTATCTATAAGATCGATACAATCGATGGTTGTATCGATAGTATAAGCTTTTTTAGATTAAAACTATCGATGGCGGAACTATCGATAGTTTGGCAACACTACACCACACCGAACCTTACCTCTACCTTACCCACGCGCGGATCCACCGTTATGGGCACGATGGGCATGCCCACAACCCTAATAGACTTTACAGTCTATTGCGATTCCATATAATATGTAGATGTCAATAAAACATATCTGTAATGCCTTAATATTTTCTTATTACAAACAACAATGAATCATACGAGATTCAGAACACATCAAAGTAATAAACAGGTGCTTTGCTACATTCCGAAGCCCTTATTTACATTTATAATTTTTGTGAGAGAATAAACTAAAATTTTACACATTTATTAATTGACTAGTGTTTGCCCCACAGCTTTGCCTACGCTAAACGCTAGATAAATTAATAAGTATAGTGTACAAATGTTGGTCAGGGTGTCATATATTATGTAAATATCAGAAGTGCATTATATTGATTATGAACTAGTTAATACGCCTACTCGTACTTGGCCGATTTGCGGATGGCTGTGACTACAATATTTTTTGAAGGCTGGATCGCCTGATCTTACCACACTCGATACTAATGGACCAAACAAGCAGATGCTCTCCTGATGGAAAGAGAAACCATCGCCTATACACACCAAAGATGTTAATTGTGCATTGCTATCTGTGTGGCAAGATAAGTCTATCAGCTGATAGCCAGCTAGACCAGACCAGCTGTCTATCAGCTACCTAACCCTCCAAACTGTAACTCGACAATGACAAGCACTGACGCTATTGCAGCAGGAATAGGTAAAATGGCGGTACTCAAAAAAAAAAAAAAATCTCAGGAGAAACGATGTGAAACTCTACTACCTAACTATCTAATATCAGTAAAATTTAAATGGATGGATGAGTCGTCGTCGTCGAAATGTCGATATATGACCACGGAGTAAGTCCCTGTTCACAGTTGTGCAGTAATAATTCTTGATCATTTATTTTAATAAATAAAGATGTTTAAACTTTTACATGTTGTGAAAATTGACAGCAAGCTGAATCAATTGAAAATAGGGTAGTTTCCTACGTGAATGGGAAGCGCTCCAAAAATTACTGCAAAATGGTCAGTTTTTGGATGTAACTTGGATAAAAAAATGTAATACATTTATCGGTCTAGCCCTAATGTCCGATAAGGAACTCTATTCCAAAACAAAAATAAATAATAATAACCATAACACAATATTTGACCATTAAAAATATTAATGTTACAGAATTTTATTTGAAGCAGAGGGACATTATAAGGAATATAATTACTACTGCTTTTATTAACAATCTCTCAATGCGTCTTTTCAACAAGGAACCCTAACATATTTTTTACATTTTGTGTTGTTAACTATCACTGGAGCTGACTTCGTGACAATTATCACCTAAAAACTAGGCGTTAGGGCTTAAATTTGCTTAAAAGTAATATCATTGAACTCATTGTATCTATTATGGGCGTAATGCCATTCCTTTCCAAGCTTGAACTATGTACAAACTGCACACATGCTTCCCCATCGTGTTATTGGTGTTCACAATTCTGATGTAGAGATTGAGAAATAAGGAGTGTTCATACTAATTCACATTTGGGGGACGTAAGACTAACCTTGTCTGACCTCTAACTACTGACCTCTCTACTCCAAGCAAACAAATTAAAATCCCATTTGTTATGTTCAATACATGCACCAACAAAACACAAATAATTTTCACTAACACTTACTTGCTCGGAAGCCGGACAGAGTGCGCAGCGAGCCGATGCTCACCGCGCTCGTACTATCGCACACGTCATGAGCAGGCGTGTCTATTTCTTACGTATACATCACAATATTAGTGTTTAATCCACTCACCACATCCTTGAGCTCTTGCTTAGCTTCGTCTGCACCCTTGACGTCATCAAAGGTCACAGATATATCCTCAGGGTCCACCTCCACTTGGTTACCCAACTGGATCCTGCGCATGTTTATTTGTTAACTGATTATTAAATGTAATAGGCAGATCGTAAGAGGTGAACGATTGCCTATGTGAGTTACTACCATCGAGACTACTAAGTGGTTGAGTTAAGAATGATTGTGTTGCCCCAGTTGGTACCACCGCCAGACCTATTTCTGCCACCACAATGTCAATGCTTGTCACTGTCTCGTTCTAGTTTGAGTGGAGCGCTAGCCATAAAACCTATGCATGTGGCATTACGACCCGCCACAAGGATAGCAAAACATGGTTGTCTCTTTAATCTGCTTGTTTGCTATTTTATTTTTGTTTCTTTTTTTTCATCATGCATGATGAAAAAAAGAAACAAAAATAAAATTCGCAAATGCAGTCTGCTTGTTTGCGATCTTATGATAAAAAACAATAGTAAAAGTAATTTAAAATGTATTGGACAGTTCGGTGAAAGCAGACTTTAGTATGTAAAATATTAGTTGACTTGTAAAATGCTGTACACATTGTAGAATATGATAGTTAATGGACATAATGTATAACCAAAAAAATATCATAAAAAGGGAGTTCTGTTTATCTACATAATAAATATCAATGAAATTAGTGTAGTAATATTCAAAAAATATGGTTACCGCGCAGTACGCTAACGAGTTTAATCGCGAATGAACTTCGATATCTATGCACGGGCATATAAACATTTTTATTGGGTTTAATAAAAAAATTTAAATAGCTATTTTTTATATTCTGTATCAGAATCGTATACTGCACACCATCCTTCAGTATGTACACACTTTTACCTATCAACCAATATATAAAGGTAAAGTATTTGATATTTACCTGAAAACAGTCCCACTGACGGATGCCATTAAACTGACAAATATTGCTAAGAACAGCACTATGGTGAGCAGTTGCTGTACCAACTTAAGGTATTTGGAAGCTTTGGTACCACGGACATTGTCGGGATGAGAACCTGAGAAACATTTATCTAAGATTAGTCAGGTCAGACAAACAAAAAAAAACATAAAAATTATAATAATCGATCCAGCTGTAATTGTGTTAAAAATGGTTTAACTAACACAACAATGTTTTATTATCAATATACATGTTTTGTTATTTTGGTTTAGATAAGCCAACACGCCTTTTATAACATTAATAAGATTATTATTATTTTTCTCTTTATAAATAAATATAAAATAAATATTCACAAGACAAATTACACTTACCAATCTAACTCCAAAGTAAGCAAATTATTTGCTTGTGTTATGGGTGTTAGGCAACAATACTAACACATAGAAATACATATATAAATACTGGAATATATTTAATAAACTAACAAACTCAGAAATACAAACATTAATGTACATCACACAAATGCTTGTCTCCATCGGGGATCGAAACTCAGCCCCGTCGATTGGGTAGTCAGTGTCACTAACCACTCTACCAATGGGGCGGTCAATATGTATATGTATTCAAATAATAAATATTTAAACTTACCAGCTAAGTATCCTTCTGCGAATGCAATTTTGATCTTATCTTTTTGCTGATGTGTAAGTACATTGTCTTCATTGAGAAGTTTCTCTAGACGTGGTGCAACTTCTGGTCCAGTTGTTGTTTGCTTTTCAGTATTTTCTGATATATTTAATCCTAGAAATTCAATTTGATTTGACTTTAATGACAATATGTGCTTTAGAATTTATTTATTTATTAAACTAGAATTTCCCTTCACACCTTCACATAAAATTCCCACACTTCATCTACATACTCTTCAAATCGTATTTAGAGGGCAAAATCTTTCATGTGAAGGTGGATGACTCCTTTTCAAATTATATGACATAAAAGTAGGTGTTCCCAGGGCTCAGAGCTAGGACCAGTATTGTACCTCAGACACACTTCTGATTATCAGAAACAAAAGGAGGAATTTCGGTGATGACAGAGTAATACTTAGTAACCATAAGAATCCAGCAAAAGCATCTAAAGACCTGCAGTGTGCTGTGGCTTTGCAATAAACAAATGGAAGAATGGATAGATAATCAACCCAAGTGTAGCTAAATTGACCCATGCAACATTCACATTGTGTACAGAGAACTGTCTACAACTTGGCGGGAGGGGAAAAGTATCTGGGGTTGCACTTGAACAGAAAACAGACATGAAGAACCCACATAGGAATGGAAAGAGATTAATTATACACCAGATTTAGAAACCTCAGTTAGCCCTTAAAACGAAGTTCACATGATTCTATTCACACTAACACCATTCTAGACCTACAGTATTAAGTTATGGAGCAATGCTAAGAGCTCAAGCATTGAAATTCTCCAAAGGTGAGACGAAAGTTCTTGGTTTATTAAAATATTTGAACAGCATCAACATCTTAAAATCACCAATGAAAGAAGAAATTGGGCTAAGGCTAAATAGTTGCAAAAACCGTATCCAACAATACACAAACTTGCCTAAGCTCTCACTAAACCTTTGAAAACTTGAAGACAAGAGATTTCACTCATGGGTATTTTTTATTTATACCATTTCATTGTTGAACCCATACATGACGACTTATACAAGGCGACATATTCAGATGGTGGGGGCTTATGGTCGGCCCCCCGCCATGACCGATACCTAGAGTAGCTAGGGACTAACTTCCATCCAATCATTTAAACATAAATATATAATTTACAACTAACACTTATATAAAGGAGTATGAGGTTTAATTCTTGAATAGATGAATGAACCTGAAGTGATAAAAAGTCTGCTAAAAATAATAAATGAAAACAAAAACCGGCTAAAGCCCCGTTTTCACTTTGATTAGTACAATGTGAGTGCTTAATGCAGGTGCTTAGTATTAAGATAAAAATACATGAAGACAGCTGTTGATCAGGAGAGAGTGAAAAGTAATCAGCATCTATTCACTTTTACTTCGCTGATTACGAATCACTCGCACTGATCCACGGCTATCTTCACGTATTTTTATCTTATTAAAAAGCACCTGCATTAAACACTCACACTCGCACTAATCAAAGTGAAAACAGGGCTTAAGTGCAAGTCGGACTCTTGCAGGTAGGGTTCTATTACGGGGTGGTTCAGGTTTGGCTTTTTAAAAATAAACTTTTATTAACACTTTAAAGAATTTATTACTTGAATTTAATTATAAGAGAGAGACCTGCACCCGACGAATGTCCAATTCAATCTGATTTTAAAACTCGTTAATAGAATTGAGGAAACAACAGAAGTTTCCGATTACATTACGTAGAATGCAAATGGAAACTTAGCATATTTAATACACATATTAACCCATTCGACTTTGGCTATAACAACCCCCCCGTTAAGATCGATCATCACATCTCAAAGTGATGAGAGATTAAAAGAAAGCTAACACGAGATATTGGACTTCCGTTTGGAGTATACAAGAAGAAGCTAAATTACAAAAATTATTTAATATATCGGATTCTATTCAATAATATCTTTAAAAGGAAAAACAGCTTTCGTCTAAATCTAAGTCATACATATAACTTTAAGATTTCTTTTTTATTTTCCGCATAATTATTGTGTACATAATAAATATAAATTAAATTCAAAACAATTGAAAATGAATTTGCGTGCTAACGTATAGCGGAATAGGCGATTAAACAAACTAGATATAATATCTTTGTAACACTATTTCTTGAAACGAATTATTACTATTATTATTATATTAAGTATTTAACTAACATAAGTATTTTAAAATACAAAATTACATAAACATGAAATTATAAAAGACAAAAATTATAATAGACAAAAGTATTATTAAACGTAGAAATTATTATATTAAGTTTACTTTGACAACATTGAATTTAAATCATTTGATATTAGGATTAGATACATTTTATGCTATAACATTACATTTCGTGATTTTTTACTAGATTTGTTAACACAACATTTCTTTTTAACGGAGTCGGTGTGTTTATAAAATTATCATCCACTGTAGAGTCATTTTTACTACTGCTTCTTTCCTTAAATACGACAAGAGATGTCGGATGATCACTACGAGACTTTGAATTGTGACACTGATTAAATATTTGTATACAACAAGGACTTTTATGATTGGTTATATTTTTTCGGCATTTATACAGAAGATATATTATAAATATAATGCTACTAAATAAACTTAAAGACATATAATGAATGCCGTATGTGTCAAAATGCGATGGGTTTTCTATATTAGATAACTCATCTTCCATAGATCGAAGATGGATGCTGGCATGTAACAAAGAATCAAAATTGCCAATATTTTTTAAGTTTGAATGTGGAAGCTTAGTAAACGTTTTATTAATTTTTGAATGTTCACAACAATCGTCTAATAGAATGTTAAAATTTGAAACTACATTAGTTACATTACCCAGTGACGTTTCGTCAACTGCGGTGAACTGCAAAGTTTTATAAAATGCTTTACAATGTTTAGGTAAGGTTAAGATGCCAGTGCCGAATAATATAACATCTGAATTTACATCTGATTTTTCACAAGTAATATGGCATTTTCCTAGCTCTGACTGAACGAATATCCAACGATTAAAACTAAGTTTATGGAATACATCTATAGAACCATGAATAATTTTAACTACACAGGAATCAGGGAGTTTTGTAACCACTTCACTTAATAACGTTGTTTCACACGTAGGATTGGCAACGACTGAAAACAAATCGGCGAGCACACACACATAACACTTTTCACTTATTAGTTTGCACTTGTCAATGTCCCTTAATAGTGAATAGAACATGCGATCACCTGTTACTGCCACATATGAGCTAGTTGGCTCTATTAGAATATAAGTGTCTGGTTTCAATATGTCGTATGGGACAGGTAATGGTATTATGTTATAAAGGTTATAGGTTTGAGGTAGGACTAAAGGAATGTGAAGGACGAATATTATTTTATTTTGATAAGATAGTAGCAAACTAACGTAGAAATATCTGTTAATTCCTGTATATTTTGTAGCGTTAATGGTACAGGCAAATCGTAATGGCTAGGGAGTCTATTTCTATGTTTATCTAATTCATTATATAACTGATAGGGGCTAAGTACAGTCGGGTGTAAAATATTAAGTTTCGCAAATAAAATAGCATTATTTATGTCATCGATATCAAATGATGACGTCAATATTATAGCTTCCAAAGAGTTAGATAAGGAATTAATTTGAGTTTTTAAACTAAGCTTATCATTAGTATTCGAAACTGAATCAAGTATCTTATGTATCATTTCCATATTTTCTAAAAGATGTTTTTCGTTTAAATTAACCTTAGACATAGAATTATTAAACGATGAAATAGTTGATTGTATAACGTGAATGTTATCTTTCATCAGTTTCTCGTCTGTCTGGACATTTTGTATAGCTTCCGAATATTTGACAGCATCTTCAGCATCCAATGTACCGAAGATAGTTTTCAAGATAGAACCTCCTAAGTCAATAAGGCCTCTTTTAAGACGTTGTTTTGTATTATCACCATGAAGCAAATACGAAACCGAAGAAAACTTGTTAACATTAATAAGATGCTGATTTTTCAGCGCTGAAAGCGAATTTATGCATTCCGACTGTATCTTTGACGACGTAAGAGAGTTACAAAATACATTTAATTTTTCTAATAAAAATTCTATTTTATCTAGATTAGGTTGTACATGACTTATATCTAAGTAGGCTAAAACTTTCCAATTGTTATTAGTAAACTTAAGATCTAAGAGCTTATCAAAATAAAGGCCCGGACTACGAACAATAGGTGATACGTAATCTGATATCGTTAGCGTCGAGAGCGCGCATAGGGACAGGAACACTAGGAACTTGAGCGGCATAGCAGCAACGATGAGCATCAGCAGGCAGTTGCGGCGCGTTTCCAAACGCAACCAATGTCAGGAACAACAGGAACGGCAGCGGAACAGTAGCAGAACAATGTCAGGAACGATGGCAGAAACGGCAGCTGTGCGTATTTTACACGCGCGAGATTGTCGTGATGCAGGAGTGCAGGATACAGAACTGGTCTGCAGGCTTACGAAGTAAGGCTGACTGTCGAGACGCAGTCTATGCACTTGAGTTTTTACGAAGTGGCTACAGGACACGAGATCACACTCCGGAGACGAATTGGTTCATAAAGTTATTTTATTCATGGAGTTTTTATTTTATCACGATTTTTATTTTTCGCGAACCGTTATGGAATACCAGCGGAACGATATACGGAACCGGATTTTCAACGCTGGTATCCCACTTCTGACACCACTATTACGGGGTGGTTCAGGTTTGGCTTTTTAAAAATAAACTTTTATTAACACTTTAAAGAATTTATTACTTGAATTTAATTATAAGAGAGAGACCTGCACCCGACGAATGTCCAATTCAATCTGATTTTAAAACTCGTTAATAGAATTGAGGAAACAACAGAAGTTTCCGATTACATTACGTAGAATGCAAATGGAAACTTAGCATATTTAATACACATATTAACCCATTCGACTTTGGCTATAACAGTTCCCTACCATCATAGCAAAAAAATTCGAAAAAACCATGTTTATTGTATGTGGACGTCCTTAATATTTTTATTTTATTTTTAGTATTTGTTGTTACAGCTGCAACAGAAATATATAATTTGTAAAAATTTCAGCTTTCAAGCTATCACAGTTTATGAGATACAGCCTGGTGACAGACAGGCAGACGGACAGACAGACAGCGGAGGCTTAGTAATTGGGTTCTGTTTTACCTTTTAGGTACAGAACCCTAAAAATGAAAAATGATTAAATTATTATAGTATAAAATAGAAGTCAAAAAAAAAATAGTTTGGCATTAATGGATTAGTAATGCCTTTCCATTCAAACGCGTTATAAATGTTTAAATTGTGTTAATTTGATTGGTATCATTTATGGTGTTCATTTCCCTGGGCTGGGTAAGGGCTCATTTTAGTTTACTAACTTTTTGGCTTTGGCTTACTTCCTAAGCTGGAACACAACAAGCACTGACAATATTAAATCAGTGACAGACAAAATCCTCACTTTACCATAGCAAGTTACTGCAGAATTTAACCACCTAACAATCACAGTCATAGCACCATGAATAGCCATTTACTATAACAGTCATAACTAACTCCTTTTTATACACATGAATTAGTTTTATTGTATCATGCAATAGAAGTGGAATTTGACTGATAATAACTTCGGCTATCCTCTAGGCTATAATGTTATAGGTAAACTCATGAAGCTAATCATTCCATGATTAGCTTCATGAGTTTATTCTCCATTTTTCAACGACATATCATCTACAATGTATTTATTTATGATGATTTTGTCCATGTGAACAAGTTTTTATGCAGCAAATATTACACACAAAGGACTAGGTACCCCTAGTTTAGGTGTAGCTTTTGCTTGTCAATAGTTGACAGGAAATGCAAGGAAATAATATCACACCAGGTTTTGTCACGCCCACAAACAATAACAAAATCTGCATATTACTAGTGTAGGTACAATTGAATGAAATACTGTTCATTAACAAAATATCTCGAGTTGTATAAATAAAATACACCATTAATTTTTTTGTGTCAATGCATTCGCTAGATTGTGTTGTGGCAATAAATGCAAATAATAACAGACAGACAGAGTTAGAGATTACTGGTTGGAATGAAATGATGAAAATTTACGATAGAGATTAGTAGACGAACCAACCAAACTTTGCTATTTTTGGAACTGGGACATTTGCAAGAAATTGAATCAATTCTTTAATGAAGTCGGTTAAAAACTTGCTTATGCATAAGAATACCATCCTAACCAAAATCCTTTAATTATATTCTTACCAAATTATCAATGATTTCCAATAGTTCCAAATAAACTATTTTTTTTAATTACCATTTTTGTGAGAGGGATGTATTATGGCATACATTAGTTTATCGTCTATTTAATGGCTCCAACAAGATAGAGTGTAGCAGAAAGAGAGGTAGTCTAGTCTCTGTGAGAGCCCGAGAATGGTTTGACCTGATCACAACATTATTGACAATTTATCATCAGCTTGCAAAAAAACATAGGCAGTTTTCTGATTTGACTAAAGGCAATACAAATCACCAAAAGCATTTTTGTTTCCTGTATTAGCACTAAACCGTTTATAAATGGTGTGATGAGAAGATATGTATGTTTTTTATTCATATATGGTGTACAATGCAATTTAAAATATTAACAAATGGTTATCATGCATAGGTGATTCTGCAAGCCCCGACTTTAATAAGTTTAGTATACTGACCCAAAAACTTACGCAGTCTATTTAATAAATTAGGATTTCTCTTCAAATCTGCATGTATACCTCTTTCTGTTTTAAAACCACGGACTTGAACTTCATATTTAAATGTATTATCCAGTACACTATTCAAGAGAAGCCCAGCAAAATTATCATTTAGGCTAAATATTTTCCGTTTATTGTGTAAATCAATTATAATTTTTGGCATGCATGGTTTTTCTATCCAGCCATTTTTGTTATTGTTGAATGACGACCCTGATATGTGAGATACTTTTTGTGTTGATATCACATCTGACGTGTTTCTAAGTCTAGTGGAAGTTCGAGTTAGTGGAGTTATAGACCTGACGTTAATATTGCTCATATCAGACAAGACATTCTTATCAAAATTGTGCAGGGCCTCTTCTAAACTTTCTGGGCAAATTCTTGCATCATACGAGGCACCTGCACTTTCTTTACGTTTCACATCTTTACTTTTGCCATTATGCTGCTTTCTGTGTCGAAATAAATTTGAATAACGGGATGAAAGTTGGCCGAAATTTATTAAAATCTGCAAAATCCAAGGTTATAAATGACAAAGTACATAACATGAAAACAAATTTTCATTCGTTGAGAGGATATAGCAGTTTCTATTAACTTACCTGATTTTGTGTATTTATAGAATTCAGTGAGAACATGTTACATGTAGGTGGTATATGTTTTTATTTATCATAAAGTGCACTCGAAAATTTTGTAGGCTTTTCTCTTACGTCTTTACGAAATTCAATGACAAACATAGAAAACTACCTACAGTGACATTGACATTTATTTACAAATTAAATTGGTACGTGTACCACAGAAAACATATATAGGTACGTACTAATCCTTTTAATTTATTTGCAGTATGCCAAGCACAATTTTTATTGTATTTAAAACTTGTTTAATTGGAATATTTTTAAGCCTTAAAAATTAAAATTTTCTTATCCACTTGTATATTAAATAAAACGAGGAACTGACTTTTAAATAAGTGATAAATGATATTTTTCAAAAGACGAAGAATGAGATAAGAACCAGCCATCACAAACTTCTTTAGCTCATTACATGCCTAACAAATAATAAATAACTTTTCGATGTTTTATTTAAAACGTTGGAAAATTTCAAATGGATAAGCGTACATTGAAATGCATTTTGATATAATTACAATTTGTTTTGTCTATGGTTTATTTGGACAGTAAATTCCAAAATGGCGACGAGCGATGACGAGCCTATGCATTTATATGAAGTATTTCAGAACTGTTTTAATAAAATAGCAAATAAACAACAAGGTGAGTGAAAAAATGCATACCGTGGCCCGTGACGTGTTCCTCATTCGAACTATAGTGATAAAGTGCAGTGTTTCATTGTGAAAATTAACTAAAGTGTATGCGTGTTATGCCATATTCAGTGTAGTAGCCGACCAAGATTTTTTCAAAATGCATACAAAGTTGCAGGTTTGGGTGACTAACAAATGTTTCTCTACGTTCACAGAGAGCAATCTCAAAAGATTTGCTGTTAAATAAATTAAAAACGTTCAGATAAGGAGCCGTAAAGGCTATGTTTTTGTTAGGTACTCAATTGTCAAAATGTGGTATCCATTCCATTGTGCTACAGTTGTATTTATTATGGTTAACGTACATGAATTCGCTTTTAATGATGATTTTTGTAGACCCTTATTTGCAATATGAGAAAAACTCTGTACTTGTGTGTGATTTAAAAGTAAGTTTTTTCTCAGTCAAATTTGCGCTTTTGTAGACAGTTTTTATTAGCCTTTAGTAGCTATAATCATCTCGTGCACCGATATAGATCGCAAATCGTCTTTTTTATGTTCTCTTTACGGGTATGTTTACAATTTAAATTTGTTTATTTACACAAGTAAGGCGCGCTCGAACGTACCATTGTGAAGAAATGTACCTACGTAAATTGTTTTTTATATCTCAGTCTTTACCGTGGCTTTCGTGATACTAATGTCGAAAATGAGAAAATCTAATGTAATATTCAAATAAACCAAAGAAACTTGTATGTGCCAGATAACTAGTGCCTCTAATTAGTGTTTCAATATAAATAACAGTTTATTTATACTACATTGAGCAATAAACCTCTAAAGCACCATAAATATACTTGTAGATAAACAATCTTTCAATTGTGACTAAATTGTTCATGTTATTTGCAGGATTAAATATCCTACAACCCATACAACTATTAATCTAACCTGTCTCAACTGTAGACTCAAATTTCAATAGCAAATGACTTGTAATTTACTTTTTAGTTAACATGCAGCATAACAATAAAATTTCTTACTTTTACACTGTTTTAAAAGGTTTTTAAATGTCTGTTATGATGGTTTTCTCTATAGCCATTGAAGTTAGGTTATATTTTAGATTGTTATGACTTACAGGATAAAGAAATCAATAACTAGATTAGTTTGTTATATTAATGAGAAATAGCAATCGTTCTGTGGTTGAAATTCGACTTTAGACTAAACAAAAACATTTTTTCTAAAATTTGCCAATCTCTTCTATATTTGCTGATAGCTTTAGCCATAAAAATATACATGGCTGTATATTATACATAATAATGATAAATACTAAATATCCCTTGACAAATTACACAAATTGATCTAACCCCAAAATAAGCAAATTATTTGCTTGTGATATGGGTGTTAGTCAATGATATTACTACATAGAAATACATGTATAGATACCGAAATATGTTTTTTTTGTATTTTTGCTGAGTTGTGGCTCCGCTAAATTTTTAGCGATTCCGCCAATGTCAAGGTTGATGTATGCACGTTTATTATCAGAAAAGCGATTTTAGTGTTTTCATATATTCCTGACAAACATAGAGAGCCACTGGAAGACAAAACATAGCAATATTAGTATAATGCTAAAATTAACATACACATTGGGATTAGAATGTTAGTTAGGAGGAATATTTTACAAATATTTACAATATAGGGATAACAAACAAACTGGACAAACAATGTTATGCTAGATAAAAGTACATATTGCTAACTACAATCTAATTTTGTTAATTTTGATGAATCTGGCAAGAACTGATACTTGGGGGGAGTGGACTTGAGATAATAAGTAATTTAGGTTGATGGGTCAAGGGAAATTTTTGGCAGAACGTCATAAAGTGGCACTGTAATTTTAGGGCAGAAAAAGAATAAGTGCTCAAGAGAGCCTTCCTTCAATCCACATTCACAGAGGGAATGATCTTTTATATGAAGTTTAGCAAGAAATACAGGAGTTACAACATGTCCTAAACGGAGGCAAATAATTGTGGAGGTAGTACTCTTGTCAATACTATTAAATTTAAAGAACCATGGTTTGTTGGGGATGTCGGGTTGTAAGGAAGCATAATGTTTCCCTTTTTCTTGGCTAGAAATTTGCCACTTATCCATCCAGATCTTATCCAGATATATATGTAATAAACACCGAAACTCAGAAACACAAACATCTATGCCCATCACACAAATGTTTGTCCCTGTCAGCAATTGGACCCGAGCCCCATTGATGAGTAGTCAGGGTCTCTAACCACTCGACTAACCAGGCGGTCATAAGTATACACGTGTGTATATTATCATGTATGTCACATGAATGTAGTGTGTGTAATGTTTAATTTTATTAATTTAATGTTTTGTTAATATTAAAAATATTAGGTAGTAGCAGCACCATGCAGCCCACAGCATAATATATGTTTTTAGCGAATCCCACAAGAACTACTCATTTTATCAGGATAAAAGTGTCCTATGTGCTATTCTAGGTCACTATCTATCTGTGTGTCAAATTTCACATAAATCCATTCAGTTGTCTCTGTGTGATCGAGTAACAAACAAACCTCCATCCATCCAAACATCCAAACTTTCGCATAATTATATAATATTTACTAGCTGTTGCCAGCGACTTCATCAGTGCGGACTTCGTTTACTCCGCACAGCACCTCCCCCGTAGGTGATAGCGTGATAATATGTAGCCTATATGTTGACCCGACCTATTATTAATATTCATGCAAAATTTGAAGTAAATCCATGCAGTACTTTTTGAGTTTACCCCGGACATACATACAGACAAACAGACAAAAATTCTAAAAACTATAATTTTTGCTTTGATATTGATTGTAAATCACGCCCCAAGTATTCTTTTAAAAAAATATTCAATGTACAGTTTTGACTTTCCTACGATTTTATTATATGTATAAATAATACAGATTATAATATAGACTCCTCAGCAATATAAATTTGATTGTGTCAAATTTCATAGTCTACCATTCAAAGTTTTTACTTCACATAATTAATACATATCCTGGCAGATCTGTTTAGCTTCTTCATATTACATTACAACATCTAAAAGTTAAGAAATCAGGTTTTCATTAGAAATAGGTAGTTTTTGATAAGATTTTCCCCGTGTTGATCCGGGCTCCTTTGAGGAATATCCAGATCCAGTTGACCCAGGCAGGTCGTAAAAGGCAACTGATTGGCTATACATTTCACTACCATTGTGACTACTAAGTGTTAGAGATCTGCAACATATCACCCGGGTGTTTGGTAACACCACCTTACCTATTCCTGCTGCAATATTTTTATTTCTTGCTATTGACATGTCCACTAGAAGGTAAGGTATTTGGTAGACTTAAGCAAATCACATTGCCATTCCACCACACGGATAGCAACGCACCAATGACACCTTTGGTGTCTATAGGTGATGGTTTCTCTTTCCATCAGGAGAGCCATCTGCTTTTTTGCTGTCTTATGATATAAAAATACATTAAAAATGTTCTTTTCTTTTCCAACAATAAAAAGATGTATTTTAGGGTAGCAAAAGTGTTGTTTTCTAGACTTCACAACTTATCATTATCACAGTTTTAGTCTGTTTTTCTTAGAACAGACATTATTTTTTTTTTGTTGCAAAAAAAGTTACAACTTTCAAGTTCATCTGTCAATGTTTCATTGCTAAATAAAGGCCCACCAAGGCTAAATGAAAGGTTTGTATTTTAAAAGCAGTGCCTTTCAAATATGTGGCTTTGAAAAGTGGCTTTGAAAAAATCCTTTTCGATATAATTGTGAGACACATCTATGCTTGCTATATATAAAAAAAATTAAATATAAACTCAAACTCTTTACAAGACCTTACCTGCTAGACTAATGGGAAAATGCTAAGCAGAAATTAAAACCTGACCGATTGGCTATGCATGTCACTGCCATTGTGACAACTAGGTGGTAAAGTAACGCAACGACTTGCCCGGGTATTGATACCACTGCCTTACCTATTTCTTTCGCAATAGCATCAATGTTTGTCTTTTTCATGTTTCGATTTGGAGGGTAAGGCAGCCAGGTATACTTATACATGTGCCATTGCCATTCCACCACATGGATTTGCAATGCACCATTAGCATCTTTGGTATCTATAGATGATGGCATCTCTTTCCAACATGAGAGCCACCTCATTGTTTGCTATCGTATAAAAAACATTTTTTGGCTTCCATAGCCAATTGGCTAAAAATGGAACCCTTATAACTTCGTCATATCCATTTGTCCATTTAGACATCCGTATGTCACATTACGTATTTTATGAACTGTTACATCATCTTTTTCATTAATCAAATCAAAAATAAATTTATTAAGGCTAGCTCTCTATACATGTAACTGAGGGATAAAAAAATCAAGAAAGTGGGGGAACCCCACGGGGGTATTACTTTACAGGACTTATTAAATGATATGAAGTTATCTAAAAATAATTTTTGATTCTGCCAATATTTTGTAAGTGATAAAAAATGCCTCCCATTCATGTAATAGTTAGTATGTAATATATTATATACATTACAGGTACACACATAATATTATGTTTTTTTGCTGCAATGAAACTTTTTGTAAGCAAGTCTGACATGTTGGCCAGTTTTTTATCTTCCAGCAGGGCAGTCCATAATAGGCAACAGGTTGGTCTAACATGTCACTATGTGTGTGGCAATTATGTGGAGTGCTGCAAAATCCAACCTTACCTATTCCTGCCGTAATAGTGCCAACCGACTGATCAAACATGTCATTACCTAACTTATCACTGTCATGTTTCTTCTTGGAGGTTAAGGTAGCCGCTAAAAATAATGCATATGGCATTAAATCCTCACCACACAAATGATAATGCACCATCTTTGGTTTCCATTGGTAATTCTTGTCCCCTTCCATCAGGAAAGCCATGTGCTTGTTTCATATGATGTAAATAAAAATTGGCTTAATAAAACCGTCTAAATGTGAACGGATACAAGCTGTGTAGGGTTTCATAGTTGACCATCACATATAAAAGAAACTACCATAATTTACATAGGTAATTTTAAAAATTAACCATCACCACTTCAGCAGACTCCTAGCTTATTTTTTTCAAACATGGGACCTTACAAATTAAGTCCAATACGCTTGACATTAGCTTACAAGATATAGATAACCAAATTAAATTCTTAATGTTTCTGATGCCAATTCTCACATGTAATTTGAAACTACTATGATGAGAGATTACGCATGTCATTCCTGCCATGTGTTTATTATTTTTTGAATACACTTTTGATTGACTTTGATAATAGTCCCTAGTGAGCCCAGATATAATCATGAGCTATCCAGCGCACCTCAAGAATATAGTTAAAACGCAGTAAAACAACAAAACAAGTAGGTACTGAAGTCAATCTACATACAAAGGACGCTCAAGCAAAGTGCACATAGACACCTCTCACATACACAATATCTTGATTTAATTTATAAAATTGTATATTAAAAAATGTAATTTATACACCATATATGGTAGAACATGTTGATAAACGTACATTAAATTGTACAACTTGTAACACCCAACTAAATTATTACAAATTATCTATTATCTTTCTTCTGTCTTTAAGCTTTGTAAAATGACGATTTAATTAAACAAAAAATGAGTTTAGTAAATTATATAAATGAGTGTTGTGATGTGAAATAATGTTTGTAATTTGTATTATGTAACTATAATTGAAAAAAAAAAACACAAGTCCGCTATGTTTCTTCTGCTGGATCTTCTAATTGTATTTGTAAAAAAATCTATTGTAATTGTAAAAAAATCGACTCACAACATTTTTAGTTTAGTAATAAATAATTATAATCTATATACATATAATAAAATCGTAGAAAGTCACTGTATGTCCAGGGTAAACTCAAAAAGTACTCCATGGATTTACTTCAAATTTTTCATGAATATTACTAACAGGTCAGGTCAACATATAGGCTACATATTATCACACTATCACCTACAGGGGAGGAGCTGTGCGGAGTAAACGAAGTCCACACGAACGAAGTCACGGGCAACAGCTAGTTTTAAAATATTTGCACACCATATCATGGTAGAATATGTTGGTAACTTAATCAAATTTTAATAACTTGTAACTCCCATATTCTTGCAAATAAATAATTTCTTTCTTTCTTTCTTGCAATGATGGGGAATAGTGCAAGTGCGAGTGCTACCAGCATGAGATTCGCGTCAGTGAACTTTTTTGTGTAGAAAATGTGTAATAGTTTTATAACAATAACATTAAAATATTTGAGTTATTATTGGTTTACATTTCCGTCCTTCCTGTTTCATTCTCAACAATAACTCAAACACCTAAATATGAGTGCCACTACCAGTTATTTGTGCATAATGCTGAGGCCATACTTTTGTCTATCAACACAAAGCTTCATGTAATGTCATGATAAATGCAGATGTGATTATGCTATTATCGCCTATTTTCACATACATTCCCAACTGCGTGTGCCTTACCGCCAGGCCACGAGAACCGGCGGCGGCGGTGGCGGCGGGGAGACGGGTGAGGCGAAAATTCGTGCATGCGGATTTTCAAGCCACGGGTACTTGCATCCTCCACCGCGACCAGTATAGTCTGAGAGCAAGATGACTTTTTCAACTTTATCTCAATATTGCTTGGAGGGGAGTAGTTTTGTACTTTAATACTTATTATTTGGTAGAGAATGTGTAGTAGTACATGATTTAAATAAGAATCGGGGTATAGTATAGATGTTGATTTTCACAAGAAGTATGAGAAATACGTACTAGATCCAACAGCATAAGCCAAAGTTGATAAATGATAACCCTAGTGCGACCGCCGAGTGTAGGTTTGAAAAATGGATTAAGTGGATACACCTTTCAAGGTAATTTCCTAGTTGGTCAGTGTAGCTTGCATTTACACACAGAAATAGAGTTATACTACTTACCAATGAAATAAAATCACATCAAGGGTAATTTTTAAACCTTTTCATCTCATTCGGTACGATAAAACAATACAACATGGCTATTTCAATTTTTTCACCAATAATATATCTACAAATGTTTGTCATTTTTGACTGTGATAGGAGGGTTTGCTCATATGCGCAACAATACATTTCCTTCGCAATGGCGTGTCTATTAGTATTCATGTGATCTATGGTTTGAAAAGTGAAGTACATACATGAGATTGAATCTGTACCTATCTGCTTTGTGGAGAACTGCAACAAGTACTGCATTTTGTTCAAACCAACTGTGGCATTAAAACCATTCAAGAAAAGAGCTTACTTATTCCTTAAAGGCCGGCCACGCACATGTAAGACCAACAGTGTTTACTTACTACTAGGTGAGCCTCTTGCCCGTTTGCCCCCTATTTCATAAAAAGGCGAGCAATTGGGTTTACGAATCGCATGCATAAGTTTTCCGCCTAACTTACCTTCCAAACTGGAACACGACAGTGACAAGCAGCGGAAATTTGTATTGTGGCAGGAATTTGTAATGCGGTGGTACCAAAATCGGGTGAGAAGTTCCTGAACTCTACCACTTAGTCACGATCATCAATCATTCGATTTTGCGATCTGTTTGGCAGAATTTGTCTTTTTTTCCACGAGGGCCCGTAATACGGGGAATTACCAATCAAAGTTTAATATCTTTGGTGCCTATAGGATAGGCAGGGGGTGTTACACCGCAGTTTAGGTATATTCGGCTGTCACGCAGCTCGCATGACAAGTCGTGGTCACGTCGCGCCCGCGCATACTACATCAACTGGGTACAAAAACTTTTCAAGTGACAACCCTAAGCTGACGTTCACAGCTCGGGTCATAAAACAGGGGCTCGCAAAGAAAATTCACGGTTCGCGCGCGGTTACGAATTATAATTTATCTGGCAGGCGGGTAGCTCTGGCGAGTCTAGGTATATTTTAAGGTATAGGTAGTGATCTTCTGTACGGTAATACTATTAGGTATTCTGTGGTATAGTCGATGGTTGTCTCTTTCCATCGGCAGTGTCATCTGTTTGTTTAATGTTTACTGTGTCATAATACAAAAACAGTCTTTCGATCTTTTTTTCCCGTATTGGTCCCGGGCTCCTTTGAAGAATAGGCCAACTGCCAGGAATGTAAAAGGTGACTGATTGGCTATATGAGTCACTACCGTCATGGCTACTCGGTGGTAGAGTTCTGCATTGTCTCTCCCGGATCTGGTACCACCGCCTTACCTTTTCCTGCCGCTAAACGTCAGTGCTTGTCACTCTCATGTTCCGGTTTGGAGGGTAAGGTAGTCGGTAAACTTATGCATGTGGCAGTGGCAGACCTCGCCACACGGATACCAACGCACCATTAACACCTTTGGTGTCATCTGCTCGTTTGCTATCTTATGATATAAGAAAAAAATATATAAGATCTCGAGTAATTATATACTGTAGATCGTAGTATATATATTAGTTAATTCTCTGTAATGCCTATTCAATGTATCAATAACCGTTGGGGCCTAATATTTAGTTCAAGGCTCGGCCTGATTGATACAATAGAATCTATTGGCTGTCATATTTGCAGTCGATTGCCCGTCTACGGCGACTATTACGGCTTACAATTTGTTATTGATGAATTTTTTGTAAAGTTATGGTATAATTAATTCCCGCGGATCGGTTAGTGAAATTCGATTTTCAACCGATTTTCCATAAGGAGGTTATCAATTCGGTTGTATGTTTTTTTATGTTGTTACCTCCGGATTCGGTCTTTTATGCACTAATTGTGAAAATTATTTTTTTGTTGGATAGGGTATAATCCCCGTGTGATCTCATTTTAATTTGGTAAAGATGAGATTGAAGAAGAAGGTACTAAAATATCGTAGAATACCAAAAAAATATTGGTTGAAAAGTTTCGAAGTTATGTCGAAAAAAGCTTTTTTTAAATTTTTCGTTAACGATTTCTCCCAAACGGATAACCGATTTTGATGCAATTAATGCATTAGATGTAGTTTTTTGAGAAATATAGCTGATTAGTTTTTGTACTCAATCGGTACATTAATCTGGAAGTTATGTTAAAAAAATACTGTTTCGCCGAAACAGTAGCTCAGTTTGTTAAAGCGTGCCAACCAAAGGCATGTTGCAAGTTCAAATCCTGTCGTGTTATGTTTTTGTTGTTTTTAAGTTTTTCAAGTTTTTCCAAGTACGTCATCTATTGTACATATTATGATACAAAGTCCCCCACCGTGTCTGTCTGACTGTCTCTTCGACCGACCGACCGACATATTCCCATAAAGCATAGGATCACTTTCCTGCTTATTGTGCATCATTTGCAGAGCTAAAAACGAAAAGGACTTATGATTTTCGACTAGGAGTCCTGTAGGTCAAATTTTTGGTTTTTTATTTTTAACTTGGAAGAAAGTTTACCCCAAACGGACAGGAGGATCACCTGATGGTAAGTGATTATCGCCTCCCACAGACCACTCCAGGGAACTTGCAGTTAAGTTGCCGGCCTCTTAGGGATGAGTACTGAGTAGGCTCTTTTCTAGAAGGTAATTTAATGAAATCCCCTTAAAATCTTATGTTTGATACTTAAAAAAATTAACTATTTTCGCATGTATTTTGCAATTTCTATGTTTTATGGATTTCATTTTTTTTATTTGTCAATACGTAGGTCACACTATAAGTTTTGCGTAACTTATAAAAACAACATGTTATAATCAAAATATTAAGTTTATTGCTTTTCAAAATAATCTCCTTTACATTTTAAACATTTTTTCATGCGACCGAACCATTTTTTAAAACAGGAGGACCACAGATCTGAATGCATGTTTTCTACGTGCTGATTGAATGCTATCACTGCCTCTTCGGAGTTTGTAAAAGTAAAGCCTCTCATCAAATCTTTGATTTTGGGGAAAATACAGAAATCACAGGGTGCTAGGTCGGGGCTATGCGCAGGATGAGTGACGAGATGTACTTTTTCGAAAGCTTAAAATTACTGTTTTGTTGGACGTGTGTGAAAAAGAGTTATCATGGTGTAGGAGAATGCGGCTTTTGGGTCGTCTTTCGCGAACTTTTTCTAACACCCTGGGTAAACAAATGGTAGAATACACTCTTTTGATCTTCAAGTGAAATTGTACAGATGGGACCCGTAGCTGAGAAAAAAAACGCGATCATTTTTTTACCAACGTTTCTCGCCTGTCTCACTTTTGTTGGCCTGTTCTCATTTTCAACTCCCATTCACAAGATTGCCGTTTATTTTTTGGGTTCAAAACAATAAATCCACGTTTCGTCTCCTGTGACAATGTCATAAACAGCATTAGAATGTCCGTGGTCGTACTTCAGTAGCATCTGTGAGCACCATTCCACGCGAGCCCGCTTCTGCTCCACTGTCAGTTCATGAGGGATCCAATGTCGTTGGATGGACAAAGTTTCCGAACTTTCAATTCTTCGTGTAAAATTTTCTGAATTTGGCTCATACCAATCCCTCCAATTGTCTCATAGCTAATCCGGGGGTTTTCTTCAATTAACCGCTTAACAGTAGCCACATTATTTTCGTTGACGGCAGTTGAAGGCCGCCCTTCGCGAAATTCGTCATGTAAAGAAACTCGACCTCTCTCAAATTCAGCAAACCATCGCTTCACGGTGCTCAAACAAGGTGCTTCTCTCCCAAAGGCATTTAAAAGACGAGCGGCACAGTCTTGCGGAGAAAGAGACCTTTTAAAATCATAAAAAATCATCGCTCTAAAATCTTTTCGACTTAATTCCATTTTCGTTGCGTACTTAGAACTTTGATGTGTGTCAAAAAAACAATTGACAAATCATTTCCCGCCAATTGTTTTTTTTTTTATTCTAAGAAGGTTGCAACGTTTTAAAAATGTAACATTCGAAATTCAAATAGTTTCGATTAGCTAGAAGTGCAAAACTTTTAGTGTGCCCCATGTATTACATGAGAACTTACAATTTTCTAGTAATTAAAGTATAAATTTTAATAAATAGCTTAAAATTTTACATTATGATGAATAAATAATTTTCAAATCAGAGTTCTATCATTATTTTCCACTTTCTGCGAAAAATTTTCTAAGGGTTGTACCATCAGAAAGTAGAGATTCCAAAGAAAAAAACCAATACCGATTTTTTATCATTGGACATTTTGACGGGTATTTTTCGATTGAAAATTACAATGTTTTTTTTAATATTAAGTCAAAATAAGGAGAAAAAGATAATGTTTTAAATAAAAAAATATAGTGTTTTGGGATACAAAAAAGCAACTTTTCACCAAGTTTCGTAAAAAAAATCTCCGTTTAGGAGATAAAAATAAAAAACCAAAAAGTCAATTTTTCGAATTTTTCACTTAATTTTGAGGTTAAGTATATAAAAAAATGCAAATACAAAAGTTGTAGATGTATAAAATCGTGATAAACCGTCACCGTCACCCGTCACCCTATACACTTCCCGAACTCAAATCGCCCGTGATTTATTTTTCCTCTCATTGTGGCTTTATTTTCTTATATTTGCAATGGGTTTCATCCTACTATGATTTTCTTTTGTTTCAATAATTATCTACCCTAGTCTAATAAGCAAAGACAACAACTAAATATTTTACTAGCCATTTATTTGTTCTTTGCGTGTGTATTAGTAATGTTTAGTGTATAAACAAAAAGCTTACCTGACTGCTTCATTTGTCTGGTGGTTAGCGAAACTAACCACGAGTCGATGGGGCTTGGGTTTGATTCCCAACAAGGACAAACATTTCTGTGATGAGCATAGGTGTTTGTTTTTCTGGGTCGTGTTTTATGTTACAACTAGCTGTTGCCCACGACTTCGTTCCCGCGGACTTCGTTTATTCCGCACAGCTCCTCCCCCGTAAGTGATAGCGTGATAATATGTAGCGTATATGTTGACCCGACCTGTTAGTAATATTCATGCCAAATTTGAAGTAAATCCATGCAGTACTTTATGAGTTTACTCCGGACGTACATTGACTTTCCTACGATTTTATTATATGTATATAGATATTTCTATATGTATTTCTATGTATTAGTATCGTTGACTGACACTCATAACACAAGTTAATAATTTTCTTACTTTGGGGTTAGATATATTTGTGTAATTTGTCCAGCGATATTATTATTATTAAAAAGCCTTGATGATGCCTATATTAGACTAAACCGGTTGGCTTTAAAATACGTAATTGTGAGCTAGTACAAGGGTTTAACAAGATCAATATGATTCAGCTGCACCAAGTGCCGACGATGGAAAGTATAAATTATATAGAAAACCCATCTGCTTGTTTGCTATCTTATGATATAAATAAATGTTAAATTTCTCGCGGACGAAGTTACGCGGGTCGACTAGTGAGTAATATATTTTCAGCGCCATGTTGGTAATTTGATTCATACGTACATCATAGTGGGTTTATAGAGACGCACTTGTTCAAATAATTACATAGTTTGTATTGGTTGTTGAATTTCAAAACTACATTCAATAGACAATACTTTTAAAACGCTAAGTATAAAAAAATATGACACACACACATATAATTTTCCTTCGTGTCGCTTTCGAACTCTTTTGAAAATTATTTTTCCCCGTGTTGGTCCCGGGCTCTTTTGAAGAATAGGCTAACTGCCGTTCTGCCAAGTAGGTCGTGAAATGCGATCGATTGGCTATGCGAGTCACCACCATCGTGGCTACTAGGTGGTACAGTTCTGCATTGTCTCGCCCGGGTCTGATACTACCGCCTTACCTATTCCTGCCGCAATAGCGTCAGTGCTTGTCGCTGTCGTGTTCCGGTTTGGAGGGTAACGTAGCTGGTAAACTTATGCATGTGGCATTAGACCTCGCCACAAGATGGCAACGCACCATTAACACCTTTGGTGTCTATAGGCGATGGTTGACTCTTTTCATCAGGAGACCCATCTGCTTGCTTCTTAAGATATAAAATAAAAGATAGCTCAGCCTGTGTCAGTAGGGCCCCTCTCTATGAATAGATAAATAAATGTCTTGCTGCTATAAAAAATAAACCAGTGTTGAAAAACTTAACAGAAAAAAATTATGAATGTGAATTTCATCTGTAACGATGAACTCATTTAACTAATTATACTGTAAGCAATACCCTACATTTGACAATTAAAGTGGTGCATGAGAGAATATAATGTAGTACCTATGGGCAACGGCCAGATTCCGCCCTTGTATTAAATATTAATAAATGCCTTTTCTAATTAAAACAACGTCATCGGTTTTTACAATTTTATATTTTCTTCACATTGTCTAATGTAACCAAAACCCTTATTCTATTCACTCTAAACCTTTTTTCTTTTAATTGTCATGATGATGATAAAATCTATATCTTCTATATCTATATCTATATATATAATAAAATCGTAGGAAAGTCAAAACTGTACATTGAATATTTTTTTTAAAGAATACTTGGGGCGTGATCTACAATCGATATCGAAGCCAAATATATAGTTTTTAGAATTTTTGTCTGTTTGTCCGTTTGTCCGGGGTAAACTCAAAAAGTACTGCATGGATTTACTTCAAATTTTGCATGAATATTACTAGCAGGTCGGGCCAACATATAGGCTACATATTATCACGCTATCACTTACGGGGGAGGAGCTGTGCGGAATAAACGAAGTCCGCGGGAACGAAGTCGTGGGCAACAGCTAGTTGTAACATAAAACACGATCCAGAAAAACAAACACCTATGCTCATCATAGAAATGTTTGTCCTTGTTGGGAATCAAACCCAAGCCCCATCGATTCGTGGTTAGTTTCGCTAACCGCTTGGCCAACGGGGCGGTCAAAAGGACCGATAAAACTTAAACGAATGTTTGTAAATATGTCACTAACCGAAGAATCGCTGTATCGCATAAACTCTACCTACCCCGCAAGGGAAACTGCTTGATGATATAATTCAAAGGTATAATGTTCTACTGTCAGATTTATAGCTAGTTGATATTGCAGTTATAATTGCGAATGGCTCTTGTGTTTGCGAATCCTATTTGAAGATAACGTGTCAAGCCTCCAACGGATTAGAATTAAGTATTAAGCGGGAATTGTGTGGTACAAATTATGAGCAGGGCGATTTTTGGATAGATGAAAAACATTTTTTATTTTATTGATTCAGGCGTTACTTTGCGGAAATCCATTGTTTTAACAATAGAACTATATAATTATAACTGATAGAACAGTTCGCGGATAATAGCAAAATTTAATTGATTTCACATCCTCCGCGATGGTACCGAAAAGATAGGCGTAGGTTTAATAAATGGATAAGACTCACCGATGGTCTGGAAAAAAAGAAGACCCCAGCGGCACAATTATCCACCCACATCAACGCCACTTTTACACCCACGTCCCACGACGGCACCAATCACAAAAGCACACAATGAATGTACGCACTCAACGCACGTTTCATTTCGAAACCGAAGCATCTTTAGGAGAAACGTGAGGGAGTGACCTCACTCTACGCGAGTGTACTTACTTTACTTATGAAATGAAATGAAAATGAAATGAAAAATATTTATTTGCAAGAATATGGGTGTCACAAGTTATTAAAATAAATTAAATTACCATCATATTCTACCATAATATGGCGTGCAAACATTTTAATTTAGGTCGATTTCTTTATAATTACTACCGGATCGGAACGCGGCCACACACTGAGAAGATCCGGCGGAAGAAACTCAGCGGGCTTCTTTTTTTCTATTTCACATATTACAATGTATTACAATTTACTAGAATTATTTCACATCAAAAGTTGTTTTTACAATTTACAAAATATGATCTTATGCTCGATCCAAATTTTTACAATTTACAAAAAATTTACCATTTTACAAAATTTGCCGTTCAGTTTTTATTACATTTAAATTTCAAGGTAAATTGTACAAGCTTATATTTCTGTTTATTAACATTTAATCTTATCTGCTAAAAATTCTCTAATATCATAGTATGTTTTATTTAACAGTAAATCAAACAATTTTTTGCGAAATATATTTATAGGTAATAATTTTAGACTATCAGGAATATGATTGTATATATTAATTGCCATACAATATGCATTTTTTTTATAAATATTTAGTCTTTGGCTTGGCACATGTAGCTTCTCACTGTTTCTAAAATATGAGTTCCCTAATACTTGAGCATTTGTTTTAAACAAATGTTGATGTTTTTTTACAAATACGCATACCGACAGTATGTAAAGACAAGGTAAAGGTAGTATTTTAAGAGTTTTAAATAGGGGTTTACATGAATGTAGTTGATTAACATTACATATTGCACGTATACATTTCTTTTGAATTCTGAAAATCCTAATTAAATCAACTGAGTTTCCCCAAATAGAGATTCCATATTGCAATACAGATGAGACATATCCGTGATATGCCAGCAATGCAGCATTTAAGTTGGCTACTTCTCTTATTCTTCTCAAAACATAGATAAATCTGTCAATTTTTTTGCAAAGAGAATCAATGTGCGCTTTCCAATTGCAATGGTTGTCAATAAATATTCCTAGAAATTTAGTGTATTCAGTATTTTCTATATTTATATTGTTAAATAATATATTTGATTTTTGAACTTTGAACTTACTTAATTAAGTATTACTTACAGTCGCGTAGAGTGAGGTAGTGTTTGTTTCTTCTTGATCTTTTTAAGATAAAAAACATTCGGAATACGTTCAAGTACATGTTAATGATTAAATATCGCTGCCATAAAATCTAAATGTTAATTACAACAAAAAAATGTAGTGTTATTATATCGAGTATATAGTTTTTCATTGAATCCCCCGAATAGTGTCGAGCCGGGCTCCTTTGAAGAATAGGCCAACTGCCTTTATACCAGGCAGGTCGTAAAAGACAACCGATTGGCTATGCGAGTCACTACCACTGTGGCTACTACATCGTTCTGCATTCTCTCGCCCGGGATGGTACCGTCGCCTTAACTATTCCTGTCGCAATAGCGCCAGTGCTTGTCACTGTCGTGTTCCAGCTTGGAGGATAAGGCAGCCGGTAAACTTATGCATGTGGCATTAGACCTTGACGCAAGGTAGCAACGCGCCATTAACGTCTTTGGTGTCTATAGGCGATGGTTAAATCTTTCCATCAGGTAACCCATCTGTTTGTTTCTATCTTATGATATAAAATAAAAAAATATCTCAGCCTAAATAAAAAGAATTAGTTCCATTGACTTAATCAAAATCAGAGAATATAACGTTGTCTATGCTAAAGGTTTCGAACAATGAACCAATCTGGATCCCTAGCTCAAGCCCAGTGTTGAAATTTTTTCTTTGGATAAAAAGTTTGTGAATTGTTCTCAACATTATCCAGTATTAAATTTGTAAACATTCATTATATATTATAATGGCGTATTTTCGAATCGTATTTGAAGATACCCGCCGAGCCATAAAAGGATTAGAATTTAGTATGAGATAGGGCTGGTGTGGTATAAGTTATAAGATGTTTAAGATTGGTTCTTACTACCTTACTGTGTTGTAAGCGTTTACGTTAAAAAAATACCTCATTATAAATTTATAAATATTATTACACCAATTCTCTTGTAATACAGGATGAGTTGACTGAACGATAATAGGCATTCTGATTCAACACGATTTATTTCTAAAAAGCAACAACCATTGATCGCAGTTGCGGCGGACTACGAGGCCGCAGCCGGCGCGGATGTGATACTCAGGCTCTGGAGGCCGGCCCCGCCATGTACTTTCTTAACCCGACATATACATACACTCAACACGACACCGTCGTCGCCGGTCTCGACGACGAAGACTTCTTTATCGCCCTATCGCGCCTAACGCGGGGCGCAATGCCAAGCCTTGGCCCACCCCATTTAGTCCGAACGCCGCAATAAGGCGAGGTCCGGTCTCACAAGAGGCAGCCTTTAGCGCGGGCGCACCACCATTGACTTAGAGTTGTTGGTGATTATATAGATTTTCGTAGAATAACACCAAAAAATCTTACAATTTTCGAGTTTAAAACCCAGGTACGATCAAAACGTGCTATTTTGAAAAGCGAAAAATTTTGTAGCATCTTGAATATCGCTGGCGGTAAATGAACATCCCATGCCTTTGAGAACACGTAACTTTTTCATTCAAGTGTATCACCATCATTTCGCCGTTCGAAAAAGTTGAGTGTTTGGCTCTAGATTAATTATCTAAATTGTGAGTAAGCCGGTATGATAATATTTATTCCATTTCCTTTATTTAATGTAATTAATATGAAACGCTGTTCCTAAATGTACGTAGTAAAACATTATTGCTCTTAGAATAATATTAATGTTTATGACCCTCGTGTTCTACGAGTTAGTCAATATAGCTCAATATCTATCTATCATGAATCTAGCTATCATGAGGTCTCAAGTTCGATTCTAGGGTTTGGCAAAAGAGTTATTAAGATATTTTCAACGTTTTCTCGGAAATCTAATTTTTCGGTAGCAGCTCGGAGTTTAACGAGTGGCGTGCTACTGCTCTTGTGCCTTGGATGAACGCATAAAGCTGTTGGTCCTGGTTAACGCTTTCTAGCGACAGCAGATAATAGTTATCAAGTCAGTGAAATGCGGCGATGGGGATCATCACCACTTGTCTAGCCAACCAATAAAACCCTTAAATCGTGGTGATCTGGAAAGTCTATCGACGTTTGGTTTTTCTGCCTAGCCCGCGCTGATAATACTTTTTTTTTCATGAATACCTTTTTGTCAATTATAACATTGGAATATTCATACTATGCGACGACGCGGCGCGCTTCAAAATGTTGGATTGAAACGCTTATCGCTTATCAATTGCAACATAATATTTTGAATAATGAAATGCTGTACGAAACATATTTTGTGCAATTTATACAGGATGCTGTTAAATAAATATTGTTTAGCCGGTTCTCTTGTGAGGTAGACAAAGTACTACAATTAATAGCTGTTGCCTGGTGTGGTGCGAAATGACCGCGAAGTGAAGTCACGTTTACGAATTTCAACGTCATTGCTTGTCATTTCGGATTGATAACTTGCTGCTCTTCGAAACATAAAATGTGTGTTTTTTAAGATGAACCTGAAATTGTAAACGTTATTTTTTTTCACCGAAAATAAAAAATGACGTATTTAACGGTAGCCAAGGGGTAGTTTCGGGGTCTATAACTGTTTTTCAATTTTTTTATACGTTTTCTAGTCTTTACATCATACAATTGTCTCAGTTTGAGTCTGTTTCTTTGAAACAGGAGTTATATTTTATTTTTCGTTGCAAAAAAAAAAACGTTTACCACTTCAGGTTCACTTTTTAAGTTAAACTTTTTTAGAATCGTCGTGATTTGAAACTCGATAAAACGAAAATGTGTCACATAAAGTAACAAACACAAAGGTTTCGGATTAATCCTGCGAGATAATGAGATATCATTTTTTAACGGTTTCAAAACCAGCCCAAAAACAAGCAAAATGATTTGACTGCAAATTTTCATTTATAAAAAAATACGAAAAATTTTTTTCCTTGACTACTTCAATTTATCTTTCAGTATCTCTTTCGTTCTCTCCTCCTTCAATCAAAAGTTTCACTTCTACCGCAGATGAGTTTATAGTTTTGTTTTTTTATTTTGAAAGTCAAACGTGAACTTTTAAAATAGTTAAATCTATATGAAAAACACCTTTCTTATGGGGCATTGCAGGGGTACCCTAGCCGGCAAAAGACGTCCGTAAGGTTAAATAAAGACGTAAGACTATTATGTATAGTCTATGTATGATGGCTATACAGTGTCTAATGTATAATGTACGTGATGACTGTTATAATTGTTGCAGTCTGCTATTATTATTATTATATATTTTTACAAAACCTTGTTAATAAAATAAATAAAATTATCAGCTTTTTCATGTTTTGCCTTGCAAATGAGGCAGGAATCTCTCTTATCATAAAGAAAAATATCGGTGCTTTTTACTTTAGAATTATTGTCAAATTTCGTTATAAATATTCGTTGTATGAAGCACTGAACACACATTAATTTAACACTCTAAAATTGTTTGTCCGTCTCTTTGTCTTATTATAACTCAGAACGGCTTGATGACAGATCTTGAAGAAAATTGATATAAAGTAAAGAACATGTGATTATGCAGAACATGAATGAGCACATCCTGTGCATCCCGTGAGCTGCCAAATATGGCGTGTCACGTCGCCGTGTGAATTAATCTCGCGTGTTTGTGTGTCCCGATGTTTTGTGGCGTATTTGGCGATGGTCTATTAATCATTGCAGGCTCCGGTCAAGCAAGCCGTTTTGTCGAGTGAAATATTTCATACGTATTTTTATAGCATAATATGTACTATACTTTATATCTCGTCTCTATTTGGGCCGTTTATCTATGTTAATATTGTAGTAAAGTTTGTAAGTTTGTGAGTCTGTCAGTTGTAAGTAATCTCTAGAACTAATGAACTTTTTGAAAATTTTGAAAATTATTTTATCAGTAGCAAGCTTCATTATTCCTAAATGATTTTTTGTATTCTCCTTAATATCTCCTCCTGGTGGAACGAGAAACCATCGCGTATAGACTACAAAGCTGTTAATGGTGATGTACGGATGGCGAGGTGTATCGTAGAGTTGGAGGTAATGATACAACGAATGATGAGTAAATACTGATTTATTATACGAATAACATAGGTTTTATATACTAAACACAGGTTTTATATACAATCACGGTCTCTCTCACAGTGAGTTGCTATCCGTGTGGCAAGGTGTTAATGCTGCTTGCATAAGTTTACCGGCTACCTTTCTCTCCAAACCGGAACACGACAGTGACAAGCATTGACGTTATTGCGGTTAGGAGTAAGGCGGGGTGGAATACGTACCCGGGTGAGACAATGCACAATTCTACTATTGACTATGCGAGCCACGATGGTAGTGACTCGCATAGCCAATCGTTTGCCTCTTACGAACTGCCTGCCAGAGCGGCAGATTGTCTATTCTTCAAAGGGGCCCGGAGCAACACGGGGAATCTTTTACATATATATCTTCACGCCAGATCCCTTACGGGGTAAGCAGAGAGGCCCGAGTGCCATATATCACGATCCTTGCAAGCTTGTTTCGCTTCCTCCACATTCATCACTCTCTTCATACACACACGCCGGTTGCGAAGACTTGACACCATCTTCGGACAGTACTCGATCAATTTTACAAATTATTTATTTTTGTATATTGTAATAACAACAACTATTACTTATTTGGTTTATCAAACTGGATAGCGTAATTAATTTGTATTAGTAAATAAATAAAGGCATGTTACGTTATATGCGCGTGTCACTGATAACCGCGGGGTTACTACGCGTATCGCAGCGGGGTCAGATGTCGCGCTATCGCCACGGCGCATGCGTAACGCGGCCATCTTTGTTAGGTGTGTTTGTTTGTTGTTTGTTCTTGGAGAAGACTAGTGAGTACTTTTATATCATGACATAGTAAACAAGCAGATATCTCTCTCTGTCTCCCCCCCTCCCCCCCATAATAACCATCATAAATGTGAATGGTGACAAGATGTAATAAAATAAAAGATTCGATCGTCGAGGCGCACAGTTTCTAGGCATCGTCATATGGTGGACCTTCCACGTACCCGGACAAAGACGAATGTGGAGTCACCACATTCTTCATTCGAACCGCAGGGGACTGGAACATGCTTCCTGAGTCTGTGTTTCCCGACGAGTACAATCTAGGGATCTTCAAGAGAAGAGTGAACAGGTACCTTCTAGGGAAGCGCGTTCCGTCTTAGGCCGCATCTTAGCTTACCATCAGGAGAGATCGTGGTCAAGCGCTTCCCTATCGATAATAAAAAAAATGTGGGTAAGTCTACCAGAGCTACCTTGCCTTATAAATCGACACATGACAACTGCTGTCGCTGTTGCGACAGGAATATGTGATGCAGTAATACATCGAAGACAAAATTACCCCCCTAATAATTACACTGATAGTGACTTGATGTGTTTTTGGTGTCTTTTCACAATTTCTCAAAATCTCCTGGACCGAATCGGTTCAAATTTTTAGGAAGTCTAAGTTGAGCGGAATCCTCTCGAATACCATTAATCGCGTTTCGATCGGTCCAGCCGTTCAAAAGTTATGAGATGTTTACACACACACACACACACACATACACATACATACATACAGACATAATGACGTCATCGTGAAAATAGTCGGGAAAGGTCCCTAGGACCTCAAAACGTGGACATCTGGTGAAAACTCGATTTTCGAAAATCGGGGTAAAATCAGTAACTTCCTTATCTACATACGTAGTGGGAAGTTAAAAAGAGTCGCGATCATCGTGCATGGTGGTAGAGTCAGCAACAACTCTACCGCAATGGTACCACCATCATACATATTTCTATTGCAATAGCATTAACGTTTGTCATTATCGTGTTCCGGATTGGAGAGTAAAGTAGCCGGCAATCATATGCATGTGGCATTACGATCCCGCCGCAAGTAAAGCAACTTACCATGAACATCTTTGATGTTTACAGAAGATGATTTCTCTTTCCATCAGGAGAGCCATCTCCTTGTTTGCTATCTTATGATATAAAAAAAAATACAGTGCTTAAAAATTCTAAACAGTAAGTTGCGACATTAAATTGTGATAATAAAAATCCCGCAATCTTATTTAATCAGGTGCGCACGCGCCGCCTCACAACGCCCCCTGTACCAATGGTATGATTTAATTATTTTGTTGTAAATTTTACCGTTTTAAAAAATGGAGTCGGGTAAGAAAGTAGCCTATTAAGGCTACTTTCTTACCCGACTAAACAAAAGAAAGTAGCTTATCTTTTGAGCTCACGCAAATGAAGTCGCTAGCAACAGCTAATTTATTTACGTGTAAAATTCATACACAACTAGCTGACCCGGCAAACGTTGTTTTGCCTTACATAGTAGGAATCCATAGCGGACAAACAACGTGACACTTAATTTATATAAGTCTACGGAATTAAACTTTATATGGTGGTTAAGTATTCTTAAATTTTCTAATTTTCCGCGCTATTTTCTTAACATTTTCTTTTATAAGAACCTTTTCCTTACAATTACAAACACAACAAAAAAAAAATTAGCGAAATCGGTCCAGCCATTCAGGCGTGATGTCGTGACCAAGGAAAATAGGGATTGATTTTTATATATATAAAAAAAATTAGCGTAATCGGTCCAGCCATTCAGGCGTGATGTCGTGACCAAGGAAAACAGGGATTGATTTTTATATATATAGATTGTGAATAATATGTCTAAATAATGACTAATATGTGTGTAATATGTGTGACCGCGTTCCGACCTGGTAGTAATTTTTAAAAAATATGGTGACTCGTCAAAAGTGCCTGTAATGGTCTACTTGAAGAGTAAAACATATTGTTACGAATAATCTAGAAGCGTGTAGAGTTGGAGCGCGCGCGCGGTAATTATCTAGAAATAAAAGAAAGAGATAGCTACTCCTATTGACAAACAAATAGTGGACCGGGGCTATGCCATAATGGACTTTGTGGGATATGGCATAAGGTTGAAAATAGCGTGTACTAGGATTTATGACTCACGATTTCATCATCACTCATGTTTACGATAAGAAGTGATTCATTGTTTCCCGATACATTTAGATTTTTCTGGATCCAGCTAGGACTTTCCCTTGCCTATAAATACAGAGATGTTGACAAACACAAGGCAGTTTTTATCAAGCGATCGAGAGCGATAGATCAAGTGACTAGTGCGAAGCGAGAAGTGTTTTATTACGTAGTGTTCTAAGTTCAGTGATAGTACAGCAAGTGACTATTGTGTAAAGTGTATTTTAGTATTACGTTGTGTTGTGTTGTGTAAATACACGGATTTAATATAAGTGGTGTTTTCTTACAATTGCGAACCCGAGTACGTAACAATATATTGATTTTGAATAGTAGGGGAGCCCAAATGGATATTTCGAGATTTACTCGAGCGTTTCAGATTAACATAACAATCACACCTCGCATAATATCGAGGTTTCTCCAACAGTATAACCACTTTATATAGACCTAGGTACATCTAGGGCCGTAAAAAAATAAAACTTTTTTTCTATAACCTCGGTTTATGGAAATTTTCAGATTATATTTTTTTGTTAATCTTATATAATTTTCTTCTAAAATAAAAGAAAATTTGATGAGAATAACCAGATAGGATTTTCTTCGCAAAATGACCCTCCCACTCGCTTACACTACACATGAATCGTCAGGTTTTATAAATTTTATCTTGCTATTAACCCACCATACCTTAATCTGACGCGTTTCGTTGTTTCGATGTCACAGACACGTTTTTTTTATCTGAGTGCTAAGTGTGAGTTTTTCTTTTCGCATTCAATCGTGAGCGCGTTTGGAGTTTACTAGGAATTTGTATGTGATTTGTACAGCGCCACCTAGTGGTAAACTGGTTCCTCACGTTTACCACTAGGTGGCGCTGTACAAATCACATACAAATTCCTAGTAAACTCCAAACGCGCTCACGATCGAATGCGAAAAGAAAACTCACACTTAGCACTCTGTAGATATTTTCCCTACCATTAAAATGAAAAACATTATAAATAACCCTTTATTTTTCCTATTTTTTTAATCTACCAAATCCAATAGGTCCCCTCGACGCTCGAGTTAATACCCATTTAGCTTCTTGGACTTGCCTGCTACAAAATCTAAAGTCAACTATGGTTTAATTAAGTAAGCCTGTACAGTCTTTTAATGAGTAAACATTTTTTTATAATTATCATCGTATCGTAACACGGCCACACACTGAGAGACAAATCCTAAATGTGTCAAGAGTGTTTATTAAAACGTACCATCCTTGACAGGCGACCGTTTTATCATAAATACCATTGGTATGAAATAAAAAATTACACTTTAGTGCGCATGCGCGGAGCCCATACACGGCGCGTGTGAAAATGTGCGAGCAATGTTAATTGGTGATTTGAATGATCAACGATCATCTGGTGACGCCATATTGGGTTTGGACTGTTTGCAAATTGAGTGTATTGATAGTGGTTCAAAATTAGGGTTCCTTGTTAGGTTGTGTTTATGAATAAAATTCTTTGTATAGATTAGAAACCCAAAAATAGGAAATTTAATATCGAAGCCGGTACCTCATAGTCTGCAGGCGATTACGCTTGCCAACAAAACAATTGCTTATCTGCTCAGTGACCTGAAGTAGATCTTGGCTTCAAAACGAGGGTCTTTCATTTCTCTCTGTCCTGCGCTATTTCTTGTCAGATGACGACTTGAAGTTCACGCTGGTCAGCATTCACCCGTCTCTCCAGTGATATCTTGGTCGTCCTACTAGATTCGACCACTTAGTCGACACAAAAATGCTCCCTTCACGCTCCGATTTTCGCCCATTAGCTCAATGCGACTCGATATGCCTTGATTTTATTCGTTACTAGCTGTTGCCAGCGACTTTGTCCGCGGGGAGTTCGTTTACTCCGCACAGCTCCTCCCCGTAGGTGATAGCGTGATATATAGCCTATATGTTGACCCGACTTGTTAGTAATATTCATGCAAAATTTGGAGTAAATCCATGTACTTTTGTACTTTTTGAGTTTACCCTGGACATATATACAGACAAACAAACAAAAATTCTAAAAACTATATTTTTGGCTTCGATATCGATTGTAGGTCACGCCCCAAATATTCTTTTAAAAAATATTCAATGTACAGCTTTGACTTTCCTACGATTTTATTATATATATATATATATATATATATATATATATATATATATATATATACACAGGGTGTCCCAGAACTCAACGTCAAGCCGAAGCGGGGTGACAGGATAGATCATAACCATCACGAGAAAAATCAGAAAAAAATCTATCCCATGCAGTTTGAAAATTATGGGCATTTTAAGAAAAACCTAGAAATTTGGTCTAACTGTACCATTTTTCGGTTATTGTGGTTAATTTTTATTATTTTTGTTCATTTAAACTTTGGAACCGTAACCCTAAATAACATCTCGAGAATCACAGTCTAAAATAATGACACAATTACCCCAAGTTTCCTAGAATTTAGACTATTTGTTAAACTATGAATTTAAAATTTTCAAACTTTGTCGACTTTGTCGATTGCCTTGGCAAGTGCCATTAAGAGTTGGCGCATTTAATCAGGATTGTAAAATGGTACAATACTTGTTAGTTTCATACTAAAAAAAACGAGTAAAAAATAAAAACCTCAAGTAACTCGATTTTTGCTAACCCATTTTACTCAGTTAAAATGTTTTTTATTCGCACAAGCCCTTGGTAGGTTTTTATTTTACGGTAAAATGATGAGAGATATGGATAGTGGACATGTTTGCCATGAGCGAGCGAGACAGATAGTGACGCCACTTTTACCAAAGCAACAAAATACTAATAAAATAATGAAAAATGTTGACCTTGTTTTGTTTAGGTTTATTGGAATAAAAGTCAGATTTGAAAATAACATTTTTTATTATAACAAATGTTCAAATTGTTTACCATCAGCTTCAACACACGCCCTACATCTTCTTAAAAAAGATCTACTTATTAGCCGGGCATATCCTCGAGAGTTGATGTCCTCAGCAGCTTGAGAAATTCTTTCACGCAGCTCGGCTACGCTCTCAATGGGCTTAGAATAAACTTTTTCTTTGAGAACGCCCCAATAAAAAAATCCAGGGGATTTAAATCTGGGGAACGGGCTGGCCACGAGATAGTGCCTGAACGTCCAATCCACCTTCCCGGATAAACTTGGTCAAGGAAATCTCTTACTTGCACTGCGTAATGCGCTGGGCAGCCATCTTGTTGATACCACATGTGGCGACGATCTGTTAGTGGTACGTCCTCTAACAAACTTGGTAAATTTTCTCGTAAAAAATTTAGATAATTCGTGCCATTCAAATTCTCAGGCAGCTCAAAAGGCCCAACAATTTTGTCGTTTAAAATTCCTGTCCACAGGTTAACTTTAAAGCGATATTGGGATCGGTCTTCTCGCATTAAATGTGGATTCTCCACATGCCACTCATGAAAATTGTGTAAGTTTATGTAGCCATCTTTTTTAAATGTAGATTCATCTGACCAGAGAATTTTTTGGATGAATTGGGGATTTTCATTATGCCTCTGTAGCATTGTTCTACAAAATGAAATCCTTTCAGGATAATCGCGAGGGAGAAGACTTTGAACTCGTTGTACGTGAAACGGATGCATTTCAGCTCTTTGTAAAATACGATGTGCTGTGCTTTTGGGTATTCCCGTTCTTTCTTCAATTCCACGAACGGAAATACTTGGGTCATCTGCGACCTCTTCCAAAACTTCTTCTTCGTAAGGAAAGCGAGGTCTACCTCCAGCCCGTATTTGATTCGGAAAATGGCCGCCCTCTGTGAGTGAACGGTGCACATTAACAAACACGCGGTGATCCGGATAGCGCTCTAAATTTGGATATCTTTCACGATAAAGTCTAGCGGCGGCACTTGCATTGCATCTGCATTCCCCATAAATGAGATGCATGTTCGCATATTCTTGTGAAGTGTAGCGCGTAGGCATAGTGATGACAAGGATGTCAACACAAAAGGCCAAAGTTGCCGGTATGTAATCAACAAGTCCAATTCACAAAAATCCAAGTCCAAAAAGAAAAGCCAAAGTTGTCAGTACTAAATTAACACAAGCGAATACGGAAAGGTGCGCAGTAGACGAATGAGCGAAATGTACTAACTGGTGTCAGACTGGCAGCGTAGCTATTTGCTTGGTATGGCGTCTGTATCTGTTTCATTCGCACTCGTTTAAACGACGCATCTCCGTCTCACTGCGTGGCGTCACTATCTGTCTCGCTCGCTCATGGCAAACATGTCCAGTATCTGTTTCATTCGTACTCGTATAAACGACGCATCTCCGTCTCACTGCGTGGCGTCACTATCTGTCTCGCTCGCTCATGGCAAACATGTCCACTATCCATCTCTCTCATCATTTTGCCGTAAAATAAACTTTTCTCGTTATAATATTAGTTTAGATAAACTTGTACTTAAAATTTAAAAATATTCTGTAATTGCTTAAAAATTATTTGAAACATTATAACTATGTGAAATATTCCTGATGATGCTGTAAGTAGTGAAACCGGTTCGGTGTATACAATAAAGTATCTTCACGCCCCGCAGGCGTATCACCTAACGTTTGCAATCTGCCAGCGATCAGCGATGACATTTGAACGTAACGAAAAACTCATCAAAAACGTCACCAATTGCTTGCTGGTCACTAGATACTCTTGCAATATCACAGCACCAAAACTAATTAAGCGACAATGCCTGCCACTAATATACAAGCCGTTATGTGTCTTGCAATAATTAAACAATTACGATAATTTCACATTGCGAGTTACGTGATAAGCCCGCCGAAGAGTTACGCAGAGGTACAACCACTGCCAGCCAACCAGCAAACCTGCCCAAGATCCTTACGGCCAATTGCACTAACATTGTCTTAGCTTAGGACAATCCTAAATAGTATGTTGTCACATCCTTTTCATTTATGACAAGAAGTGACAGCATACTATTTAGAAATGAAATGATATGAAATGAAAAATATTTATTTGCAAGAATATGGGTGTCACAATTTATTAAAATTAATTAAATTACCATCATATTCTACCATAATATGGCGTGCAAATATTTTAATTTAGGTCGATTTCTTTATAATTACTACCGGATCGGAACGCGGCCACACACTGAGAAGATCCGGCGGAAGAAACTCAGCGGGCTTCTTTTTTTCTATTTCACGTATTACAATTATTATAATTTTTATACGATACAATTATTATAATTTTAATATTATTAAAATTTACTAGAATTATTTCACATCAAAAGTTATTTTACAATTTACAAAATATGATCTTATGCTCAATCCAAATTTTTACAATTTACATAAAAATTACCATTTTACAAAATTTGCCATTCAGTTTTTATTACATATAAATTTTAAGCTTATATTTCTGTTTATTAACATTTAATCTTGTCTGCTAAAAATTCTCTGATATCATAGTATGTTTTATTTAACAGTAAATCAAACAATTTTTTGCGAAATTTATTTATAGGTAATAATTTTAGACTATCAGGAATATGATTGTATATATTAATTGCCATACAATATGCATTTTTTTTTATAAATATTTTGTCTTTGGCTTGGCACATGTAGCTTCTCAATGTTTCTAAAATATGAGTTCCCTAATACTTGAGCATTTGTTTTAAACAAATGTTGATGTTTTTTTACAAATACGCATACCGACAGTATGTAAAGACAAGGTAAAGGTAGTATTTTAAGAGTTTTAAATAGGGTTTTACATGAATGTAGTTGATTAACATTACATATTGCACGTATACATTTTTTTTGAATTCTGAAAATCCTAATTAAGTCAACCGAGTTTCCCCAAATAGAGATTCCATATTGCAATACAGATGAGACATATCCGTGATATGCCAGCAATTCAGCATTTAAGTTGGCTACTTCTCTTATTCTTCTCAAAACATAGATAAATCTATCGACTAGGACTGTCCTAAGACAATGTTACTGCAATTGGCCATTAGTCCCACAATGTGATAGGTGGCAAACCTATCGCAAAGCGGTCACAAATCCCATCCCAAGCAACATTGTTTTATCAGAAAACTGAAAAACATATTTCTGAACTGTCCGATCTGGTAATCGTACCCGGGACACCGGACCACTAGACCAGAGACGATGTATAATAATCGTTGTATATAATTATAATAAATAAGTGAACTAGAGGTACAAGTGAGTTTGTAATATTTTAAAGAGTATAGATATATTTATATTTGACCGCCCCGTTGGTCGAGTGGTTAGCGACTCTGACTACGCAATCCACGGAACTTGCGTTCGATCCCCGACAGGGACAAGCATTTGTGTGATGAGCATAAATGTTTGTATTTCCGGGTTTGGTTGTTTATTAAATATAATATTCCAGTATTTATGTATGTATTTCTATGTATTAATATCATTGACTAACACCCACAACACAAGCAAATAATTTGCTTACTTTGGTGTTAGATCAGTAAGTGTTATTTGTCCCGTGAATTTTAATCTTTTTTTCTTATTTTTTTTAATAAATTAATATAATAAAAATATTATTTATTTATAAAAAAAAGATAAAAATGTCACGTTATTTCTTACGGAACCCCTCTGATCCAAAAGTTTCTTACGCTTTTCGTGTTTTGTGACCCGTAAGTGACACCGCGGGGTGTGCTCTTTAATTGGTATAAGTGTTTGTACCTATCAGTGCAAACACGATAACGCGAGCGCGTGACTCACTGATAAACCAACGGGTTAAGGATTTTATGTTTTTAATGTCGGTGTCAATTATAAATTACTATGTAAATTGATTGTAAAAAAATGTAGCTACAATCGTGCTTCGTTACATTTCTGTGAATCCCGGTAAATGTATTTTAGGGATAAAATATAGCTTTTTGGGAATCCGTAAGTCTAAAGAAACTACGGAACCCTTATAGAATCATTTTGTTGTCCGACTGCCTGTCAAAACCCGTTATCGTAGGAATGCGTGGTGGTTATATATGAGGGAGGAGATGGTTTCCAAAAGGAAAGAGTCAAATATCGCCTAAACACCAAGATGATAATGATGCGTTGCTATCTTGTGGCGAGATCTAATGCTACATTCATAAGCCCTCCAAACCGGAACACAACAATGATAAGCATTAAGCACTGACGCTATTGCGGCAGGAATAGGTAAGGCGGTGGTACTAGACCCGGGCGAGACAATACAGAACACTACCACCTTGTAGGCATGATGGTAATGACTCGCATAGCCAATCGGTCGCCTTTTACGACCTGCCTGGCAGAACGGTACCTGACCTATTATTCAAAGAAGCTCAGACGAACACAGAAGACCATTTGGTCAAATAATTAATATCGTTTTACATTACAAGTACATGGAAAAATCTTAAAACTATACATTTGTGATTAAATCATAAAAAAATATAGTATTTATTTAAAGTATATAGGTTTCGGTAATTGCGGGGGGAAATATCGGAAAAACTACGAGACTCGATTCCTGGTAGGCATGGAAATTATTGTTAAACTAGATCAACTGTTATGTTGTTAAAGTTAATTAATATTTAACAGTTATTCATTTATGTTATATTATATCAGTAGCCTATCCATACTAACATTATAAATTCGAAAGTAACTCTGTCTGTCTGTCTGTCAGTCTGTTACGCTTTCACGCTTAAATCACTGGATCGATTTTGATAAAATTTGGCATAAACATAGATAAGACGCTGAGAAAGGACATAGGCTACTTTTTACCGCGGGAAAATATCTTATTCCTACGGAAAATAAAATTAATCGGAAGAAAGCGTAGCGTAAAGCGTAGTGTAGTGAATTTTACACTTTCAATCGTCGGCACTTGGTGAAATTCCATTATTTTTAGTTGAAACTAGTATATAATAAGTAAGTATTAGAAGCAGTAAAAACACGAAGCTACCAAACAAGCTCCTCTAGAATAGTTTTAATAACTTTTAACAGTTATTATTATCACGGTCTCTCGAAATATTTTTAATAACATTATTACCATATATCAAGTCATTGGTAATTTTAGTGATGCATAAAAATTACTTTTAACAGTATTTGCTAATATAAATAACAGTTGTTAATTGTTAAAAAAAATTAGTACGAAATTTAATATGTTAACTGTTAAATGATCCATGCCTAATTCCTGGACTATTTATATGTACCTAAAATTTATACGGAACTCTTGGTAGACGATTCCGACTTGCGCATGTCTTGTTTTTAGGGTAAAAGGTAAAACGTAACCCTATTACTAAGCCTCAATCTGTCTGTCTGTCACTCACCAGGCTGTATCTCACAAACCGTGATAGCTAGAAAGCTGAAATTTTCACAAATTATGTATTTCCGTTGCCGCTATAACAACAAACTCTAAAAATATAAAAAAATATTAAGGGGGTTCCCCAAAAAATAAAAGTGTTTTCCTTTTTTATATCATAAGATAACAAACAAGCAGATGAGTCTCCTGATGGAAAGAGTCAACCATCGCCTATAGACACCAAAGATTTTAATGGTGCGTTGCTATCTTGTGGCGAGGTCTAATGCCACATGCATAAGTTAATCGCTACCTTACCCTCCTAATCGGAACACGGCAGTGACTAACACTGACGCTATTGCGGCAGGAATACATAAGGCGGTGGCACCAGACCCAGGCGAGACAATGCAGAACTCTACCACCTAGTAGCCACGATGGTAGTGACTCGCTTAGCCAAACAGTTGCCTTTTACGACCTGCCTGGCAGGCCAGTAGTTGGCCTATTCTACAAAGGAGCGTGGGACCAACACGGGGAATTTTTTTTTGTATTTTTTTATTATAATGGTACGGAACCCTTGCACATGTTTGTTTTTTTATATATACCAGAGTAGCAAATAAGCAGATGGTTAGCGTGATGTTACAATACAAATTCGTTTCAGATACTTTACTCTCGAAACCGGATTTTGATAGTGACGAGCACTGATGTTATAGCGGAATAGGAATACGTAAGGCGGTGGTTCTAAACACCCGGCTGAGGCGTTGCGGAACTCTACAATCTAGTCGTCACGATGGTACTGACATTTGGTCTATTTGTGAGAGGCAGTTGTCATTTTTCAGTTAAAACTCAGTCAACACAAGGAATAAAACACGAACAAAGCCACGAGTAAAATCAAATTGCATATAAAGCCATCAATTACTAACCCTTGAAAAACCATCGTTCGGCTTATATTTGTCCACCGGTCGTTTCGGCCCGGAGCCGGGATAAAAGTGTTTGCTTTCCTAAACGGAAGGCAATATAATGTAATATAATAATCTAGATGAAAACCCGGCTTCGCTCGGAAGTCTCATAATACGCAATATTAGGCGACCCATAGACCTACAATAACATTGCGCAATACTTTTATTGTGCAATAATATTGAATACCCCCCTTGGTTCCGAACGTTCAATAAATTCACTCAATAAAATTGACAAACCAGTCTGATCAATATTTTCGAGCGAGCAACATGTCTGACGGCGAAGTTTTGGCGGCAACCATGCTGGTGATTTTGTTAAATAAATCTCTATACAATTCTATACACTGAAGTAACTGAAACTCGCCATTTGCTTAAAGAACACGGGCAATACTTCATACATCGTTTTTTTTTAGTTATTACCTTAAAGGGTAATAATATATTATAATGTAATAATATATTTCTTAAGATTTTATATCAATTCCTTAACTTATCCGCATATAATAAATATTTTTTAAACTTGGGGATTAGTAGCTAATTAAAGTTGGAATTTAGGTAAGGTTAACGTAAACAATCAGTTTCTCCTTAGTAGTCTGTGGCTAGGTATTTATCTTGTCAATGGGTGTCTTCAGTGCAACAGCTGCTAATCTCAGAAAGGTAAGTTAGGTTGACAGAATTCTGAGCTAAGATTTTGCGAATACACTTTATAGGTACTTAAAAGAACAAAAAATAAATTAGCGTTAAGTATTCTTTAATATAAAATCAGGGAGAAATTTGATTTGATACTTACTATGAAAATTGTGATATATAAACTTATTGCTGTTATAATGAAAATGTAATTAAAGTTTTAAAAAATTTTAACACTTAAGTATGATGATAGAATTCAATCAAATTATAGTCTCAATATTGTTAATATGATTGTTCCTAGCGATATATTTTATTTAATTAATTTAAAATATTTTAGTTTATGTAATATTCGTCACTCCGAAAGACACGCAAGGGTTGTACAAAACTAAAATGGCCTGTGTTCTTTACGACACGACCATACATAGACACCGTGACTGACCGAACGCGACCGCTCCAAACTCTGGAGTCTAACATTGTCAAAAATATTGTGCAATATTAAGCCTACACAGTGCAAGAAAAAAATATTGCGCAATAAAAATTAAACCCAGTCAAACTTTCGTTCAATCTCCAATATTAACCGTAATATTCTCGCCGTGTTGGTCCCGGCCTCCTTTGAAGAATAGGCCAATTGTCGTTCTGCCAGGCAGGTCGTAAAAGGCGACCGATTGGCTATCGAGTCACTAACATCGTGGCTACTAGGTGGTAGAGTGCTGCATTGTCTCGCCCGGGTCTGGTACCACCGGCTTATCTATTCCAGCCGCAATAACGTCAGTGCTTGTCGCTGTCGTGTTCCGGTTTGGAGGGTAAGGTAGCCGGTAAACTTATGCATATGGCATTAGACCTCGCCACAAGATAGCAACGCACCATTAACATCTTTGGTGTCTATAGGCGATGCTTGACTCTTTCCATCAGGAGACCCATCTGCTTGTTTGCTATCTTATGATATAAAAAAAAACAGTAGCAGTCGTGGGACTGCCGATAGAAGTGAAAACGGAACTATTAAGTTGAGAGTAATTAAAACTATATAACTATATAAAGCGTCCAACGCGCACATAATACAGTCAGAAATAGTCGATGTATTAGTGTATACGTGTACATAGGCTACTGCGCGTGCGCTAGTCTGGCTCTCCATAGCTATAGATATACTATTATCATTAGCATGTCGGTGACGCGAACCGAGGATTTTACCCTCTACCAAAACGCTCAACGCGCCTAAAGAAGTTTTCACTTCAAAAAAATAACCCTAAACGATCAATAACATTGCACAATACGTAATAATTCGCAATATTATTGTAGGTCTATAGGACACCTTATACTAACTCAAATAGTAGACGTTAAGCCGAGTCTTCACTGAACAAACTTTTGTGTTGTCAACACGTGTTGGCGATTTCTCTAATTTTATTGTGTTGGCAACAAAAATTGTAAACAAATGTTGGAAACCGTGTTTCCGTTTTTGGCGCTACGTTTTAATACGTTTGTTGCAGATATTAATTAGCTCTATGGAAACGCTTAGTTGGCAAGAAGAAGAAACAATCATGTCCGATGCGTGAACGAACGCATCAATCGAGTTGTTAATTGATTTATATCGCATATAAACTGTACTATGAGACTCAATTGATGAAAATTATAAATTAAATTATGAAAAAGGATGCATATACAGCTATCAGTGATGCGAACGAAAGTTACGTAACGAAGGAAAATTAAAAATTTTCTTTCACACGCGATGAAAGTTTCCGATTTGTGCATCAAAAATGCAACCTGCTAACAATTATCACCATCATCTCTTCTCAAGGCATTTAATAATTCAATCTCTCCAAGTTCTTTTCTTCTCTTTTCAGGCTTTGTCGTACCCAATACATATGCTTCCGTTTCTTTTTGCATAAAATTATAAATACTGCGGCTGCCTGCATAATGTCATCGTAGTTCGGAGACATTTTGCCGTGGAGACAGCTGGTTGTCAACTAAAATGTTTTTCAAATTGTCAACTTGGTGTAAACACAATGGAAATAAAAGTTAGCGATTTTCTGAAGAGTTGCAAACAGTTGGAAACAATGAAATTGCCAACAATTTCGGTGGAAACGCGCCTTTAAAAAGTAGCAACACTGTAGTGACGTCTTCTTTCAGGGCTGTCTTAAGGTGGTGGGGAGAAATTGTTTTATACCTAATACTTTTTTTGCTATTTCAATTGTTTGTTAACTGTTCTTGACTGTGTGAACAAAATTTTTTTTGAGCGTTTTTAGTTTTTTTTTTTTTTTAGTTTTCAAAAATTGGCTTAAGTTGGCGGAGGAAAATTGATTTTTTATTATTTCCTTTTGCTATTTCAATTGTTCGTTAACTGTTTTTAACTGTGCGGGCAAATTTTTTTTGTACGTTATTAGTTTTTTTTGAATTTTCAAAAGTTGACTCTTAAGTTGGCGGGTGTCAAAATTGATTTTTTATTATTATTTTTAACTGCTCTTAGGTGTGTGATCAAAAAAATTTTTGTACGTTTTTAGTTTTTGTTTAATTTTCAAAAATTGACTCAAGCTAACACTAACTATAGATTTTTTCACTTTTTTATTTTAATACTTAAAATATCTCTTAACTGTGCGTTAAAAAAAACTGTAAACGCTTGACCCTGGCCATCCATCCTTCCCCGGAGGCCATCCTCAGGATCATATTCATTCAGGATCATATAAAAAATCAGTTTCCGTCCGCCAACTTAAGTCAATTTTTGAAAATTAAAAAAAACTAAAAACGTACAAAAAAGTTTGATCGCACAGTTAAAAACAGTTGAGAAACAATTGAAACAGCAAAAGGAAATAACAAAAAATTAATTTCCCCTCGCCTTAATTCCATTTTCGTTGCGTACAAATAATTTCCCCCCAATTGTTTTTTTTTTATTACTAAGAAGGTTGCAACGTTTTAAAAATGTAACATTCGAAATTCAAATAGTTCCGATTAGCTAGAAGTGCAAAACTTTTAGTGTGCCCCATGTATTATATCGTAAAAAATTGGAATTAACCATGTTTTACTGTTTTATCATACCGAATGAGATGACAAGGTTTAAAAATGACCCTTTAAGTGATTTAATTTCATCGGTAAATTGTATTTAAATCTGTGTTTCTGTGCGTATTTGCACGCTACGCTGACTACCTAAGAAATTGTCTTTTTTTTTAAATGAACTTTGCGAAACCGGGCTTTGCCTAAGAAATTGTCTTGAAAGGCGTATACATTTAATCCGTGGTTATAAGTAAACAATCAAAATCTAAGAAAATATTGCTTAACTACATAGTAAACCTTAACGTATTTAATGTAGTAATATTCAAAAATATGGTCACCGCACGTTGTTGTAACGAGTGTAGGCGCGAGTTCCGTAAATCGTTGTTTTAAAACTTATCCTGTGCTTGGAAAACTTAAGAAACTCGCATATAATTAAATATACATACACGAAAGTATTGATCACTATTATAAATATGAATTTCATCTGTAACGATGAACTCATTTAACTAGTTATACGTATGTATATCTAGCGATCAGAGTGCTAAGTGTGAGTTTTTCTTTTCGCATTCGATCGTGAGCGCGTTTCGAGTTTACTAGGAATTTGTTTGTGATTTGTACAGCGCCACCTAGTGGTAAACTGGTTTCTCACGTTTCTCTCTCTCGAAACTAAACGCGCTCACGATCGAATGCGAAAAGAAAAACTCACACTTAGCACTCAGTACAATCAACGGAATCGATCATATAGGAGACAAGAATTTCGCCATATTGAATCAGTCGACAGTAGCTTTAGTTGGTGAAAGCATGCCGGCAAGGTCACAGGTTCGTGCGTGTCGAAATTTTTCTTTCTTACGTTTTTAAAGTTTTCCCAATCACGGCATAAGTGCTAACACACAAATACATAGTTTTTAAAACCCAGGCGTAGGTCCACGCGGACGAAATCGCATGCACAGCTAGTATATTATAAGTATAAAATTTAGAGCTCTCATTATTAACGACCGGCTGCTTATATAAATGACAGTGAACCCAGTTCAAATCCACCCTTAAATATTATAATCACCCTATAAAAAACAAATATTGGTGTTAATACAAACTAAACCCCTTCAAGTGGTGATCGTCGCTCCAAGTGGCGCCGGACACGTGGCGCCGATATGGTGAATTTGTTAACGTATGGCAGAGAGCACATAACCAATTGGTTTTATAGTCAATGACGTATGGTGAAGTTGTTGGCGGGTGGGGGATGCTGTAGCTCTGATGTATTGGCTTTATGGCACAGACCAACAAAAAAGGGACTAAGGGACCATCCTTATGCTTTGATTTCTTATCATTGTTAACTTCTCTTTAAATAAATTGCAAGTAGTGTCATCACACCCGGTTCCCTTGCGGGGTACGCAGAATAAACCAAACGTCTATAGACTTTCCAGTTCACCTCGATTCTCCGGACTATCGGTTGGCGAGATGAATGGTGATCCTCATCGCCGCATTTACCGACATGTTAACGATTATCGACTGTTTCTAGCGATAACCGGGGCCGACAGTTTAACGTGCTCATCCGAGAAAACCTCGAAAAGACCTCAATAACCCTTTTGCCCGACCCAGGAATCGAAAAATTAAACTAGTAACTTATGACTAGTTTAATTTTTGCAAAGCTGCATTTTTTGCAAAAGTGTAAAAATGTTGTATTATACACGATTAGAAGAAAAGCTGTCAAACAAAAAAAATTTTTCCTCAACGATAACTCCTGAATCAATCAATCTTTTTTGTTCCGACTTGCGGTAACGTTTGTATTAACAAAACGCAATATTTTTAAGTTCGAAAATCTATTTTCCGAGCGTCTTGCAGTTTTTGCCACTATATTTTTTATGTTGAAAATAACTGTAATCATGACTACATATTAACGCAATTAATATTTATACATGAGTAATATTCATTCACAAAGAAAATTGTTCATTCGAGTCTATAAGCCAGCCATCAAAAACATCCCGAGCGCTTTCACTTTGCCAGCTCACCGTGAAACGAGCGGTGATTTATGGGGTTTTATGCCCTAGACGTACAACCCCTTAGAGAATACATTAATGTGGACCGTGCGCTCCATTGGACTCCATTCCATAAATTGGACAAAGAATTAATTTTGCAATTTCGCCATATCGCCACAACTCTAATTTCGTATTGTAAACTCACCACACATCTTTTTATAACTATTGTAAATTCGCCACACTGATTTTTTTGGTACAGTACGCAAGAAAATCAAATGACAAATATAATAATATATTTATATATTATTGTAATAATCGCAACAAGTATAAGAATTTTAATTTTCATCTATGTTAAAATCACAGTCAAATAATCACTTACATATATTACACAATATAATACACACACACACATATATATATATATATATATATATATATATATATATATATATATATATATATATATATATATATATATATATATATATATATACGTATTATATGTATAATGTGAGTTTATGTATTTAGATGTTTGGATGAAATTGGGTTAGACGATGACCTGGAATAGCACATAGTGTAGTTTTTATTCCGGATAAATAAAAATAAATTGCTTCCGTGGGGTTTATGAAAGATGCAGTGAGCTGCAGGGTGCAGCTAGTATATATTAAAATATACATTATAACAAAAAAACTACTTAAGATATGTGCGAAGTTGTGGAGTATTCCGTCCGTAAAATTAAATTTTAAGCTATTTTAAGCTATTGCTTCTTATCGTATGCACGTCACTCTCTTAGCTACACATATAGCTCTGTTTATCTTTCTGGCTATGTCATCTTTCTTCTCTCTTACGCAAGAAAAGTACCTAAACGTGGCGCGTCCTTCAAATTTTAGTGTCCTTAAAATTATTATCGAATCGCCAAAAAGCTTTTATTTAAAAATTGCAATAAAATAAAGAAATTAAAAAAAAAATTAATTAGTCATAAAAACAAATAAAATATTTAATTATAAGAGTTGCCTGTTGATTTGTACCATTTTTCTTCTCGTTTTCCTGCAATATTTAGGAGTGGTTTCGTGAAATGTGTAACAGGTAACTGGCAAAACCTTATTTTTTTATATCATAAGATTAGAAGCAATAAACAACAACTATAAACAAATAACCAATGATGTGAATGGTGTGTTGCTTTCCGTAAGGCGGCAGGATAGTAATGCCACTTGCATTAGTATATGACTAACTTACACTCCGAAACGGAAGACAACAATGACAATCGCAGAAACTATTGCGGCAGGAATAGGTAAAGCATTAGGAAGGTACCAGACCTGGGATATACGTCTACATAAATATTTATTGTGCACATTAATCAGAAATACAATCCATTGTACCTTCCACTATTTAATAAATAGGAAATTGACATTTATAAATATATATTGTGCACACTCTACAGTAACACATACTCTATTTGCACCCCCAACAACACTCTCCTGTTTAGTTGGATTAAGGGGGATGAGACTGCGATACTCTTGAATGTTGGTATTTGTTAATGAAATTGTGACATTGGGGCTGTTTTAATAATTTAATTGTAGGGTTGGTGGTTTAATAATTTAACATCCACTATTTCTTCATTTTGTTTCTTAGTTTTTTTAATATCGGTGGACAAATTACACGAATTGATCTAATCCTAAAGTAAGCAAATTGCTTGCTCGATATGTGTATTAGTCAACAATACTAATACATAGAAATACATGTATTTAACTTTGAAATTAATAATAATAATTACCCAAACCCAGAAATATTAACATATATGCTCGTCACACAAATGCTTGTTCCTGTCGGGAATAGAATTCGATCTGCATTGATTCGTAATTAGTTTCGCTGACCACTCGACCGACGGGCGGTTAAAGTTAAGTAGAAGTTATTAGGTGGTAGAATTCTGCAAACGTCTAGGGTTTTATAGGACTACTGTGCCCATGCTGAATGGGCATTAATGCACACCACTATCGTGTTTCAGTTTGAAGGGTAAGGTAGCCGAATTCCTTACGTGGCATTATATCAATACGAAATTGATGGGCAATGCACCAAATCATTTTTGGTTTCTATAGACGATAGTTATCTTTATCAGGAAAGTCATCTTGTGTGCCTTGCATTTATTAGTGTTATATTCTGTAACACAAAAATATATCGCAGAATTAAAACAATCAGATGGCTCTCCTAATGGAAAAGATAAACTTTGCCTGTGGAGTATGATTTCCAAAAAATCTTGGTCCCAAGGTTGCAACCTGGTCAGGCTCATAGTTATAAAGTTTTGTCGAGATCCCGCCTACCACACCCGTTGGCTAATCGCAAATCTATTGCACATCTGCCTACCTCTTAAGGTGCAGCTACATATGTCGGGCTATGGCGAAAGTTCGCGCTAGCCCGATCTACATCGTGACACCTGCTTACGTCATAATGATGTCGTATTATCACTGGTCATCAAACCGCGGCCCGCAGGTTATATTTGTGCTCTCCGCGACAAAGCAAACAAATTACAAAAGGCCGTTCATTAAATTCTTTAATTTTATATAACTACTATCTGACCCGCGCAGCTTCGCCCGCGAATAGATAAATATGTCGTCGAAATAGCTTTTAATACAAATTTCATCCCCTATTTCAGCCCTTCAGGGGTTGATCTTTTAAAAATAAAATAGCCTATGTTTGATGATGACCAATCCGCCCTTGTCGTTCTGCCAGGTATACTAATATTATAAATGTGAAAGTCTGTCTGTCTGTCTGTTACGCTTTCACGGCTAAATCGCTGGACCGATTGTCATGCAATTTGGCATGGAATAGTTGAAGATCCGGGGTCAAAATAGGCATTTTTTTTCAAAATTCAAGCCCTGAAGGGCTGAAAATAGGAGATGAAGTTTGTATTAAAAGTTATTTCGACAACATATTTATCTACTGGCGGGCGAAGCTGCGCGGGTAAGCTAGTAGTTACATAAAATTAAAGAGTTTAATGAACGGCCTTTTGTAATTTGTTTACTTTGTCGCGGAGAGCACAAATATAACCTGCGGGCCGCGGTTTGATGACCAGTGATAATACGACGCCATTATGACGTAAGCACGTGTCGCGATGTAGTTCGGGCTACCGCGAACCTTCGCCATAGCCCGACGTGTGTAGCTGCACCATTAGAGCAGTGGTACTTAAACGGTGGTCCCTGGAAGCACCAGAATTAGTCCAGGGATATTTTATTTATTCGCTGGAAAAATTGCACTTACTGATCTAACCCCAAAGTAAGCAATTATTTGCTTGTGCTATGGGTGCTATGCAACGATACTAATACATATATAAATACTGGAATATATTTAATAAACACCCAAACCCGGAAATACGAACAGTTATACTCATCACACTAATGCTTGTCCCCGTCGGGGATCGAACCCGAGCTCCATCGATTGCGTAGTTAGGGTCGCTAATCACTCGACCAACGGAGCGATCAATTTATAGCTATATATATAGCTATATAACAACCTTTTATTCATGTAATATCAAGTATATTACCTATAAACGGTAAATGGTCCATGGCAATATAGATGTTTTGTAAAGTGATTGTCTCTCTCTGTCTAGTGGTCCAGTGTCGATGTGGTCCACATGACGTCCCGGGTGCGATTCTCGGGTCGGGCAAATCACAAAAGTATTTTTAGGGTTCCGTACCTAAAAGGTAAAACGGGAACCTATTACTAAGCCTCCGCTGTCCGTCCGTCTGTCTGTCACCAGGCTGTTTCTCATAAACCGTGATAGCTGGAAATCTGAAACTTTCACATATTATGTATTTCCGTTGCCGCTATGAATAAATAAGAAATAAATAAATATTCACAGGACAAATTACACTTACTGATCTAACCCCAAAGTAAGCAAATTATTTGCTTGTGTTATGGGTGTTAGTCAACGATACTAATACATAGAAATACATATAAATATAAATACTTTTACATACATAATAAACACCCAAACCCGGAAACACAATCATTTATGCTCATCACACAAATGCTTGTCCCCGTTGGGGATCGACCCGAGCCCCGTTGCTTGCGTAGTCATGTTCGCTAACCACTCGACCAACAAATACTAAATTTTAAAAAAACAGTAGCAATCGTGGGACTGCCGATAGAAGTGAAAACGGAACTATTAAGTGGAGAGTAATTAAAACTATATGCAAAACATAGCTATAGATATACTATTATCATTAGCATGTCGGTGACGCGAACCGAGGATTTTACCCTCTACCAAAACGCTCAACGCGCCTAAAGAAGTTTTCACTTCAATAATAAAAACGAAAAAAAAACGCGTTAATTGTACGTAAACCCCCCCTTACAATTAACGTGTTTTATTCGTATATTCTTTGCTATGATGGTACGGAACCTTTCGTGTGCAAGTCCGACTCGCACTCGGCTGGTTTTTTTTCAATTTTCTGTTAAAAATAACGTCGCCCGGGATTGGAAAATGTCCGGTAGGCGATACGCTTGCCACCTATCACACTGTGGGACTAAGTGGGTGCACTGGTTATATCTCTGCCTACATCTTTGGGGATACGTACGTGAATATACCTTTTAGTTCATCGTCAATAAAAATTTAAGAACCAGTGTTGTTATAGGATATGAGCGAAGCAGTATTTTTATATTTATGTCAAAAGTGAGATATATTTGATTAAAAGATGTTTTGATTTTGATTATGTCTCGCTTAGTCCTGTCCTAAACTATCTAATATTGTCTCGTCTCTGTCGCTCCCCATGGGCACGGCCATTGAGTTTGCCATGAAAGCCCATTCACTAGTTCCCTGTATAAAACACAGATCATCTAATTTCACTCTCTAGTACAACCCTAAGCTTAGGGCAGGGGTGACGAGCCCTGGGCACGCGGCTAGAATCTTAAATAGAATCTTAAGAAATAAATAATCATATATATTATCTCTAAAAGGTGTTTTTTCCTGGAGTGGCTCGATCTTTTTAACTACTTCACCAAAAAAATACACAGTTAAAGCTTATGTTTTCTACTTTGGGCGAAAAATATAAAAAAATCTTTTTGTTACTAAAAAATTAATTAAATATAATTTTTATAACAATCGACCGGAGCGCCATCTGTGGGTGATACATCAAACATCTTAATAAAGTTTTTTATACTTGGAAAACGCTAGATGGCGCAGTGTGAAATCTTCGCATGGGGCAGCTAGTTATATAATAATAAGAGGCCGTCTATAAATTACGTCACATGAATGTCATGAATGTTTGACCCCTTCCCCGTCCTTGTCATAGCTAGTCACATTTTTGAGACCTACCCCTACCTAGTGTGACATCACATATCTTACATTGGAATAATGATCTCATTCGATTATTTTTATCTATACAGGTGGCTTTTTAAATTCACTGTTGTAATACTAGATATAAAATATTATATGATTTAAAAATTGTGATGTCACAAATTTTGGGACCCCTCCCTACTCCTTGTCACGCAATGTCACAATTCGGTGACCCCCTCCCTCCCCCTCAACGTGTGACGTTATTTATGGATGGCCCCTGAGAGTAATTAGTCGCCTCTGAGGTCTAGTGGTCAGGTGTCGGTGTTGACTATATGAGGTGCCGGGTCGGGTAGTACTAAAATGTGTTTTTTCAGTTGCCTTATAAAAACAAAGTTGCCCGGGATTGCATAAGTGCCCGACTGGCTGACTATCCCACCTATCATTGTGTGGAACTAAGTATCTTCAGCTAATCTGCTGCCTCTCTCTTCGGGGATACGGGCGTGATGATACTTATGCTGGCTTAATCTTATATATAAAATATAAAATTCTCGTGTCACAATGTTCGTTTCCGTACTCCTCCGAAACGGCTTTGAAGAAAATTTTGAAGAAATTTCGTATGCATATTCAGTAAGTCTGAGGATTGGCCAACATCTATTTTTCATACCTTCTTAGTGATAAGGATTGTCCACCCCTAAAAATATTTTTTTATTTTATGGTCATTTTTGTTTCTTTTTTTATTTTTTTATGACTCAGCATTGAAAAACATACAACTCTAAATTTTAACCCTTCTATCACCAACCCTTATTTTTTAATTAAATAATTTATATGGCAAAACAACGTTTGCCGGGTCAGCTAGTATACTATAATTATAACTAATTAATATTCACGGGACAAATTACACTTACTGATCTAACCCCAAAGTAAGCAAATTATTTGCTTGTGTTATGGGTGTTAGTCAACGATACTAATACATAGAAATACATATAAATACTCGAATATATTTAATAAACACCCAAACCCGGAAATACAAACATTTATGCTCATCACACAAATGATTGTCCCCGTCGGGGATCGAACTCGAGCCCCGGCGATTGCGTAGTCAGAGTCGCTAACCACTCGATGGACGATCATAAAATACTATTATATATAATATCGAAAGTTCCTCACCCCTGGCCTAGGGGTTATCAATGTAAGTACACATTAAACTCGAGCATCCCCTCGTAACGGTGCCGGTTCTAATCCGAATTATACGGTGACGTACTCGGTCCGTCATTGTCCAATGATCAATATGTGCGATTATTATTTTATGTGAGACGAGTTCGTTTATAGTGCGTTCGGATGCTACTCGCGGGGGCATACAGACTTGATTACATAAATGTATACTGGATTGTAGGCATGGAAATTATTGTTAAATTAGGTTAACTGGTATGTTGTTAAAATTAATTAATATTTAACAGTTATTTATTTATGTTATATTATATCAGTAGTAGGCTATGCTTATATATTACAATAAGTATTAGAAGCACTAAAAACACAAAGTCGTTGAGTTAGCGACCCAAAAAAAAGGTCCTCTGGAGTAGTTTAACAGTTATTGTTACCATAAATCAAATATTTTTAATTTAATAACATTATAAGAAGCAGCAAAACCGCAAAGCCGCCAAGTTAGCGACCAAAAAAAAGGTCCTATGGAGTAGTTTTTACAGTTTTTAACAGTTATTATTATCATAAATCAAGGTAGCTCAAATATTTTTAATAACGTTATTTTCCTATATGAAGTTATTAGTAATTTTTAACAGTATTTGCTAATATAAATAACAGTTGTTGTTAAAAAAAATTAGTACGAAATTTAATATGTTAACTGTTAAATGATCCATGCCTACTGGATTGATAAACAACGCCTCAAGAGTGTGTAAACACAGCCATACGCCCCGTTTATATATTGTTTTTTTTTATAACATAAGATAGCAAACAAGCAGGTAGGTCTCCTTATGGAAAGAGTCAACCGTCGCCTATAGACAACAAAGGTGTTAATGGTGTGTTGCTATCATGTGGTGGGATCTAATGCCACGTGCATAAGTTTACCGGCTACCTTAACCAACAAACCGGAACACGATAGCGACAATCACTGACGCTATTGCGGCAGGAATAGATAAGGCGGCGGTACCAGACCCGGGCGAGACAATGCAGAACTCTACCACCTAGTAGTCACGATGGTAGTGACTCGCGTCGCCAATCGGTCGCCTTATACGACCTGCCTGGCAGACCGGCAGTTGGCCTACTCTTCAAAGGAGCCCGGATTAAACACGAGGAATAAATTGATTAGTGGGAGTGCGAGTGTTTAATGCAGGTGCTTAGTATTAAATTTTAATTAAATAGTATTAAATTTGAAAATCATTATTAAAAAACACGTGGAGACAGCTATCAGTGCGAGTGATTAGTAAGAGATAGATTTTTTGATTAATAAGCTGATTTTTTGTGAACAGCTTCGTTTTGAAGAGACGGGCATCTTTTCTATTTTCGAAAAATCACGAATGGGTATAACCTACATTAAACACTCGCACTCGCACTAATCAAAGTTATGACTAGGCTTAAACCCCGTTTTCACTTTGATTAGTTCGAGTGGGAGTGTTTAATGCAGGTGTTTAGTATTATATTAAGCAAAAAATACGTGAAGACAGCTGTTGATCAGAACGAGTGATTAGTATTCGGCGTAGTAAAAGTGAATCACTCGCACTGCACAACGGCTGTCTTCACGTATTTTTTGCTTAATATTAAGCACCTGCATTAAACAATCACACTCGCACTAATCAAAGTGAAAACGGGGCTTTAAAGTGTTCCGTGTTTAGACTCATTGTAGGCGCGGCCATACGGCGAGTCGGGCCAGGCCGGTGAATTTTGCCGTGAACGATAGGGAGTCCTATACTACCAACGCACAAAGAGGGCAAAAAGACCGCCCCGCTGGTGTCCGGCGGACACTGGCTCCACAGCATATCCTTAGTGAGGGAAGCCGCGGACATCGGCGGATAGACGCAGTTTTTATTGCTTCGCGATCAAAAAGACCCGCCGTTTGCAAAGCGCCTTAAAGTATCAGGCAGTTTGTGCGATACGTTAAAGTCGTACGTCGGTAGTACCTACGTCGAAAGACGACACGTTAAACACGAAAAGTATTAAACTAATTCGAATTCCCAAACCATTATTGAACACTTTTCCTTGGCAACAGACTTTCCATCCCGTGATCATCAGTCATTCCGCCAGGCGGTTCGTAAAAGGCGCAAAATACGTCGTCAAAACTAGGTGATAGAGTTCTGCAACGTCTTGCCCGGATTTTGGTATTACCGTCTGCCTTACCTATTCCTGCCGCAAGTGTCAATGCTTGTCATTGTTGTGTACTGGTTTGGATGGTAAATATATGTGGCATCGCCATCCCGCCACATGGATATCAACGCACTATTAACATCTTTGATGATTACAGCAGTTGGTCATTTTCTATCGGAAGATACAATCATGGTTTGCTATGCTATGATCTAAAATTAAATTTTTTTATATGAATGGAATTTAAATGTAGCTTGAATGTGCTGGTTGCTTTAGTTAAATATTAATGAGATATTTAAGTTGATGTATGTGCCTTTCAGAAGGCAAGGCGGTCGTTAACCACCTCGTAAAACAAATAAGGCGACGCGAACAGCCAACAATAAGACGATTAACCGAATAATTATAACGGCCATTACGCGGCACTAGCAAGCTCACCGCGGATACGGCTGTTTTAATTTTATCGTATTTTATATTAACCTTTTTCTCACATAGAAATACAAGCTATACGTATCTATAAAAATAAATGTAAATCGGCGAAATGTTTGTACGCGCATAACTTCGGCATAAATGTACTAAATTGGATGATTTATTTTTTTGTTCTGTTCGATATTGTCAGGACTAGGTATGTATGAAAGAAAGTATTAAAAATCTAACAGGTAAATCATAAACATCTTGTAATATGGAAAGTTAATTAGTGATATAGAAGGACTATCTATGTCCGTGACTTCGTCCGCGTGGAAAAATTTCTAAAATAAAAGTAGCTTATATTGTACTAACGTTCTAGACAAGCCATGCGTCACCTCACTTGTTCATTGAATGAAACGCGTAAGCACCATGAAATTCACGGTGGTTACAACGTTGTAGTCGCGAATATACCTATACTATAAACTGCAGCGCTGCTTAAATTAGACTTTGATTAGACGATTTATTATTATTTCAGCACTGCATCGAGTGTTCTACTCAGCATAGCTTCTCTAGTACATATAGTAAGTTAAACTCCGAACCCATCCTATCACACGCCTGCGTTTGCTCCTCCCCCATTACAGACTTGCATCGGATGCAAGTAGTTACAGAACGAAATATATTGCACCGTATATGCACAACGTAGACCTTGATAAAGATCTAGAATTGCCGAGCTTGTTTAGACATTTTAAAGATATTTCCAAAAGATATTTCGATCGTACCAACTCATACCTTAACCCACCCGCTGGTGTAAGCTGCGGCAGGCTGCATACCACATCCTAATCCCGATCCCAAACTACTTAATTCCCGCCACGTTATCACCGACACGATGACCGGCGGGGTGATCACGTAACTGGCAATGCGAAATTATCGTGATTGTTTAGTTATTGCAAGACACATAACAGCCTTGTACATTAGTGGTAGTCGTTGCCGCTTGATTAGTTTGTGGCTGTGACATTGCAAAAAGTGCATCTAGTGACCAGCAAGCAATTGGCGACGTTTTTGATGATTTTTTTCATTACATTTAAAAGTCATCGCTGATCGCTGGCGAATTGCAAACGTTATATGATACACCTACCGGTAACCCTGGCCAACAGAATACATCAAAACATTCACACACCCACATACGTGACACCGCCGCCTCCGGCGACGACGAGCGCTGTTTCGCCCATCGGCGAACTGAGCTCAAGGGCAAGGGATCAGCCGATGGATGAAACACTAACCATCTTATCGCATTAAGCCGAGGTTCGGTCTCATAGGAGGTATCCTTAGGGCGGAGGGCGTACAGCCTCACAACTTTAAACTCTGGCTGAGCACTGCTCGCCCACGTGACCGGTGAAGCTGTGAAGGCCCTTAAGGCAAGCAGTGGTTCAAGACATTCCGAAAAAAACCATTAAACTTCCTGAAATATTACAATAAAGAATGGTCGCATTATTAATTCGTAATTGTATTTTTTTATTAGTTACACCACCCGTGCGAAGCCGGGGCGAGCAGCTAGTTTTAATGAAAATACATGTACAAAGTCGTGCTTATCCACAGACCACATGAATACTTGGCTACGAGGTGGTAAGTTCTGCAATGTCTCGTCCGGGCCTGGTATATCCGCCTATGGGCGTAACTATAGCTTTGTATTCAACGTAACACCGCTCGTGTTCAAAGGTTCCAAAATGAACAAGCTACAGCTTTTTTTGGGGGGTGTTTAAGGGTTCCAATATAACCAAGCTATAGCTTTGTTATGGAGATGTTAGGGACCGGGCCTTCCTCCCCCTCCTTATATTCCACCGCCTCACCTATTCCTGTCCCAATAGCGTCAGTGCTTGTCATTGTCGTGTTTAGATAGAAGAATATCACTGTACATGTATCATTTTGAATCTAGGAGGTCGAAGACGTATTTTAGTAACCATTTCCGGCACAACAAATATATAGTAGCCAGATGACAAATTATCGTCGTTTAATTGATAATTCCTTTCATGGCACGTGCAATTTGCATTTTTATGATGTTCTCAGACTACTTTCACCTTGGTTTTTTTTTCTTTTTTACAACATGAGATAGCAAACAAGTAGATGGGTCTCTCGACGGAAAGAATAAACCATCGCCTATAGACACCAAAGATGCTAATGGTGCGTTGCTATCTTGTGGCGAGATCTAATGCCACGTGCATAAGTTTACCGGCTACCTTACCCTCCAAACCGGAACACGACAGAGACAAGCATTGGCGCTATTGCAGCAGGAATAGGTAAGGCGGTGGGACCAGACCCGGGCGAGAAAATGCAGAACTTTACCACCTAGTAGCCACGATGGTAGTGACTTGTATAGGCAATTGGTCGCCTTTTACGACCTGCCTGGCAGAACGGCAGTTGGCCTATTGTTCAAAGGAGCCCGGGACCAAAACGGGTTGGTTGAAGATGTTATCCCTATCTTGCAACCTGCGCACAGATTCCTTTGACAAATGTGTAGGCCCGAAGAATTGAGTGATATGATATTATTATTTACAACTAGATGTTGCCAGCGACTCCGTCCGCGCGGACTTCGTTTACTCCGCACAGCCCCTCTCCCGTAGGTGATAGCGTGATAATATGTAGCCTATATGTTGACCCGACCTGTTAGTAATATTCATGCAAAATTTGAAGTAAATCCATGCAGTACTTTTTGAGTTTACCCCGGACATACATTGACTTTCCTACGATTTTATTATACGTAATAATAGATGATTCTGTGTTTAACATAATTTTCACAAGCAATTGATCAGAACACAGATTAATGGCTTGTTAAAATTAATTTGCGTTTCGGAAACGGGCAAAATCCACAATGTGATAACTGATATATGGCAAGTCTAACGCCAACCGGGTACCTTTCCAATCCCAGACAACGTTATTTTTATCAGAAAACTGAAAAAAAAACACATTTTGAATTGCCGACCTGGGAATCGAACCCGGGAACTCATATTGTTAACACCGACATCGGACCACTAGACCACAGAGAAGACGTAATGATCAATCAATCAAAGTATATATATTTTATTTAAATAACTATTCACAGGCACTTTTGACCGGTAAGTAGTTTAGGCCCGGAGCATCGTTAAGCGTGTCGCGTATCCACGCCGGCGCAGTTTACGCTGGTCGTTGGGACGCGCGCGTGATCACGTCACTTCTCAACTTACACTGGTCATCGCCCACTAACTAGTCCCAACGACCAGCGTAAACTGCGCCAGCGTGGACACGCGACACGCTTAACGATGCTCCGGGCCTTAGGGTTCCGTAGTCGGCAAAGGAACTTTATAGTTTTGCCATGTCCCTCCGTCCATCTGTCCACAGCTTAGCTCAGTGACTCTTAGTACTAGAAAGCTGTAATTTAGCATGAATAACCATATAAGTCACACCGAAAAATAGGTAAAATAAAATATTAAAAAAATGTTTTAAGGTACTATTTTTGCAGGTAAGTTCGGGGAGTCTTTATCTTTTTCTTGTATCCTCCGTAATACATAGATGTATTATGTTAAAATTATTATGAATGAATGAATGAATTTTTTATTTCAGGTTCCAAATCCCATAGATTACAGAATAATATGTCAAACAATATTTTTTTAGATTAAAATTAAATGAAGTTAAATTACAATGTCAAAACGATAAAAATAAATAAATAAATAATAATAATTTACATTATTAATATTACCTATATTAAATTGAAATTTATGTTATTTAAATTACATAAATTAAATTGAATTAAATTATATTATTATTATTATTCGTCGCGCATCCGCTTTATCTTTATATTTATACATATTATAATTCTAGATTCCACTTAAAAATTTGAAAAAAAAACTTAAAAATTAAAATATGGCATAACACGTGTGTATTAGTTCGTTTGAGGAGCGCATTCGGGTGAAAACCCTCAGTGAAGGTAGTGGTGGAGATGTTATAATTGTTTATCTTATTGCAGTCGCAGAAAAGGCTGGATACCAATCACCATATGGAGGGATGGATAATGGAATGGTGAGTGTTTTTTTTTCCTTCTTTGTCTTAAATACATTTTGTGCTTTTGTCACTATGCACATATTATATATATGTATAAATTATCGCCTCTGTGGTCTAGTGGTCCAGCGTTGGCGTCGACCACATGAGGTCCCGGGTTCGATTCCCGGGTCAGGCGCTTAAAAAGAATGTTTTTTCAGTTTTCTGATAAACACAAAGTTGCCCGGGATTGGAAAGTGCCCGTTTGGCGATAGGCTTGCCACCTATCACATTTGTGGGACCTAATCGTGGGTGCACTTGTTATACTTCTGCCTACCACTTCGGGGATACGGGTGTGAAGATACTTTCAATATGCACAAATGTAGTCTGTATGTTCGTCTGCTACGATTTCAAGCCTAAATCGTTGATCAAATTTTGATGAAATTTGGCAGCGAGATAGTTGTAAGATTCAGGGTACATAGGTAATTTTTTTTTAAATCAACCTACGAGTAGGTTTACCATACACGAGTGAAGAGATAGGAAATGCCTAATTTTTCAAAAAATGATCGTGATGATAAAAAATCGTATTTGTATTATTTTTATTGGTGCAAAGAAAGCAAATTACCATATTGCTCCTCGCATTAATTCGAATCTAATCCTTAAAAAAATAATATAGCAAAATTTGCATAAATCCTCGTGTTAATCGGCGGGATTATCACGTAACTCACAATGCGAAATTATCGTAATTGTTTAGTTATTGCAAGACACATTATATGCCTTGTATATTAGTGGCAGTCGTTGCCGCTTGATTAGTTTTGCTGTTGTGACATTGCAAAAAGAGCATCCAGTGACCAGCAAGCAACTGGTGACGTTTTTGATAAGTTTTTCGTTACGTTTAACAGTAATCGTTGATCGTTGGCGGATTGCAAACGTTAGATAATACGCCTACCGGGCTTCATTCGAAGAATAGATGAACCGCGACCGTTTGTACGTAACACTATCATCGTAACTACTATGTGATAGAGTTCCGCAACGTCTCGCCCGCGTATATGTTTTTTTTTTTATAGAAAAGGGGGCAAACGGACAGGAGGCTCACCTGATGGTAAGTGATCACCACCGTCCATGGACAACCACACTATCAGAAGATTTGAAGTTGCGTTGCCGGCCTTTTAAAAAAGAGTAGGCTCTTTTCTTGAAGGTCCCTAAGTCGTATCCGCTTGGAAAAACCCCTGCCGGTAATTGGTTCCACAGAGGAATAGTGCGGGGGAAGAAGTGCCTCGAGAATCGCACAGTTGTGGATTTCCAGACATCGAGATGATGAGGATGAAATTTTGAATTTTGAATTGTCTTTGTTACCACCGCCTTACCTATTTTTCGCGATAGCGCCATTGTTGTGTTCCAGTTTGTAGGGTAAGGTAGCCGGTATACTTATGCATGTGGCCCGACGACCTCAACACAAGCAACGCACCGTTAACATCTTTGGTGTCCATAGACGATGTTTGCCTTCTTCCATCAGGAAAACCATTTGCTTGTTTCCTATATTATGAAATATAAAAAGACGGACAGACGGACTCTCATTTTTAATATTAGTATCGATTTGTTGTATTACTACGTGTACTTGTATCACAGAAACATCGGCACAGTATATTTTTGTATGTTCGTGTGTTTCTCAAGATGTGAAGCCATTTTAAGGTACAAAGCAAGTACATTGATATTCTGAAAGCGGACCCCGCCTCGACCAATTTTACATGTTGTTCATATTTAAAAACGCGATCCGTCTGACGCTACCCATACATGATTTATACGGTACGTGTAGGGTGGCTACGCTGCAATATTTTATATGAACACTATCATTTTTTTGTATCGTAAGATAGTAAACGAGCAGATCTCTCTGATGGAAAGAGACAACCATCTCTTATAGACATCAAAGATATTAATTAATACTGTGTGTGTAATGTGTTATAGTAATGCCACTTGCGTAAGTTTACCGGCTACTTTACCCAATTAGTAAAAAAATAAATATCGTTGTTAATTTTATCCATTTATGTACAAATTGCCATTTAGTTATTTGCTACATTCCATATTAGGAGTCTTGTAATTAAAAAAAAAACATAAATGCATATTTAAATCAAATAAATATATGTAAATACATACATATCTTTACGTTAGATCGTTTACAGCGTAATATATATCGAACCTAGTTCGGGAACCCGTGGTAATGCTTTATGAATCTACTCAACTGCACATTGTTCCTAAGTTCAACCTTTGTCTTAGGTGTTTATGGCAAAATTAAAATTATTTATTCTTAAAAAAAATACAGAAAATATAAGAGATTGGCATGGGGAGCAATTAATCCTAGGCTTCTTTGTCTTCTAAATTATCTGAGATTGTATAACACATTTTTTAAATTTGTTACTGGTAGATCTGTTATCTCTATAACAGATCTAACGTCTCTACGTTTATTGTAAAATCGTATACATTGCCCTATAAAGGATATGGTCTGTGGAGACGAAAGGCACAAGAAGATTATTTTTGTTCCTTGTATTTAGTGAGAAGATAGACCAAAGATGTAATCGACGTGTTGTCATCCGCCACGCGAGTGGTCAGCACACCATTAACATCTCTTATGATCTTGTCTCCTTACATCAGAAGAGCATCTGCTTATTTGTTACCATCTATACATATAATAAAATCGTAGAAAAGTCAAAACTGTACATTGAATATTTTTTTTAAAGAATACTTGGGGCGTGATCTACAATCGATATCGAAGCCAAAAATATAGTTTTTAGAATTTTTGTCTGTTTGTCTGTATGTATGTCCGGGGTAAACTCAAAAAGTACTGCATGGATTTACTTCAAATTTTGCATGAATATTACTAACAGGTCGGGTCAACATGTTATAGGCTACATATTATCACGCTATCACCTAACGGCCAGGTGCTGTGCGGAGTAAAGGAAGTCCGCGCGGACGAAGTTGCTGGCAACAGCTAGTATGATATAAAAATATTACATAAATGTTTTGTCCGAGTTTACAAACATGATTGCCACCTCACTAAAGGGTCTTTTACGTGATCCGCAAAACGGCGGGTGCGCTTCGGTCGGCACTTTCAAACGTTACTAGTTTTGTTTCTATTGCTTTTTGTCATACTTGGTCTTTTTATAGAGCACGGTACCAAACAAATAGGCGGTGTAATATGAGTTAGGCAAGTCGTTAGAGAACTGATTTGCGTTCGGTTCCTATATCAGTAAAACGGCTCGTTTTGGTTACAAGTAGTAACATTTTATATCAGGCGTAAGCTAAATCTGTTCCTGTAATTGCCAAATGTCCAAACAATTTGTGAAAAGCCTCGTTATTATTAAATTGGTTGCTAATGTTGTAATTCCCCGTGTTGGTCCCGAACTCCTTTGAAGAATAGACCAACTGCCGTTCTGCCAGGCAGGTCGTAAAAGACGACCGATTGGCTATTTGTGTCACTACAATCGTGGCTACTAGGTGGTAGAGTTCTGTATTGTCTCGCTCGGGTCTGATACCACCGCCTTAATATTCCTGCCGCAATAGCGTCAATGCTTGTCACTGTCGTCTTTCGGTTTGGAGGGTAAGGTAGCCGGTAAACTTATACATGTGACATTAGACCTCACCACAAGATAACAACGCACCAATTACATCTTTGGTGTCTATAGGCGGTGGTTGACTCTTTCCATCAGGAGACCCATCTGCTTGTTTGTTATCTAATGATATAGAAAAAATGGTTAATATTACGAATGACGGATCGTTAATCTGTCCCTGTGTGATCTGGGAATCGAACCTGGAAACTCATGTGGTCAACAACGACACCGGACCACTAGACCAAATGTGATAACTACTAATCACCACCTCTGTACACAAGTGTGTCATCACTCGGACCACCGATCTAAGCAGCTGGTGAACAGGCGGTCAGACCTGAAAGCTACTTTACAGTTATACAATTAACTACAATCATAAGTACATGTTAATTGGTATCGGAGACGGCGGATACGTCTCACTTGCGCAATTAGAACAGGTGGTTGTGACGGGTTTGAATCCGGACTGGGGACAGTGCGGGTTTGACGGCATTGTGGATTACTGCATTCTTTTAATACCATTTGACAAATAGAGTTGCTGTTTTAAAGTTAACACAATTGCTGTGCCTGTTTTGCTTTTTTATTTTTTTATAATTAAACAAGCTGATGGTTCTGCTAATGGAAAGAGAAAACCATCGCCTATAGACACCAAAGATGTTAATGGTGCGTTGTTATCCTTGTGGCAGAGATGGAATGTCAAATGCGGAAGTTTAGTGGCTCGTTTACCAAACATGGAACGGCAATGGCTGGCAATGATGCTATTGGGACAGGAATAAGTGATGCGGTGGTAAGTACCATATAATGTCCGGACGAGACTTATAATCACTTTCCATCAGATAGATGTGTTTGTTTGTTTTATATTACAACAACAACAACATATCTTCACGCCCGATCCCTTACGGGATAGGCAGAGATAACCGAATGCCATATATCACGATCCTAGCAGGCTTGTCTCGTTTCCTCCACATTCCTTACTTTCTTCATACGCACACGCCGGTTGCGAAGACTCTTGACACTACCTCCGGACAGTACTCGATCAATCTGATCATGGTATGTCAGTCTTGGTCTTCCCCGGTACCTACATCCTTCCACATTCCCATTGTATATCTGTTTTGTTAACCTTTCATCTACCATTTTTCCTACCAATCCGAACTAACGATGCATGCACTTTTCATCTTCACACCGACACTTTCTTTCAAGCCTAACCTTTCTCTCAACTTCCACATTACGAACCTGTTCCGCGAGAGTCACGCCACATATTTTTCGTAGCGATCTCATCTCGACCGCGTTGATTCTACTTTCATGCCCTTTTGACATCCTTACTCATACTTACATACCATAGCGTTGGGATAAGCACATAATTATGCAGTGCTAGACGGGCGGGCACCCTAACTTAAAACTATGTCATTAAGTAATCTCCCTAACGCTCCATTTACTCTGTTCCATGAATACACTCTTCTTTCGACATCAGCATGAAATATAGTATCAGCAATCTTTATATTACAATATGAAAAAATGTCCTAACATCTTTGTGGTCTTAGGGGTGAGCCTATTTGGCTGAGATTATGAGGCCTCGGGTCCTGTTCTTTTTCCGGATAGGGCAAAATTATAGCAATAGAGTAGTAAGTAAGTTAGTAAGTAGTTAGTTGTATATACTAAACTTGAATAGAAATAGAAGAGCGGGGCCTCCTAGTACAGGTATTTTTTTTTACTTAAAAGGAGTGTCCCAGCAACTATGTAATTTAGTATAAGTTGAGTTAATGAAAGTAAAGGATTTTTATTATTACTATTTTTCTAAGTTTGTCTCGAAAATCTATAATCTCAGTTGTAGCTCGGAGTCAGTCCCGGTTGACGTTAGAAATCGTCGATAATCGGTATCAGAGGGCCTACCATGAACTCTTATAATACTTGTCAAGTTCCAGGCAGTTCAACTATGAGTATTAACCTGTCAGGTTTTACGACCGTACCATGAACTAATTTTTGTTGAACTGCAATGCGTCGTCTTCTGGCCGGTTACATTATCTCTGGCAGAACATATCAAATTAACGTTGAGAAACACATAACTTGCCGATTTTTAAATTTTAATATAAATTTATTATTATTAATGCATTTTAATTAGAAATCTTGAATTTAAGAATACAAATTGGCAAAAGAGATCAAGTTTTAAGTTATTTAAAGTCTACGTAAAATATATGGAACATAAAGTAATATTTGTTAAGCGGCATCCATTAAAGAACGCAACTCGGGAATATTACACATGACCTTGAACTGTTTAATAAAGTCATTTATGTTATGCGCGCGGTTTTTAAATTTCTTAAGTACGTCTTGATTTTTTGAGATTAGAGTTTTGGAATAGTTTGCGACTATTTTTAAACTTAAAATTACACATTGATTTCATGAACGTGATTGATGTCGGAAGCAAAACGATCGTATGATATCAATATATTCAATGAACAATTGGAAGTTTTATATTTTAAATACGCATAAAGATATTGCAACGGGATTCAATAAAAGTGCACACTCAAAACGTTAATTTTCATCACACATCTAAATCTATGTGTATCTCCTCTGTGGTCTAGTGGTCCGGTGTCGGAGTTGATCACATGAGGTCCCGGGTCGGACAATTCAACAAAATGTGTTTTTCAGTTTTCTGACAAAAGCAATGTTGCCCGGGATTGGAAAAAGTGCCCGGGTGGCGATAGGCTTTGGCTAATCGTGGGTACACTTGTTGTCTCTGCCTACCTCTTTGGGGATACGGGCGTGAAGATAATTTTTTTAATCTAAAATTAAATAAATAAAAAATGCTTTAAAAGTAAGTATAATATATAATAATATTAAATAATAAATAAATAACTTTATTGAGAAGTAATGAATTAGGTACTATATTTTATACCAATATCAATATTTTTCTAAAACACAGTTAATGTCAAAAAATATACAGTATAAATTCCTAATAGGACTAGGGCTAGGAATAGCAGTAATAATAAAAAAATACCTACGTTTACAGTATATTTAAGACAAAGCAATCCAATAAAAGTTACTTTTTTCCACCTGCAATTGACCGGCAATATTATGACACTTTAGCAGTTCAAATATCGATTTCGGTCTGACAAAAACACTTCATGGTACGCTAACGCAGGGCAGAAGTTGGTTTGAATAGTAAAACGATCGCTCGCCGGCATAGGTCACGTGGTCACTGACTGGCCTGTTAGATAACGCTTTCATGGTACGAAATAGCAGGACAGTTTAATTATCGGCTAAAATTGACCTGCTATAAGAGTTCATGGTAGGGCCGCAGGTCGGTGAATGGTGATCACCACTCATCTCGCCTACCGACAAACCAGTGAATCGTGATCAACCGGAAAATCTCTATAGATCACTATAGATATAACGACTATACGTTCGGATTACTCCGCCTACCCCGGGGGACCGGGTGTGATGATACATCTATATCTATACAATTAAGTATATATATAATAAAATCGTAGGAAAGTCAAAACTGTAAATTGAATATTTTTTTAAAAGAATACTTGGGGCGTGATCTACAATCGATATCGAAGCCAAACGTATAGTTTTGAGAATTTTTGTCTGTTTGTCTGTATGTATGTCCGGGGTAAACTCAAAAAGTACCGCATGGATTTACTTCAAATTTCACATGAATATTACTAACGGATCGAGTCAACATATAGGCTACATATTATCACGCTATCACCTAAGGGGGAGGAGCGGTGCGGAATAAACGAAGTCCGCGCGGACGAAGTCGCTGACAACAGCTAGTAATAAAAAAATATACGTTTGTACTCAAGAAAAATCTTTTATACAGCCTCTCAAGGGTAGGTACATAAACGGCAGACGTTCTCAGCGATAGCACTAACAGTTATGTCCCGAGCGGAATATAAAACTGCCCTTCGGGGTAATGGCTCACGAAACTACGTTACGACTGACGGGGACACCCATTATCTAGTTCTAGATTCACAAATTACACGTCACGCAGAAAAAGTAATAGTTTGGAAAATTCAAATGCCTTTACCCCATTGATATAAAAACCCAAGATACACAATCAGTGTCAAAAAACGTCCTCTAAAAATAAGCACAAAACATTTAAATTGTGCGCTCATCTATATCTATGTTCTATACTAGCTGTGCCCGCGACTTCGTTCGCGTGGAAAAAATTCTAAAATAAAAACCCGCATTGTTCTCGTTCCCGTGGGATTTCCGGGATAAGAACTATCCTATGTCCTTTCTTGGGTCTCAAACTAAATTTGTACCAAATTTTATCCAAATCGGTTCAGTGGTTTTGCCGTGAAAGCGTAACAGACAGATAGACAGACAGACAGAGTTACTTTCGCATTTATAATATTAGTATGGACTAGCTGTGCCCGCGACTTCGTTCGCGTGGAAAATTTTCTAAAATAAAAACCCGCACAGTTCCCGTTCCCGTGGGATTTCCGGGATAAGAACTATCCTATGTCCTTTCTTGGGTTTCAAACTATATTTGTACAAAATTTTATCCAAATCGGTTCAGCGGTTTAGCCGTGAAAGCGCAACAGACAGACAGACAGACAGAGTTACTTTCGCATTTATAATATTACTAGCTGTGCCCGCGACTTCGTTCGCGTGGAAAAAATTCTAAAATAAAAACCCGCATAGTTTCCGTTCCCGTGGGATTTTCGGGATAAGAACTATCCTATGTCCTTTCTTGGGTCTCAAACTATATTTGTACCAAATTTTATCCAAATCGGTTCAGTGGTTTTGCCGTGAAAGCGTAACAGACAGACAGACAGAGTTACTTTCGCATTTATAATATTAGTATGGACTAGCTGTGTCCGCGACTTCGTTCGCGTGGAAAATTTTCTAAAATAAAAACCCGCACAGTTCCCGTTCCCGTGGGATTTCCGGGATAAGGACTATCCTATGTCCTTTCTTGGGTTTCAAACTATATTTGTACCAAATTTTATCCAAATCGGTTCAGCGGTTTAGCCGTGAAAGCGTAACAGACAGACAGACAGACAGAGTTACTTTCGCATTTATAATATTACTAGCTGTGCCCGCGACTTCGTTCGCGTGGAAAAAATTCTAAAATAAAAACCCGCATAGTTCCCGTTCCCGTGGGATTTCCGGGATAAGAACTATCCTATGTCCTTTCTTGGGTCTCAAACTATATTTGTACCAAATTTTATCCAAATCGGTTCAGTGGTTTGGCCGTGAAAGCGTAACAGACAGACAGACAGACAGAGTTACTTTCGCATTTATAATATTAGTATGGATATATAATAAAATCGTAGAAAGTCAAAACTGTACATTGAATATTTTTTTAAAAGAATATTTGGAGCGTGGTCTACAATCGATATCGAAGCCAAAAATATAGTTTTTAGAATTTTTGTCTGTTTGTCCGTTTGTCCGGGGTAAACTCAAAAAGTACTGCATGGATTTACTTCAAATTTTGCAAAAATATAACTAGCAGGTCGGGCCAACATATAGGCTACATATTATCACGCTATCACCTACAGGGGAGGAGCTGTGCGGAGTAAACGAAGTCCGCGCGGACGAAATCTCAGGCAACAGCTAGTTTCAAATAGAATAGAGTCGGTCGCGATACTGTCAATTTTATTATTTTTTGTACATTGCTTTGTGAAAACAACTATAAATCTTACGCTTAAGGTTGAATATGCAAAAACATATATTTTTGCTATATCTTTAACTATTTGAATGAAATTAGCGACAGTTGAGTGACAGTTTTGTTCGGGACTGTGCATCTTGGATTTTTATATCAATGCTTTATTCCGTCTTGGTCTGGGTTCTCTTTGAAGAAATAGACCATAGGAAGTTCTGCCAGGCAGTTCGTAAAAGGCGACTGATTGGCTATACGAGTCACCACCATCGTGACTACTAGGTGATAGGATTCTACATTGTCTCGCCCGATACTAGTACCACTGCCTTATTTTTTCCTGCTGAAATAGTGTCAGTGCTTATCATTGACGGGTTTTGGTTTTGAGGGTAAGGTAGCTGGTAAATATGTGCTTATTGCATTAATATCTCGACACACGGATAGCAACGCATCATTAACATCTTTGGTATGAATAGGTGACGATTGTCTCTTCAGGAGAACCATCTGCTTGTTTGCTAACTTACCATAAAAATCTAGTAATATTGTATAATGTAAAGTAACTTACGCAGGAGGCCATTATGGTTCCAAAATCAGTCTTCTGAGAATCTCACCCAGTTCAGGGAAGAAGTCTGTTCTATAATCTATCTATGTTCAGTGAACGATTGTCTACGCAGTCACTACCGTCGTGGCTACTAGGTGGTAGAATTCTGCATTGTCTCGCCAGGGTCTGGTACCACCGCCTTACTTATTCCAGCCGCAATAACGTCAGTGCTTGTCACTGTTGCTACAGTCAGCACCAACGAGCCGGGAGTAAAACCGTCGTTCTTTAAAACCGCGGTATATGTTCGTACATCGATCAGGGCCTTAAGGAGAACGACAGAAATATTCATTCATTAATAGCGTCGTCATTTTAAACGCTCGCCTGCACAACCCCGAATCGTTACTAAGTCAGCCGATCTATACAGACGTTTATAAATGCTATTATTTAGCCGAAAACGGTAATACGATTTTAATTGTACACCATTAATTTGTATAATTGTGGGCTTGTTCGACTTGGCTCGGTAAATTTGTGTGTAACTTGTATGTGGGTCATGTTAACATGATATTAGGTATATTGGGTCGCCATTAATGTGACGTAACATTTTATTATTGACGTCATATATTTACTACGTAGAGTTCTGCCACGTGTCGAACGGGTTTGGTACTGGTTGGGAATAATTGCATGAGGAGCAATATTAGAAATATCATACACTAATAGAGGCTGTACGAGTCGTTTACCACCATGACTGACAGCTAAGATGCAACAAGAAATTGTGCGAGGTGAGAGATCTCACGCGGATCTAGTACCACCGCCTTACCTATTCCTGTCGCAATAGCATCATAGCTTGTCAATGTCATGTTTCGGCTTGGAGTGTAAAATATCTGGTAAACGTATTCATGTGGCATTATCACCCTGCCACACGGATAGCAACGCACTATTAACATCTTTGGTGTATATAAGATGTGATTGTATCTTTCCATTAGGAGAGCTATCTTCTTGTTTGCTATCTTATAATATAAAAAAGTAAGTGAAACTTTCCGTTAAGGCGTCTCCCTGAACAAAACGACGCACTAGCCGTTTTTGGTGCAGACTTTTAGAGCTATGTACTTGTTATTGAAAATAAACATCAAACTAAAAAAAATACATTAAATTTCTAGATAACTTTGATTAAAAAGCAGTACATTTATTTTTTATTTTTTTAAAGGAATATATAATATTTTAAATAATCGCCTTACAAAACACAACCACAAAAATGAAACATAATGATTGCTAATATGCATCTACTCGTGAAGTAAACATTATTTTATTTTGCTTCTGACACTGATGGATAGACAATTTAATAATAAACATTTCGTAAGATTTTTTTTTTTTCAAAACACCCAATTTTTATTTTTTATAGATTTTATTCTAAAATTTAGGCGTATTTACTACTGCGCGGGATATTGTAGAATGGTGCAGCAAAGAGGGAACAAATGCTTAAGGTTATAAGGTCAGGGTAGCGCCTTAAAAGACTGTATCGGTGTAAAAATGAGAAAGGGCATGCTCCGTTAGTTCGGACATGTTAAAAAGAATGGCGTATGAACGATTAACAGGACAGATATACAATGGGATTGTGGATGAATGTAGGTACCGGGGGAGACCAAGACTGACGTACCATGATCAAATTGGAAGTGACAAGGACAGTGCTGTCCGAAGGTGGTGTCAAGAGTGTTCGCAACCGGCGTGTTTGTTTGAAGAGAGTTGTGAAGTATTGTTATGAATATGCAGGAAGCACGCTCTGGACCGTGATAATATGACATTCAATTCTTTGATTACCTCGGAAGGAATTTGGCGTGAAGTTGTGTGTTTGTGTGTGTGAAACTTTTCATTTCCTTTGAGTTTTTACACCATGTTATCAATATCAATATTTAAAAATAATTATAATTTGGAGATTTGTCTAGACTCTAGACTGTCATTGCAGATTTTTTCCCACCATGATCTATATATAAAGGCAGTATATTGGCGTTACAAACAAAACAAGTGTAACATTATAATCCCGAATGGTTGAGTGTCCGTCAGTGGTGCGTGCGCGCCGCGTATTTCCCAAGAACAAGCTCCCAAACATCTGCCTATCCGGTCGGCATTCCGACACGACGCGACTTTGTGATCATCGGAATAAAATCCAAATGTATTCGCTAGTACGTACATTATAACATTTTATTTGGTCCAGTGATTAGGTCCAGACAGGAACTCGCCTGTAAGATTAATTGACTTTTGATTTATATAATATATATTACCTTCCTGTTCTTCTCCATGCAGCATAAGAAAATAAAACAAGCAGATGGTTCTCCTGATGGAGAGGGAAACCATAGCCGTGTGGTGGGATGGTGATGCTACATGCATAAGTTTACCGGCTACCTTACCCTCCAAATCGGAACACGACAATGACAAGCATTGACGCTATTGCGGCCGGAGAATTTGTTTTTTTTATATCGTAAGATAGCAAACAAGCAGATAGGTCTCCTAATGGAAAGAGTCAACCATCGCTATAGACACCAAATATGTTAATAGCGCGATACTATTTTGTGGCGAGGTCTAATGCCACATACATAAGTTACTTTACCCTCCACGACACCGATACACGACAGTGGCAAGTACTAACGCTATTGCGTCAGGAATAGGTTAAGACGGTGGTACCAGACCCGGACTAGACAATGCAGAACTCTACAACCTAGTAGCCACGATTGTAGTGACTCGCGTAGCCAATCGCTCGCCTTTTATGACCTGCCTGGCAGAACAGCAGTTGGCCTATTCTTCAAAGGAGCCCGGAACATCACGGAGAATTGTTAAGGCAGTGGTATCAAAAGTCGGCGGAGACATTGCAAAACTCTTCCACCTATAGTCTAATCTAGTGTTTCCCAAACATTGTTTTGATATGGCACTTAATCCTTTTAAACCCAAGCTGATTCTATTAGGTGAAATAATACATATTTAATAATAGTAAAAAGCTGATTCTATTAGGTGAAATAATACATATTTAATAATAGTAAAAAGGTTTAATTAATGCTACATACTTTGATGTCGCCTATTTTGTCATCACTCAATGCTTACGAATTTTCGTCGCGACGAGTCGCGTTGCGTCGTTCTATAGTAGGTAATATTTTAAAAGCAAGGCGGGAATGTTGCGACCCGGTGTTATTTTTTTACCGGTACCGGGTCGCGACCCGGCAAATGGGAAACGCTGGTCTAATCTAAAGTCTAGTATAATAGTGATGGCAGTGGTGGTAGTGACACATATAACACGTATCGTTCGACTGTAATAGACTGCCTAGCAGAATGGCAGACGGTCCTATCTTCAAAGGCGGTCCGGACCAACACCACCTATTTAGTAGCCACGATGTAAAATGTTTTGCCCATTTTTCGCCTTTTACGAGATGCCTAGTATCTATTCCGTAAACGGGGCTCAGATCAACACAGGTTATTCCAGCACATAATAGGTGCAGCATGGGTTAAACTTCTACGGAAAGTGACGAGTGATGTCTTGGTACAAATAATAGTAAGAATCTTATTAAGTGAAAACGTGAAGTGACAATAGAAAGGCGGGTGTATAAACGGTTGGGCCCTCGGAGGAGTCGATGGGCCGCAAGGGGCTCTAGCCTAATGTATTGGATGTTGGAGGCTTAGAGATGAGACTACTTAAGAGTGCGCGCACACGATTAAAATTAGCACAGAATAGGGAGCGCACGAATACAGGTAGTTGAAAAACATGATGCGTTTCAAGACCGGTTAATTAAACTAATGACTAAACTCACCTTCAAGGCAGGCAATGCTTTACCAGCAGACCTACTTGACGGTGCTTTCCTTTTCTTTGTTAAAATGTCTTAGGATTTACCTAACATAGAATTAGTGCTAAAACACATCATAATAAACTAATTAAAAATAACAAAATAAAAGAATAGTTTATCATTTCATAAATAATTTACTAATTCGTTAAATGGAAAGATACAACCGCAGTCTAGAAATACCCAAAATTCGCAGATTATTTATTGCATGATTATTTGATGCAATTATGTTTTTAAATGTCAAATTTGGAAAAGCTACCACTCGATTTAAAGAAAACAATTGAACTGAATCACATGAAGACACTAATAGTTTATAATCGGGATTACATCGGAAATGCATCGTTCCCGTAGAATTTATAAAATTTAGCAGCGTCGCGTAGCTTGAGCGTTTAAGTTGCATGTACATATTCAAAATCATTAGAGGTAGGATACATTATAGTCCGGATATATGGGAACGTGTATGTTCCGGATGGATACGTGTGGCAACGGCGCCGTTCTGATCTGCTGGTCATTCCAAAACTGCTAAAATGCCCCTATATCGCGAGCACTGCGTACTCTGAACGTTTTAGCTAAAGAGATTTACTTATTTTATTGCTCAGAGAGTGAATTCACAAAAATTGGTTTATTTGTTCTATGTTACAAATTTAATTATTAAAAAATGTTTGAAAATAGCTACACTATCGAATTAGGCAATGCAAGACCAGTAATGATAGATGTAATTTAAAAATAATAAATAAATAAAAAAGTAGGCATAAATAATATCAATGCGCGTACGCCCTCTATGATTTATCTATACTCTTATATTAAGACCCTTCCATTTAGAAGACATGGGATTGCTTTTATTTTCTTGTTAGTTTTTAATCCTATAGTTTCCTTTATTACTTTGTCTTCAAGATTGTACAATGGATAATTGATTTTTTCGTATATTAACCACGAGCGAGCTGAACTTCCTATATTAATCTAAGCTTTCCTTGAAGAATAGATTTCTTTTTTCATAGGATGGCAAACAAGCAGATGATGATGAAAAGAGATCAACATTACCTATAGAATTTTAAATTTCCCACATTTTGGGCAAAATTGTTAAGGCTGACAACACCTTTGAGCGATATTTAAGCTTACCCTCTCAAAATAAATATTTACGTTTATTTATATCCTACAACAGTAAATAATAATCAGTTAAGTATTTTACATCCTGAAGATGCTTTAAAAGTGAAAGCGGTCGAGTAATATATTAAAAAATACGTGTAAAAGTAAAATTTATGTACAAGTGCAATAATAAAAGTGTCTAATTACCTATAGATTTTGTAACGCATCTAAAGATCTTGGTTTTATGATTCGACCTATTAAAGACTTTTGCAATCCAAAATTCTAACTGTAATTAGAAGTCAGCAGCACCCGGCTTGAATCAATTCAGAGAAGATTTATTAATTTTTTATCACAGAATGAAAAGAAAGAAACCATTATTTTTAGAAGCCTGTAAAACATAACCTGTTTTACCATTATCAACCAGAAGGGACATAAATGACGTAACATATATTGCAGGCATTGTCGACTGTCCAGAGTTGCTAAGCAGAATATTCATAAATGTTCCTAATAGATCTATCTATTCTTCTCCCAAAGCATACGGGCGATACATCTTTTGCTTTAGTGTTACCTTTAAATTTAATAAATTCCTTAAGATTCGAAGATTAAGCTTGGGGAATAATCTATACATATAATAAAATCGTAGGAAAGTCAAAACTGTACATTGAATATTTTTTTAAAAGAATACTTGGGGCGTGATCTACAATCGATATCAAAGCCAAAAATATAGTTTTTAGAATTTTTGTCTGTTTGTCTGTATGTATGTCCGGGGTAAACTCAAAAAGTACTGCATGGATTTACTTCAAATTTTGCATGAATATTACTAACAGGTCGGGTCAACCAACATATAGGCTACATATTATCACGCTATCACCTACGGGGAGGAGCTGTGGGTAGTAAACGAAGTCCGCGTGAACGAAGTCGTGGGCAACAGTTAGCATCTAAATAAAGTTGGAAAACATTTAGTTATTTCCTTAGTAGTCCGTGTTAAGGATTTATCTTGTCATTAAGTGTCTCCAGTACAACTGCTTATCTCAGAAATTTAAGTTAGATTGACAGAATTCTATACTAAGATTTTGCTAAGACCCTTTATAAATACTTAAAATAACAAAAAAGTAATTCGTTTTAAACTAATATTTTATTTGACAGACTTTTTATTTGAGACTTATAATGAAAATTATGATATATACACTGATTGATATTTTAATTTAGATGAAATCCAAAGTTTTGTACAATGGTAACATCGATATATGTTGATAGTAGTCATTGATATATAAAAACCCAACATACACAATCAGTGTCTCAAAAACGTCCTCTAAGAATGAGTGCACAATTTAAAATTGTGCACTCACTTCAAATAGAATCCCGTCACTCACGTCATTGCCCGCACGTCAAAAATACAGAATTGTTCTCTGATAAATTGTAAATTACAACATCATGAACGTTAAAAAAATATAAGATATTGTATTTTCGGTAAGGATAAGAGTTTATCAATATATTTTTGTTGTTTATGTGACTAAATATAGGGTCTAATGTATGTTTTTTATTTTTTGTCTTAAAAATTTACTCGACGCTCCAAATATAATACGACAAAATTTCAGTGGTCACTTTTTCAGTAAAAGGACAATGCATTACAACCTCCTTTTAATTTAGTCGAATAATACAAATTGATCCTGTTATTATTAGTGGAGTCGATTCTTTTTCATTAATAAGTTAATTTTTTTATTAAGAAGATTAATTTTTTTTTCATTAATAATTTTGAATACCTTTTATAGTTGTTAACCAACTGCCAAAAGAGAAGAGGACATCAATTTGACGATTTTAAAATGTTTGATTATATTGATTACTTATTTTGAGGACCAAGTTAGGTGATTCTTTTTATTCTACTTGTACGAATATAAAATAATATATAATTGTGATTCATCGTAAGAATCACAATTATTTGGAATATGAAACCTTGGAGATATATTACGAAACTATTAATATAACAATAGGAAATCATAAGTAGCATCGAATTTTGTTCTGTTTACACGTGTTGTTGATAAAGCTTTCTTAAGTGCTAGGAACAAGTTGCGTTAAGAATGTTTTTTTAATTTAATAATTTAATTTTAATAAAATGTTGTTTTTGATTGCGGATATCTTATACTATACATATTATAAATGTTAAAGTTTGTATGTTTGGATGCTTGATAATCAGTCACGTAAAAAATGGCTGTACCAATTTGGATTTGGACTCGGATATAAGATGACCTGGAATAGCACATAGAATACTTTTATCCTAATGCAGAGATCTGCAGCTAGTCTCGTATACATTTTAAGTGACTGTTTATATGTACGAGTTGTTTTATTTGCTTACTAGCTGTTACCCGCGGCTTTGCTCGCGCATATTTACTTTAGAACTTATTTAACCTTTCTTTATTTTATTAAAAATCTCTACATTGCCGGGTGGGCCGCTAGTACGTTAAAAATAATATTTATATATTCATCTTAATTATTTATATACGACATTTTTGTTATTAAAATGTAAGTAAAAAACGTAAGACCTGAACTTCCTATAACTTCTAAATTTTCTATACCTAATATCATAACTAACTATACCTCAAACTAAAAATACCTATTAGTAACACACCTACCGAAAAAACTAACGTAATTATAAAAGAAATTTATAATTAACAGGAAATATCTAAACTAAAATTACCTTTGGCAATAATATTATATGTACTAAACTATACTCCAAACTAAATATACCTATCTATTACGATTGCTATGTATATAACACACCTATGTAACCAACTAATGTATCTATATTAAAAAAGTCTGTAAGTTGGTTGACCCTAAAGTTCACCTGAAACTTTCCGCTAAAATGAGGTATTTTAAGCTCAAAGAAAAAAACTATGCCTAAGCATAGACTTTTGATTCCGAACAGTTCAAAATCCTCAGTTTTTTTTAAATGATACTTTGTTCAATATTTGAAAAGATGTATATTATTTCAAAATGATTAACGAGTTTGATCTTTCGAATAACATTCAACGCAATTTTTTCGCTCTAAATGGTTTTATATTGTTAAAAATGTCGAAAACATGTAAAAAAAGCTTTTTTCAGAATTTTCCGTTATTGATAAATCCCGAACGAAACAACCGATTTTAATCCGATTTGCAGTATTTGACGCAGTATTTTAAGCAGAGGAGCTAGGTGATAGGATTTTAAAATATATCGGTATATAAAAAAAATGTATCTTCACGCCCGTATCCCCGAAGAGGTGGGCAGAGGTACAACAAGTGCACCCACGATTAACCGAAGATACTTAGTCCCACAAATATGATAGGTGGAAAGCCTATCGCCAACCGGGCACTTTCCAATCCCGGGCAACTTTGTGTTTATCAGAAAACTGAAAAAACACTTTATTTTTTAAGTGCCCGACCCGGGAATCGAACCCGGGACCTCATGTGGTCAACGCCAACGCTGGACCACTAGACCATAGAGGCGATATCGGTATATTAGCCTGAAATTTATTTTAAAATACGAAATAATTTATAACAGTGTAATTTTGATTTAAATATTGTTGAAAGGTTGTATTTTGGAAAACACAGAAATACGTAGGTAAGTCATTATTCTTGCCGTACTCTTTTGCCGAATTTGGCTTACGCCGTAGTGAGAGATTACATCCAGTTTAATTTGTTTGTACCTTCTTTATACAAACAGACAAACTCTAGATCAGCTTAACTTACTCAGTTTTTCTGACCAGCCTTGATATTGAAATTTTTAACAGGAGGGTCAATAAAATTTTCAAAAGCCGGCAACTAACCTTTCGTATTGCAAATGTCTATGGGCAATATTCGCTCGTACGCCTGCAAATACTATAACTAAATAAATGTTCGTTAACATAATACTGCAAAAAATAACCGACAGAAAAACTGAAATCTAATTCAAAAAAAGAATTCTACGAAGAACTAAAGTTTTTTCTAGGAAATTAATGCGTTTCCTACTATGTTGTCGATACATAATATAATAAGTCTGAAGAAAAATGTAAGAATCTATAAACTTAATAACGTAGTCATAGTCACCATTGCAGTAAATTTCCTATTTCAATATATTCTAAATCTATTAGACTATGCAAACTAAATATATTAATATCAAACGTCAAATACTACATGGCTATACACCCACAGTTTGCCGATATGCTTAGGTTCTGTGTAATAGAACCAATAACCTACAATGTTTGAAATATAAATAAATTATTTTAATGGTCATTATTTGCTTTATTGATATATAAATGTTCTACGCAAAAACAGATTTTCGGTCAGATTTTTTTTATGTAAAATTTACAAACCCATAAAATACTACCGAAGTCAATGCATAAAATATTTATATACGACTCCACTGATACCGTGTCCTACCGGTTAACTTAAGTCAAAAATTTTATTGCTTTTTGTACATTGCTTTTTTAAAACAACTTTAAATCTTGCGCTTAAGGTTGAATATGCAAAAACACGTTTGTGTCACAACTATAGACTTTTTAGACTGAATTAGCGACAGTTTTGAGTGTCAGTTTTGTTCAGAACTGTGTATCTTGAGTATTTTATATCAATGATAGTAGTCAATCAAATTAAGAGTCTTAATATTTTTTATATGATTATTCCTATTGATACATTATATTTAATTATGTAAAAAACATTACTCTAGTTTATATAATATTTAACACTCCAAAAGATATTTAAACTCAAAATTGCCTGAAACTCAAATCCACAAACTATCAAAAAAACACTCTCGTGATAACTTCTTTATGAAGTTAACAGTGATATCAATTTTTTCCACATGAAACAACCTCATATTTGAGTATTTGACGTATTTTTTCTAATTTTTAAAAAATATATTTTCAAGTCAAATATTGTAGACGTTATATTTGTTGCAAGTATACTGCTGTCTAATTACGGAAACTATTAATTGGTTTATTTTGTTCCAAAGATGTACAACATACTGTGATGTGTGTGTTTAAAGGATTTGAAATAAATCCATTTTACAGGTACCCTATGCTAAGACTAAACAAATTAAACTACTTTTAATTCTGCAAAAAGTCCCGTGAGATTGAATGCACAGCGTACTGTTCAGCCAACTGCTGTTTATACAGTGTGTATAAAAACTCAGTCCGATCCGCAAAGGCATTGTTTGTTAGCTTAATATAATCATAAGTATTTAATAATACTAGCAATCACCATGGGACCGGTACAATTTCGAAGCGTTTGTTGAGTGCGTAAATTATATGCTTTTGTGCTTCCTGCCGACGTGGGTGAAAATTTTTTTTGGTGATGTGGGTGGGTAATTGTGCCGCTGGGATCTTATTTTTTCGGTGAGTTTTATCCATTTATTAAACCGCCGTCTTTCTTTTCGGTGATATCGCGGAAGTCACGTAAAACAGTTCGAAAAAAGTAGCAAACTTTATTAATTTCATTTTTTGATTGTAAATGTTTTACGGCAATAAAAGTTACCATGTTATATTATGTACTGTTTGTAGCAGTACACAACTGTTGTGATATTGAAACTGTTATTTTACGGCAATTGTTAATCTTTCATAATAATAAATGTTACCACGCTATTTGGACTGCTTGTGGTTAATGCAACTGTTGTGACATTAAAACTGTTACTTTAAGGCAACAGTTGCTATTTTTTACTACAATAAATGTTATCATGCTAGGTATATGTATCTACCTTTTTGTGGCTATTACACTGTTGTGATCTTAGTGTTGTTATTTTACAACTGTTGTCACACTTTCACGTAATAATTGTTCTCATTTTATATGTATCACTTTTAGCTGTTACAACTTGTGTGATTTTTTAATTGTTATTTATGACGACTGCTGTTACACGTTCACTATAATAAATGTTATCATGCTATAAGTATCTACTTTTGAGGTTATTACAACTGTTGTGACCTTGGTACAACACCAAGGTCAACTTGTCACCAATTTCACAACTGTTGTTACTCTTTCGCAATAAATTTAATGTTCTCATTCTATATGTACTATTTTTAGCTGATATTATTTTGTTGTGACTTTGTTGTTGTGATTTTATGACAACTGTTGTAATTCTATCACAATAATAAATGTTACAATGCTATATGTACTGTTGTGACTTTGTTGTTATTTTACGGCAACTGTTGTTATACTTCCCTGATGTTTGTATGTACCATTCGTGTATCTGACTGTATATTTCCGCGCCAGTACGGCGTGGCGGCGACATCGTGCGCGGCGGCGAACGGTCACCAGCCGGATCGCCGCCACACACACCACCAGCACCACCAACACGCGGACGTGCCGCCGCAATGGGTGAGACGCACAGGGCATTTCGTTTGACGTTGTTGTTTTTATTAGGCTGTTGTTACGATAGACGAGACAATCTTGGAAAATTTTCATCTACCCACATTTTTAAATATACCAAAAAATGTAAAGTTTGATTTTTTTATAACAAAGGAAAGAAGATGGCTCCTAAATGGAGAGAGATCATAATCGCCTATAAACACCAAAGATGTCTTTGATGTTGATATTCATGTGGTGGCTCGGTAATGTAACATACTTAAGTTTCCCGGCTACCTTACCCTCTTAACTGGAACGGGACAGTGACAAGCATTGACGACATCGCAGCAGAAATAGATAAAGTGGTGGTGCTAATTCACGAGACGCTGCGGACCTTCACTAACCCAGTAGTCATGATGGTAGTGACATGTTTGGCCAAATTTTCTCTTATTACGAACTCCTGGCAGAATGGCAGACTATCTGTTCTTCGAAGGAGGCTTCGGACCTACACAGGGAAACCATTTACGGTATAAAAAGTTCATGTTAATATCCGCGTCAGGCAATAATACTTCGCGTTTGATTCTTCATTGGTAGAGAGTTATCTGGTGGTTTATTTAATTGAAAGAAAAGTATCATCACGCCCGATTCCCTTGCGGGGTAGGAGAAGTAAGCCGAATGTCTGTAAAATTTCCGGTTCACCACAATTCATAGGTTTGTCGATTGACGAGATGAGATCCCCATCGCTGCATTTTACCTAGGGATGCAAACGATACATCGATTTTTTTCAAACATCGATATATCGTTCGTAAACATCGATGTTTTAACATCGACGATACATCGACTTCATGAGCGATGTTTTATAAATTATCATAGTACCATCTTCCCCCCGCTCCCAATTACCCCAGCAAAATATTCAATACAAGTAATTTGTATGGCGAAACATCGACCATAATCGACATCGATGTATCGTTCATAAACTCCGATGTTTTTAACATTGATGTTTTACTCTAGAAAACATCGATGTCCTGATATCGATGTTTTTCATGAGCGATGTTGCATCCCTAATTTTGCCGACCTAATAACGATTATCGACTATTTCTAGCAATAACCGAGACCGACGGCTTTACTTGCTTATCCGAGCACGGTATTGGTAACCCACCTTCAAAGGAAAGAAGAAAAGACTGCCGTTATGCCATGGAGGTCGTAAAATTCGACCGATTGGCTGTACATGTCACTATCATCGTGACTACTAGGTGGTAGAGTTCCGAAACGTCTCACTCGGGTATTTGGTACCACCGCATTTACCTATACCTGCCGCAATAGTGTCAATGCTTGTCATTTGTCGAGTTCCGGTTTAGAATGTAAGGTAGCCGGTAGACTTAGGCTGATTTTAGTGTTACGCTGACGGTCGGCGCTGATGGGTCAATATGTATGTAGTCATAGGTAGCGTTTTTGATTCGCGCTGACCGCTCAGTGCTGACAGCCGTAGGCTACATACATCAGCGCTGGCCGTCAGCGTGCGGTCGGCGTGACACTAAAATCAACCTATGTATGTGGCATTGCCATCCCGCCAAACGAATATCAACGTACAATTAACATCTTTCGTGACTCAAGGCGAAGGTTTCTCTTTTCATCAGGAAAGCTATCTGCTTGTTTCCTATCTTATGATATAAAAAAACCATAATAAAGTTTTGCCCGACCCGGGGATCGAACTCGGGTCTATAGGAGTATAGTAAACATCTAATAGAAGGTCAGTTTTTCCGGTCTTGTAAAAAGAGAAGGAATCTATTTTTATATCATAGTATCAAAAACTGATAGCACTCCTAATGGAAGTTTACAACGATCCCATATAGACAGAAAAGATGTTAATGATGCGTTGCTATCCTTGTGGCAAGATGGTTTGAATAAATTCCTGCGATTGGTTCCATCTCTTGCGTTTATCGTCACAAAGCTTCGTACAATGACACGATAAATGCAGATGTGACTGGCTGTTATCGGCTATTGTCACATACATTCCAGCTGCGTGTGCATTCCAGCGCGCTATCTTTGGGACTATTGACGCACGTGCGGCCGCGCCATAATAGGATTTTCCAAGATTGTCGCGTAAATTGTGTTGCAGTGGTTTTACATAACGTTGTAGTCGCTTTGTCGCACATTATAATCGTAAGTTGTTTAGGTGTTGTTTTCTGTGAGATGTTGAGCACAATTTTGTTGTTGCGTTTGTGAGTTGCTTTAAGGCTTTAATACACTTGGCTGTTTACTTTTTTTTAGCACTTTTATATTAGTTGTTTTTTTTAATGATGGACACAGAATAAGTATTAGTCTTTAACCACGCGGTAGCAAACACATTTGAAAGCGATGTATGCTTTTATTTAGGAAATATAAGCGTCTCTATATAATAAGGAGGTCTATAAACGTTAGTCACGGCAAAAAGTGGTAACATAAAACGTTGAAAAATATTTTGTTTAAGGTAGCTCCTGTATATGTAAAATGGGGTGTTATTTTTTATCGTTTACCTGATAGTGTTGAATATCTTTACCACTAGGTGGCGCTGCACAAATCACATACAAATTCCTAGTAAACTCCAAACGCGCTCACGATCAAATGCGAAAAGAAAAACTCACACTTAGCACTCCGGTGTGATGGGATCTAAAGGAATATATGTGTGTGTACTAGGAAGACACAAATGGCCACCAGTAGAATAAATAACCCGTCACACTTCCTATCCTTAGAGATAACACGTTTCAGGACGTAAACGCTGTTGTAACCAGCGTCTGAGGCCACGATTGGACACGTTTTGGTGCGATAGTGCCACATATAAAGTTGCATTATAATTTGATTCAACGGCCACAATCACAACAGATTGGCGCGTGTTATTCTTTACCGTTGGTCGGGTGGTTAGCGACCCTGACCAACCGGTCGATGGTTCTTGGGTTCGATTCCCTACAGGAACAATAAAAAAAGTAAAAATAATCTCCAATTTGGTAAAATGCTACGTTCAAGAATCGGGGTGAAATCAGTAATCTTTAGGGGAAAGGTAAGAATCAAAATCGAATTCAGTCTTTGAGAATCAAAATCGAACTTAGATTTTTAAACTAATCGATTTATTTCAAAATCTAATCACCTCTTTTTCTTAAAGACTGCGTAAAATGCCGTAAATCAGTTACAAATTGGTTAATTCGTTCGGGATTTATCAATGACATTTTTTTTGAAAAATGTGTTTTTTTTTTTTTCAAATTACTCATATCATTTATCAGCCAATCGACTTCGCAGCTAAGACATTTTAAAGTTTAAAAAATATTCGTTGAATGGCGTTCGAAAGATCAATATCGATCATCTTTACCAACTTTAAATTTTAAACTTCGAACTCAAAAACCTATGCTTGAGTTTTTTTACTTTTTTTAGCTTAAAATATCTCAATTTAGTGGGAATATCCAATTGCGACGGTGCTCGCGGCTGTTTTGTTCCAGTTAGGGGGTAAGGTAAGTTATACGCATTATAGCATTCCAACCCCGCCACACGGACGGCAACGCACCTTTAACATGTTTGGTGGCCATCAGCGATGGTTGTCTTTTCCATCAGAAGAGCCGTCTGCTCGTTTAATATCGAATGAAATAAAAACAAATAACAAACGATAAGCACAACGCGTATTGTCTCTTCATCTTAACACTAGCAGTTTGTCCGCAAAAACGACCGCATTTATATAGTAGACATGTTATAATAACATATCGTCCATATGGTTCCTCGTGTTGGTCTCGAGCTCCTTTGAAGAATAGGCCAACTGCTGTTCTGCCAGGCAGGTCGTAAAAGGCGACTGATTGGCTGTACGAGTCACTAACATCGTGGCTACTAGGTGGTAGAATTCTGCATTGTCTCGCCCGGGTCTGGTACCACCGCCTTTCCTATTCCTGCCGCAATAGAGTCAGTGCTTGTCGCTGTCGTGTTCCGGTTTGAAGCGTAAGGTAGCCGGTAAACTTATGCATTTGGCATTAGACCTCGCCACAAGATAGCAACGCACCTATTACATCTTTGGTGTCTATAGGCGATGGTTGACTCTTTCCATCAGGAGACCCATCTGTTTATTTGCTATCTTATACTATAAAAAATGGTTTTTCGTACAAACTTTCATGTCCTATTACAGACGCATATCAAATTATATTAAAATCAATCAGTTTAAATTCCAATAAAATTACTAGCTGCATTGTAACAGTTTTTAGCAAATCCCGCGGGATCATCTACTTTTTCCGGGATAAAAAGTGGTCTATTTGCTATTCCAGGTCATCATCTACCTGTGTGTCAAAATACATCCAAATCCGTTCAGTAGTTTTTGCGTAATTAAGTAACAAACATTCATCCATCCAGACATCCAAACATCCAAACATTCGCATTTATAATATTAAATGATAAGTATGGATATTAAACACATGCGAAGTCGCGTGTATTAGCTAGGTTATAATGTTACAGTGGGATTGTATGTCAGGTAGTAAACACATCGACGTCACAGAGTCCCGCGCCGGGATTGGCGGGCCGCGCCAGGTGGCGTGCGCTTGCGCATGCTCGTGCCACCTTTGAAATTTACAATTTTAGGGTTACTGGCTGAAAAGAATTAAATCTTATTGTGGCACGTACTATAATAATAAAAAAACATTTGAATGGGATTTATTTTCTCTTTTACAAGCGGCATTGCTTCGATAGCGCGGATTGAACCCTTACGTTAACCTAGAAAACATCACGCCGGGTTCTTTTTGGTGTATAGAGAGTTTTACCTCGTGTTGGTTCGGGCCCCCTATGAAGAATAGATGAGCTGTCATTCTGCCGGGCATTTCCTAAATGCAGACGAATAAGAGCAGAAAATAAGATGAATTTTGAAAGAGTGGTAGAGTTCGGCATTGTCTCGCCTAAGTTCGGTATCACCGCCTTACCTATATTCCTGCCGCAATATCGTCAGTGCTAGCCGCTGTCGTGTTCCGGTTTGGAGGGTAATGTAGCCGGTAAACTTATGTATGTGGCATTAGACCTCGCCAAAAGATAGCAACGCACCATTAATATTTTTGGTGTCTATAGGCGATGGTTGACTCTTTCCATCAGGAAACCCATCTGCTTGTTTGCTATCTTATAACATAAAAAACGTTTTACTACCTTCATTAGTAGGCAGTAGAGTTATGTAACTTCTCGTTTGGGTTCGGTACCACCGTTATACAGATTCCTGCAACCCTTTGCTATGCCCAGGCCTCCTTTGAGGAATAGACTAACTGCCGTTCTACCAGGTAGGTTAAAAAACCGATCGATTGGCTATACCTATCACTCATCATCATCGTGACTACCAGATAGTAGAATTCTGCGACGTCTCGTCCGGGTATTTGGTACCACCAACTTACCTGTACCTACCGCAAGCATCAGTGCTTGTCATTGTCGTGTTCCGATTAGGGTAAGGTATTCGGTAAACTTATGCATGTGGCATTGCAATCATCATTAACATTTTCAACCGACTTCTGAAAAGGAGGAGGTTATCAATGCAATGCATGTGGCATTGCAATCATTATTAACATTTTCAACCGACTTCCGAAAAGGAGGAGGTTATCAATGCAGCTGTTTGTTTTTTTTTAGTTTGTTACCTCAGAACTAGGTTACCTACTGATTTTGAAATTTTTTTTTTTAATTTGGTGAAGATCTGGTGCAGCTCCGGAGATATGGGATGTCGCTGTTGCGGTTGTACTGCGTTACAAAATTAATATCTATAAGCGATGGTTATCTCTTTCCATCAAGAGAAACATCTGCATCATTGTTATAGCGCGATTTATTGCTTGAACTTTGTGCTGTAGCGTTGAAGATTGCTTGACCGTTGCGTGTTACTGAGACCACCCAGTAAAAGCGACCTTTTGTACGCTAATAAATACTACAATTTATCCAAAACGACCGAATAATTTCCTTGTTACATTTTAAAGTGACTTCCCAAAAGGAGGTTCTCAATTCGATTGTTTTTTAACTTCCCGCTACGTTATACATAAGGAAGTTACTGATTTTTCTCCAAATTTTCAGAAATTGAGTTTTAACCAAAACTCTACGTTTTGAGGTTCTAGGAAACTTTTCCGACTATTTTTATGATGACGTCAGTATGTCTCTCTCTCTCTTTCTCTCTATCTCTGTGTGTGTGTGTGAGTGTGTGTGTCGTGTCCGTGTGTGTGTGTGTGTTTATGTAAACGTCTAATAACTTTTGATCTGCTTGACCGATCGAAACGCATGGCATGGCATTCGATTGGATTCCGCTCAACTTAGACTTCCTGAAAAGTTGAACTATTTCGGTCCAGAAGAATTAGAGAAATTAAAAAAAAATCAATAAAAATTTGGCGAGACAGTATTCTTTTAGATAAATTCTAGATTAATGTATCGACTGAGTACAAAATCTAATTAGCTCTTTTCCTGTAAAAACTGCGTTCAATGCATAAATTAAATTACATTAAAATCGGTCTATTCGTTTGGAAGTTATATTGACGAAAAATTTTGAAAAAAGTGTTTTTTCGGCATCACCTCGACATTTAAACCAATCATTTTTGGACCTTCTACAATATTTTAGTACTTAAAATACGTACGTCAAATGCAATTTCAAAAATCAAAATCGAATCTAGTTTTCAAAAGTAATAGCTTTTCAAATGTTAAAATTATGTTTATACAGCAAACGCACTTAAAAATTTTTGAAATAACTTTCAAGCTAATAAACCTAATTGATTAAAAAAAAAATAATGAGCTCTTCTCTTTAAAAAACTGCGTCAAATAGCGTAAATTGGATCAAAATTCGTCGATTTATTTGGAACTAGCTGTTGCCCGCGACTTCGTTCGCACGGATTTCGTTTACTCCGCACAGCCTCACCCCCGTAGGTGATAGCGTGATAATATGTAGCCTATATGTTGACCCGACCTGTTAGTAATATTCATGCAAAATTTGAAGTAAATCCATGCAGTACTTTTTGAGTTTACCCCGGACATACATTGACTTTCCTACGAGTTTATTATATGTATAGATTAGTCTAAGTAGAACATTTTTGAAAAATAAATGTTTTTTATTATTGCCTCGACATTTTTTAGTCTATAGACCATGTAGCTAAGAAAACATTATAGAGCTCAAATATTGCGTTGAATGCCACTCGAAAGATCGAAATCAATCATCTGAATCGGTCATCTGAATTGGTGATTTTATGCATATGGCATTAAGAACCCACCACAAGGATAGCAACGCACCATTAACATATTTGGTGTCTATAGGCGATGGTTTTCTTTTTCTATCAGAAGAGCCATCTGCTTGTTTGCTCTCATGATCTTATAAAAAACTTTCTAAATTGATAAATATCAAAACATAAATATGTTTAAGAAGAAAAGGTAAAAATATTCGAAAAGAATGAATTCCCTTATTTGGATTACTTTAGAACGTAACTTATTGTAAGTTGGTTAAGCGACAATAAAAAGTTGTGTTTAAGCAAAACAACCGATGTCCATTTATGGTAACTGTTACAGATCCAGAATTTAAACTTCGCTATAAGTTCGTCGTGTTTTCTTTGTGAAATATCTCAACTCTCGTATAAGGTCACGCCACACTAGTGTTTATCTGGAAATATATACTATTTAATGGGGTTGCACTGATGAGTTATTTAATTTAGTGGCGGCATCCACCTTCCACGATCACACTACACGCCGTAGTGAGAGATTCCATTTGCACCAAATCGATGATCGTCTATGACTGTTTGATTTGCTCGTACCTTTATATGAGCAGTCAATCTCTTGAACAACTTACCTCGCACGGTTTTTTCGTGTAGCTTTGATTTTGGAATGCTTAAGAGGAAGGTCAATAACTTTCTCAGAAGATCGCATTGGCAACTAACATCTTTTGCAAAGGTCCTTGGTTAGTCGTGACCGCTCAGGTGGACCACTTGCTTCGTATGCCTGAAGATACTATAGTATATTTACACTCGTAAGAAATAGAAAATGAATTTTTTTAACAAATAAAGGCAAATTACCTGCCAGTACCTGCTATCAGTTATGCATCGGCGCGTTCGCGCTTAGGTGTAGGTAATTTTCTAGATTTTCAAAAAAAAAAACTCAAAAAATCTTTAATAATACTTTTGCTCGACCCAAGGATTGAACCCAGAACCTGATCTGGGCCGCATAAGTAACTCCTTAACTACGTTGAGTTACCATCATATTTATTGAAAATGAGTTTATCTTTTTAACTTCCCGCTACGTATGTAGTAGATAAGAAGTTACTGATTTTGCCCCGATTTTCGAAAATCGAGTTTTCACCAGATCTCAACATTTTGAAATCCTAGGAACCTTTTACGTCTATTTTCACGATGACGTCAGTGTGTCCTGTATGTATGTTTGTGTGTGTGTGTATGTGTCTATGTATACATCTTTTGAAGGGCTTGACCGGTGAAACGCGGTTGATTACATTCGATTGTATTCCACTCAACTTGCACTTCTTGCAAATTTGAACCGATTCGCACCAGGAGATTTTGAGTAATTTTAAAAAACCTCAAAAAAATTTTGGCGAAACTGTTTTTTTAAATATAACTTCCAGATTAATGTACCAATTGAGTACAATGTAGTAGGTTTTCTCTTTAAAAAACTGCGTCAAGTAGCATAAATAGGATCAAAATAGGTCAATTGTTTGGGATTTATCAATGACGAAAATTTTTGAAAAATTTTTTTACCATCGCTTCGAAATTTTTCAACCTATCGATTATGTTGTTAAAACAATACTTTAGATCTCAAAAAATTACTAAATAAAAAAAATACAGTATTTCAAAAATCAATATATTGTCATTTTTAACTAAATAGGTGCCTAGATAGATAACGCTTTTACTACTTTGAGTTTGAAATACCTCAATTTAGCGGGAAGTTTCAGGGATGGCTTGAAGGGTCAATCGTTTACACTTTTTTTTTTCACATGTATTTACTTAAATAACTCGAGAACTGTCAAGATTCTGGAAATGCTAATACCCCATGTACAAACCATATTCGGACGCACTTTTAGTATTAGTACCATAAAGGTGCTATTAGTATTAGTACCATAAAGGTGCTCCCTCACTGAGAGCATTCGCTTGTAATATAACGTTACAAGTTCATCCGAATCAAATGTCATCAGTGAGGTATGAGAATCGAGCAACTCAATGCGCAATCATAATCGATTCAACCTGTAATATTTTTAATACAACCAGTAACATCAATGCTCACAACTAAACTTAACCGCCCCGCTGGTCGAGTGTGGTTAGCGTACCTGACTAGGCATTAATGGGGCTCGGGTTCTATTCCCAACAGGACAAACGTTTGTGTGACGAGCATAGATATTTGTATTTCTGGCTTTGGGCGTTATATATGTTTTTCTATGTATTAGTATTGTTGAAAAACACCCAAATTACAACTAGCAAGCAAATTAGATCGATTCGTGTTATTTGTCCAGTTTTTTTTTTATAAATTAAATGCTCAAAGTCGAATCTAAAACGTTATATTACATTTGAATGTTCGTCAGTTAGGGAGGCATTATTATAACGTAATGCTCAAAATGGAATGTAAAATTCCAGCGAGGAAGCACTTATATTTATCGAAACCCTCAAAAAACATGAGCTTCATTCCTGCATAATCGGTACACACAGCATCCGCAATCGTCGCTATTTATTACCTGATCCGTCAGTTCGATAAATTTAAATGTATAAAAGTGGTTTCACCGGATGTAGTCGTATGTGGCGGGCGGCTTATAGACGCGTGCGCAGGTTTTTTCGAAGCGCTTCAGGTTTTGGCCGAAACAGCTGTCCGTGCCTTTGACCAGACGCGGCTACTGACCCGCTTCGAGACGAACGTCATTCATGTCCCGCCCGGGAGTCGAACCTGTTTATCTGTGAGATCAGCTGGTGATGTATATCTTCGGTCTTTCGTGTCAGTCTGTGATTATCATTTTCACCATCACACCTGTTTTTGAATTACTTTAGACAATCTTATTAACGCGTATATAATTTAAATTTTATACTTTAAATACATATACATATTTATTTTATTTTATAGTATAGTATACCGATGGTTATCCTAATGGTAAGAGATAAACATCGTCTATAGTCACCAAAAATGTTAATAGAGTAGAATATATTTTTATTCAAAATGAATACATAGAATACATTTTTTGAACGAAAAAACGTTTGTGGCGCTGCTGGTCAGTACTAAAGTATGTGAAAAAGGAAGATCTTCCCAGCCAGGCGAGATGTACTGCCTGGGGACCTAAGTCCATTTGAGAAGCGCTGAAACTATATAATGTGTGTTTATGTTTGTGTTATGTAGTGTTTATAAAATACTTTGTTTTGTTTACAAAATTATTGTAATATCGCGATTTAGGATTTTATTTTGAACTAGCTGTGCCCGCGACTTCGTTCGCGTGGAAAAAAATTCTAAAATAAAAACCCGCATAGTTCCCGTTCCCGTAGGATTTCCGGGATAAGAACTATCCTTTGTCCTTTCTTGGGTCTCAAACTATATTTGTACCAAATTTTATCCAAATCTGTTCAGCTGTTTAGCCGTGAAAGAGTAACAGACAGACAGATAGACAGATTTACTTCCACATTTATAATATTAGTATGGATTTTATTATTTTTCGGGTTCCGGAGTAAACTAGGAACCCTTATAGTTCGCTATGTCTGTCCGTCCGCACGATAGCTCAGAGGTCCTTAGTGCTGGAAAGCTGTAATTTGGTATGAACATACACATTAGTTACGGCGACGCGGTAACATACAAATTTGAAAAATATTTTTTAGGATAGTTATTCTACATGTAAGAAAAAAAATTAACCTTTTTGTGGGGTTTGGTGGGGTAACATTTAATGTGGGGAGGTTAATTTTTTTTTCTTGTGTACCCTATAGTGTGGGGTATCGTTGGATAAGTTTTTAAAAATGTTGTAGACCAGCTGAGCCAGCAACTTCGTCCGCGTGGAAAAAAAAGTAGCCTAAGTTACTCCCTGCCACATCAGCTATCTGCCAGTGAAAGTCCGTCAAAATCGGTCCAGCCGTTCCAGAGATTAGCCGGAACAAACAGACAGACAGACAAAAATAGTAAAAAATGCTGTTTTGGTATATGTATCGTGTATATATCCATATGCATTTAGTAAAATGCGGTTATTTTAATATTACAAACAGACACTCCACTTTTATTTATTTGTATAGATTTCTCAAAAACATTTTTCGATTTAGGGACTCGTTTGTAAAATATTAAGCTTTGAATTGCTGATTTTTGTTAAGTCAAGTGTAAGCGGTTGGTTTTGGGCGGTGTGAAAAAATACACAGTAGGAGTAATATAATGAAGTTGAAAGAAAACTATCTCTCGGCTTAGAAGGCTTTACAAGTTTTTGACAGTCGACAGAATTATAAAATTCGCCGTGTTGGTCCCGGCCTCCTTTGCAGAATAAGCCAACTGCCGTTCAGCCAGGCAGGTCGTAAAAGGCGACCGATTGGCTATGCGAGTCACTACCCTCGTGGCTACTAGGTGGTAGAGTTCTGCATTGTCTCGCCCGGGTCTGGTACCACCGCCTTACCTATTCCTGCCGCAATAGCGTCAGTGCTTGTCGCTGTCGTGTTCCGGTTTGGAGGGTAAGGTAGCCGGTAAACTTATGCATGTGGCATTAGACCTCGCCACAAGATAGCAACGCACCATTAACATCTTTGGTGTCTATAGGCGATGGTTGACTCTTTCCACCAGGAGACCCATCTGCTTGTTTGCTATCTTATGATATAAAAAAAAAATGTAGTTGTAGAGGTTTTCCTGAACCTGTGATGCGGATATGTTAGTCATTGACGTTAAGTAGATTAAATCGACGGGTCCTAAGAACAAAATCTTATGGAGAGATCAGACTTAATTTATTTTATAATAAAATTCGCATTAAACACGAATAAAGCTACGAGACACTGTATTTTTTATATTTATTGGTCTTTTATTTTTGGAAATACTCAAGTGAACATCATCTTATCTACAATACATCTTATCACAAACAAACATATTGTGATTTGGTTATTTTGTAGATACGATTTTGTTCTTGGGACCCGTCGAAATGTTCGTAGAATAAATAAATAAAAAATAAATAAATATTCACGGGACAAATTAAACTTACTGATCGAACCCCAAAGTAAGCAAATTATTTGCTTGTGTTATGGGTGTCTGTCAACGATACTAATACATAGAAATACATATATAAATACCAGAATATATTTAATAAACACCCAAACCCGGGAATACAAACATTTATGCTCATCACACAAATGCTTGTCCCCGTCGGGGATCGAACCCGAGCCCCGCCGATTGCGTAGTCAGGGTCGCTAACCACTTGACCAACGGGGCGTAATGAAACAATGATAGCCCTCTTCTTAATCTGCTTTATTGCGATGGGCAACTTTGGAACTCTACATGGCGCGCGCATGCTTTTACGAATTTTTGCAGTGTTTGTAGATTGCTTGATCCGCTACACTGTTATAAAGGTAGGTGTCCAAAGGTAGGGTCACGCAACCGACGTTTAATAATTTAAACGCAGCGGAACAGCTACAGATGAATTCCAATCTCCAGATCTTTAAAACCCAGACTCAAATCTTCACCAAATTTGTAATGGCAAGTATACCCTTTCCAAACAAAAAAAAGAACTTTCAAAAGTGTATTTGACTAATCGGGGAACAGGAGAGAGGGAGCAAGCACAAACCGCTTTTCTCCGTGTTGGTCCGGGCTCCTTTGAAGAATAGACCAACTGCCGTTCTGCCAGGCAGGTCGTAAAAGGCGACCGATTGGCTATACGAGTCACTACTATCGTGGCTCATAGGTGGTAAAGTTTTGCACTATCTCGCCCGGGTCTGGTACCACCGCCTTACCTATTCCTGCCGTAATAGCGTCAGTGCTTGTCACTGTCGTGTTCCAGTTTGGAGGGTAAGGTAGCCGGTAAACTTATGCATGTGGCATTAGACCTCGCCACAAGATAGCAACGAACCATTAACACCTGGTGTCTATAGGCGATGCAATGGTTGACTCTTTCCATCAGGAGACCCATCTGCTTGTTTGCTATCCTATGATATAAAAAAACAAGTATCTGACGAATTGTATACCTCCTCCTCTTTGAAGTCGGTTAAAAATTAGAACGTATATCCGTTTCTAGATTACGTTTCTCAGCAAAACTTAAAAGTTATTGCTACCTACCTGTAATATTTGAGGCCGCATTTCGATCTGGTAGTAGCTTTAAAATTTAAGATTTCTTTTTCGAAATGAACTAATAAAGCAATTGGTCCAAATAATCTCTACGGCGAAACCGGGCGTTTCGGGCGAGCAGAGTACTCAACCAGAGTTTAAGTGGGCTAAGAGCACGCCCTAAGGTTGTCTCCTGCGAGACCGAACCTCGGCTTAGGGCAGCATCTTGATGATGAGTGGGAGCGTAAGTGGCATCAGGATTTCGACTCTTCAAGAGTCACTACTTGACCGGTGTGTCCAGTGCTGGCGAGCCGAAACATTGGGTCGAGTCGCCAGCGCCAGCGACTATGGCGTGTGTGTGTAAACTCCGAAATATAGATTGTATTTGGATCATCGGGATCGGATAGGAAAATTGTCGACCCGTCACAAGTACCTATAAAGGTTAATAATAAAAAAACGGCCAAGTGCGGGTAGGACTCGCGCACGAAGGGTTCCGTACCATCATCTATAAAAAAAACGTTATAAAAATTACGTTTGTTGTATGGGGAGCCTCCTTAATATTTTAAATTTTTTATTTTTATTATTTGTCGTTATAGCGGCAACGGAAATAAATAATTTGTGAAAATTTCAGCTTTCTAGCTTTCACGGTTTATGAGATATAGCCTGGTGACTGACAGACGGACAGACAGACAGCGGAGGCTTAGTAATAGGGTCCCGTTTTTACCTTTTACGTATGGAACCGTAAAAATGTCTTTGTCATTTGTTAAAAATATCTTTGTCTTGGGACTAAGGAAAAGGTGTTAAATCGCAATATTTTCATTTCAGTATGGTCGGTTTATCTAATAATGTTAGATATAGTGCAACTTTTTAATAGAGTTTTTTCCTGTTACATTCCAATATTCGGTGAACAATAATATGACCCTATTCTTGCAACCGACTGTAGAAGGGGGAAAGTAAAGGCGCGTCAGACGAACGGCAGTATCAGTGCGTTTACACTGGACATTATATAGAAAGCTGGAAATGGTATCCACTTAAGTGGCACTTAAGTTAAAGGCACTGTTTGCCTTGGGAATATTTTTTAGACCGTACACAAAAAATAACCGAAGAAACTCAATGGCTCAGATACAGGATTTTTTATATTTCATCATTTCTACGCTACCTGTATATTCTGTTTACTAAACGTTGCCTTTTTGTTGTAACTCTTTCAGCAACAATCTAGTAATACGCCGACCCAAACAATGTTATCGTAAATGGTAACGAATCGTGAGTGACGTAGTGGCACATAGTTATTAAACAAACTTTGCAAATGGTGCTTCAAGTTTCATATAACAACAAATTTGTTTGAAATTTGTTTTTTTTTTATTGTAAATAAAAACAACTATTTTAATATTACAAAGTATTTATACGGATAAATGATAGACGTTTGCACTTTTCATGTGTCAATATTAGACATTAAACAATCAGAAAAAAATGGTGCCCAACCACCATTCGGATTTCTTTCGGATCCCTTTTCAAGAATAAACCATCGCCATTCTGCCAAGCAGTTCGTAAAATTGGCTATAAGTGTCTCCACCATTGTGACTAATAGGTGATTAGTTTCGTAACGTCCACTCGGGTTTGTGGTAACACCGCTTATATATTCTTACCACAATAGCTTCAGTGCTGGTGGGTGTCGTGCTTTAGCTTAGATAGTATTGTAGCGGTAAACTTATGCATTTGGTTTTTCAATTTTTGGCGGATAGCAATACACCATTAATATATTTGATATCACCAAGAATGCTTTCTGCTTGTTTGCGATCCTATAACATGATAAATTTACCCCAGCAAGTTTATTAAAACGATTATCCATTTTCGAGTTCTGTGATTTCAATATTACTTTTTACTGCAGTGCTCCGCGCTCTTTAATTTTCTAAAAGACATCTTTGATCTCGTAATATTATAGGAAGCAATTATCTTTACGGCTAGATATTCAAATTCAGCAAATATTGAATTTTTAATTATGCACTAATTGTCAACGATACGTCATCTAAAATTGTGACTGCGGAGACAAAGTGTTTATCATAGAGGGTAAGGTATACGATAAATTGTGACGTTACATTGATTTGGAATAGCAACTTCTTAGTGTCTATTTGTCTTATTATCGCTAAAATCGAGGCCAAAAAATAGAGTTGTCATTTCAACTCCCTATGTCTGTGGATGTATGGGTATGTTTGTGTGTGTATGTGTGCTGTTTATTTTTAATGGGTACAACGTGACGCTTTCTATAGGACATGATGTCATAAATTGAGGCGAGGGCAAACGGGAAAAAACTGGTTTCTTAAATCACGTTTTTTCGTATTGATTGTTATATAACAATTTTATAAAAATTACACGATATACCTGAAGATATTGTCTAAGGAATGTGCTGACTTATTACATGATAGAGTATACTTTACTCGATCATATAAAATTCCGAAAACTGGCTAAAAAAATCTTTAAAACAAGTAATTTGATAATAATATTTGTAATCTTCCACATGTTTTTATATGGTGATATTAAGTTTTAAATACAAAAAATGTACTAAATTCTGGTTTTCAGCTGAAGTCCTATATTTATTTATACGAAAATTAACACGTTTCCCAGCGGTTTCATAACATACCGCGCCGCTCATTTCCTATAGAATTGACGCGTTTCAAAATACCTCGCCTTAAATAATCATTTGATATGTATCCAACACGGAATTATTTGTTTGTTTGCTATTATTGGTTATATATTTGTTATTATCCCCTGTGTTGGTCCCTTGCTCCTTTGAAGAATAGGCCAACTGTCGTTCTGCCAGGCAGGTCATAAAAGGCGACCGATTGGCTATACGAGTCACTACCATGGTGGCTACTTGGTAGTAGAGTTCTGCATTGTCTCGCCCGGGTCTGGTACCATCGCCTTACCTATTTCTTCTGCAACAGTATCAGTGCTTGTTACTGTCGTGTTCCGGTTTAAAAGGTAAGGTAGCCGTTAAACTTATGCATGTGGCATTAAACCTCGCCACAAGATAGCAACGCACCATTAACATTTTTGGTGTCTATAAGCGATGGTCGACTCTTTCTATCAGGAGACCCATCTGCTTGTTTGCTATCTTATGATATGATATAAATATTATATACCCTGAATAATCCAAATTGAGAATCTTCTTCATTTTGAAAGTCTGGTAATAAAAATGTCGCGTCACATAATATCAGTATGAAACCTCCGCTATAATGTTTCTCGCCACCCTCTTCAAGAGACAGAGACAAAACATGTTCAAGTTAGGGGCGCCCGCGCACCCCATTTCACGCATGACGGATTATGTATAAATAAACTGTAATCGTAAAACTTACTTGAAACCTTATTTTAGTAATGCTAAGGTCCAAAATGTGGTGTGTGGTCACTTTATAGTAATGTCCCTCGCGGGTAAGGGTGGGGTCTCATGCAGTGTATGTAAAATTAATACTTGTGACATTTTTTAAATACGTAATTGAATTAAAAAAAAATGTTTTTAATTTAGGGGGCTCGAGAACTATCGACTTTAATGAATTAAGTTTTTCAGAGTAGACTTGAAATTTTCCTCCGTGGTCCGTGTTTTCTGCCAGGCAGTTCGTGAGAGACGAACGTTTGGCTTTGTGAACCATCTTGGTTACTTAGTCTATTGGTTAAACCGAAGGTCAAGTCTGCCAATGCCTGGTGCATTGGGTTTCATTCCCATGTACACTTGTTTATTTGGATCGTAGTTTATATGCAAAAATTTCTCTGCAATCCGCAATCGCCTTTGTGGTCTAGTGGTCCAGCGTTGGCGTTGACCACATGAGGTCCCGGGTTCGATTCCCGGGTCGGGCACTTAAAAAAAAAAGTGTTTTTTCAGTTTTCTGATAAATACAAAGTTGCCCGGGATTGGAAAGTGCCCGGTTGGCGATAGGCTTGCCACCTATCACATTGGCGGGACCAAGTATCTTCGGCTAATCGTGGGTGCACTTGTTGTACCACTGCCTACCCTTTCGGGGATACGGGCGTGAAGATACTTAAATTTGAATACCTATTTTTAACCGACTTGAAAAACGGAGGTTATCAGTTTAACCTGTATGTGTGTATGTTTGTATGTATGTTGGAAATCGATAATATTAGGGTAGGATGATCTATTGAGAATTTCAAGCACCTGTGTTAAATTTCGTAAGTGTATGTTTATTTGTCCACGAATTTCTCGGATACTAAAAGTCATATCGAGATTAGTTTCCTCAAAATTGTTTCAGCAGTTTTTGAGATATGAGTAATGATTTATGATTACTAGAAGGCACGTGCATAATATAGATATCCTAGGTAAATTAGGTAAAGAAATATCGTTAATAAAATATACAAGGTTCTTTAGTAAACTAGGTGAATTATATCGTTGATAATTAGGTAAAACTTATATATTTCTTTTAAATTGTGTTCCGGACACGCAACTGCCGTTCTGCCAGGCAGGTCGTAAAAAGCAAACGATGGCTGTACTTGTCACCACCGTCGTGACTACTAAGTGGTAGAGTTCTGCAACGTCTCTCCCGGGTATGTGGTACCACCGCCTTACCCATTCCTGTCGCAATATCGTCAATGCTTGTCGCTGTCGAGTTCCGGTATGGAGAGTAAGACACCCGGTAGACTTTTGCATGTGGCATTGCCATCCCGCCACATGGATAACAAGTAACAACGCATCATTAACATTTAATTTATACTTTCCATCGTCGGCACTTGGTGAAACTGCGTCATTTTGTCAAACACTTGTACTGTTTCACAGATAAATATTTCACAGCTTATATTTAATTTTTATAAAGCCAACCGGTTTCGACTATTATAGCATCATCAGGGCTTTTACTTTATATATATATATATATATATATATATATATATATATATATATATATATATATATATATATATATATATATATATATATATATATATATATATATATATATATATTAGTGATGGGCCGAATGTGGTTTGAACCGAATTCGAAATTCGGCCGAACATTCGGTGAAAATAAGAAATTCGGCCGAATTTCGGCCGAACTTCGGTTTAATTTTGGGGAGCTTTCTTAAAAGCGATATGTCGTGACTTTTTTACGAATTTTATTTATATAATTTACCTATTTTACTATTTACTACTAGCTATTATATTGTCCGCGGCTTCGCTCGCGTAAAGTAAGAGAAAAAAGTATGTCACTATCCATCCCTTCAACTATCTCCACTTAAAAAAATCACGTCAATTCGTCGCTCCGTTTTGCCGTGAAAGACGGACAAACAAACAGATACACTTTCCCATTTATAATTTTAGTATGGACTAGCTGTTGCCCGCGACTTCGTCCCCGCGGACTTTATTTACTCCGCTTCTACTGGTCGTAGCAAGATGTTATATAACCTATAACCTTCCTCGATAAACAGGCTATCCAGCGCACAAAGAATTATTCAAATCGGTTCAGCAGTTTTCGAGATTACCGCGTACAACCAAACAAACAAACAAACTACTATTTTATAATATTAGTATAGATATATAGGATATCGTTAATGGGTTTCGCAACGCACGTGAATTAATGACGTAAAAGCAAAATTTTGATACATTGAGTTATATTGTTCCAATTTAGGCATGGATTTTTATTTTTAACTTTCTGCTATGTAGGTATGTAGATAAGGAAGTTACTGATTTTGCCCCGATTTTTGAAAATCGAGTTTTCACCAGATTTCCACGTTTTGAGGTCCTAGAAATCTTTTCCGACTATTTTCACTATGAGGTCAGCATGTCTGTATATATGTGTATGTGTATATGTAAACATTTTTTTTATGTCATAAGATAGCAAGACAAGCAGATGGGTCTCCTGATGGAAAGAGTCAACCATCGCCTATAGACACCAAAGATGTTAATGGTGCGTTGCTATCTTGTGGCGAGTTTACCGGCTACCTTACCCTCCAAACGGGAACACGACAGCGACAAGCACTGACGCTATTGCGGTAGGAATAGGTAAGGCGGTGGTACCAGACCCGGGCGAGACAATGCAGAACTCTACCACCTAGTAGCCACGATGGTAGTGACTCGATAGCCAATCGGTCGCCTTTTACGACCTGCCTGGCAGAACGGCAGTTGGCCTATTCTACAAAGGAGGCCGGGACCAACACGGCGAAGCACATCATCTCATAACTTTGTACATAAATAATATACATAAATAAATAACTTTGTATAATCTAAGTACATAAATGTATAGATTAGGTACAGAATCTAATCAGCTCTATTCCTACGAAAACTGCGTTCAATGCATTAATTGCATCAAAATCGGTTTTTCCACTCAAGAGCTATCGTTGACGAAAAACTTTAGAAAAGTGTTTTTTTGACATAACTTAGTAATTTCTCTAACTAATTTTTTTTGACCTTCCACAATAATTTAGTGCTTAAAAAACTACGTCAAATTTAATTTCAAATCGAGTTTTCAAAAGTTACAACTTTTTTAATATTAATATTTTGTTGTTTACAGAAAACTTCTTAATATTTTTAAAATAACTTTCCGGCTAATACACGGCTTGATTTAAAAATCTAACCAGCATTTCTTTCTAAAAATCTTTGTCAAATATCGTAAATTGTATCAAAACCGGTTTATCCGTTTGGGAGTTATCGTTGACGAAAATTTAGAAAAAAGTGTATTATTTATATAAAATAAGAGACTTTTGGACCAAAACTTGTTTGAATGTCAAACTTTCTACAATATTGTGGTACATAAAACAATTACGTCAAATGTAGTTTCAAGAATCAAAATCGAATCAAGTTTTCAAAAGTTATAACTTTTGAATAATAAAATTTTGCTGTTTACAGAAAACTTACTTAATATTTTTAAAATAACTCTTAGGTTACACCGATTCACTTAAAAAATCTAATCAACTTTTCTCTTTAAAAATTGCGTTAAATACCGTCAATTGGGTCAAAATCAGTTTATTAGGATTTATTATAACGAAAATTTTGAAAACAAATTTTGATATTACTTCGACATATTTTAGCCTATAGACGTTGTAGCTCAAAAACATTTTAGAGCTCAAAAATTTCGTTGAATGCCATTTGAAGGATGAAAATCGATAATCGTTTTCAAAATATACAGCTTTTTAAAAATTAAATTGCTGTCATTTACAGAAGTCAGAAGTCAAAAGTCAAAATTTTGAAAAAAAAAATGCTTAGGTATAGTTTTTATTCCTTTGAGCCTAAAATACCTCAATTTAGCGGGAAGTTTCATGGATAGCCTGCAGGGTCAACTGATTCAGCTATTTTATTACCTTTTTTTCGTCATTTTTTAACCTACTGATTTTGGAGCTAATAAAACCATTTAAAGATAAAAAAAAAAAAACAGTAGCAGTCGTGGGACTGCCGATAGAAGTGAAAACGGAACTATTAAGTTGAGAGTAATTAAAACTATATGCAAAACATAGCTATAGATATACTATTATCATTAGCATGTCGGTGACGCGAACCGAGGATTTTACCCTCTACCAAAACGCTCAACGCGCCTAAAGAAGTTTTCACTTCAAAAAATTACGTTGAATGCAATTAAAAAGATCTAAATCATCATGTTTTAAAATATATGCATCTTCATCTATATCAAACTTTAGATTTTTAACTTCCCGCTACGTATGGAAAATTTTCTGACTATTTTCGCGATGACGTCAGTATGTATGTATGCGTGTGTGTGTGAGAGAGAGTGTATGGTTGTATATATGTGTGTATGTAAACATTTCATAACTTTTGAACGGCTTGACCGATCGAAACGCGGTTAATGGCATTGAATTAGATTCTGCTCAACTTAAACTTCCAAAAATTTTATCCAATTCGGACTAGAATATTTTGAGAAATTTTGAAAAAATCGCAAAAAAATTGACGAAACATATTTTTATAATATAACTTCCATATATAATGTATTGATTGAGTATAAAATTTTAGCAGCTCTTTTTCTTAAAAAAACTGCATCTAATTCATAAATTGTATCATGATCGGTTAATCCGCTCGGAAGTTATCGTTGACAAAAAAATTTGGAAGTGTTTTTTTTGACATAAATTCGAAATTTTTTCAAATAGTTTCAAAAATCAAAATTAAATCAAGTTTTCAAAAATTACGGCTTTTCAAATATTAATATTTTGTTGTTTACAGCAAACTTAGCATTTTTAAAATGAATTTCAGACTAATATACCGATTGACTTAAAAGTCTAATCAGCTTTTCTTTCTACAAATTGCGTCAAATAAGCAAATTGCATCAAAATCGGCCGATTTATTTGGGATTTAGTAATATCGAAAATTCGAAAAAAAATTTTTTTTTGATATTGCTTCGACATTTCTGAGTCTGTAGATTACGTAGCTATAAAAACATTTTAGAGGTCAAAAATTGCGTTGAATGCCATTCGAAAGACTAAAATCAATAATTGTTTTTAAAATATATAGCATTTCAAAAATTTTGAAATTACTGTCATTTACAACGACTTCTATATACTAACGAATATTTGTAACAAATTTAAGATTTTCGAACTCTGAAAAAATGTGTGATATGCTAAGATATAGATAAAAATCTAGCGGGAAGTTTCAGGGATGACCTGCCGGGTCAACCGTTTTACATATTTTTTTGAACTCTTCGAACTCAAAAATCTATACTGAAGTTTTTTCATTTTTGTTTTTATGTTTTTTATTTAACAGGATGTTTCAGGGATGGCCTTGGGGGATCAACCGATTTACGGATTATTTTCGAAAGTAATAGTGAAAGATTTTTTCAAATCGGTTTAGTAGTTTTTGAGTTTTGATGATGCAATATATAAAAATATAGAATACAAATCTTTCCTCTTTATAACATTAGCGTAGATTTCAATCAAAATAGTGCAAGAAGATACTTTTTTCTAGTGCCGAATGTTCGGCATTTAAACCGAATTTCGGCCGAATGTCGAAGTTCGGTTCAAGCTGCCGAAATTCGGTTAAACCGAATGTAAAACGAATTTCGGCCCATCCCTAATATATATATATATATATATATATATATATATATATATATATATATATATATATATATATATATATATATATATATATATATATATTATTTGAACATTACGATTACACACGCAAAGACAACAACTAAATACAAGTACACCAGGTAGTCCACCAACCAACATCATTAACATATTTGGTGTCTGTAGGCGATGGTTACTCTTTTCATAAGAAGAGTCATCTGCTTGTTAGCTATCTAATTATTATATAAAAAAAATACTTGTATAACGTCATAAAGAGTCCTTAATAAATAGAACTGCCAATGTCTGAACGAGACGATACATTTAAATCGGCAATTTTCTATTGAACTCAAATGAAAAATAGTTATTTGTAAGAATATGGGTGTCATATTCTTGCAAATAAGAAGAGTGTGTGCAGGGAACAGAGTGAATGGAGCGTTAGAGAGATTACTTAATACCACAATCTTAACTCAGGGTGCCCGTCTAGCCCTGCATAATAATGTGCTTATGCCAACGCTATTGTATGGAAGTGAGAGTTGGGTATGTCAGAAATGGCATGAAAGTAGAATCAACGCGGTTGAGATGAGGTCGCTAAGAAAAATATGTGGTGTGACACTCGCGGACCGGGTTCGTAATGTCGAAGTGAGAGAAGTTAGGTTTGAAAGAAAGTGTCGGTGTAAAGAAAGGGCATGCTCCGTTGGTTCGGACATGTAGAAAGAATGGTAGATGAAAGGTTAACAAAACAGATATACAACGCGAATGTGGAAGGATGTAGGTACCGGGGAAGACCAAGACTGACATAACATGATCAGATTGATCGAGTACTGTCCGAAGGTGGTGTATAGAGTCTTCGTAACCGGCGTGTGTGTATGAAGAGAGTGATGAATGTGGAGGAAGCGAGACAAGCCTGCAAGGATCGTGATGTATGGCACTCGGTTATCGCTGCCTACTCCGTAAGGATCTGGCGTGAAGATATGTATGTATGTATATGGGTGTCATATTTTTTTTTTAAATAATTAAATATTATCAACACATTCTACCATGATATGGTGCGCAAATATTCAAAAAAATATAATTATCATTAAACTTTATGAAGTTTAAAAAATTGATACACTATTTATTCACACATAATATTTTTATCAAAAAGTATCTTCACGCCCGTATCCCCAAAAACCTAGGCAGAGGTACAACAAGTGCACCCGCGATTAGCCGAAGATACTTACTTGGTCCCACAATGTGGTAGGTGGCAAGCCTATCGCTAACCGGGCACTTATCCGATCCCGGACAAATTTTGGTGTTGTTGTTATATCAGAAAACTAGACAAAACATATTCTTTGGTCCTAGGGATCGAACCTGGGACATCATGTGGTCAACACCGACATCGGACCACTAGACCACAGAGACAATAAAATAAGTCTAAGACAGTAGACTAGTAACCCGCCGACTAACTTACTTCGCACAAAGCTAAAAATTTCTTGAATGTTATTTTATTACATGGCAATTAAAAAAATGCCGGTCTGGCAGGCGTCCTGCGGTTGCGTCACCATTTTTTAAAATTTTGAAAATGTAAAAATAATAATTTATAACCTTCCCGCACAAATACCTACGTTATATCTCATGCTATGAGGTCTCGCCATCTCTTTTTATACAGCTGTGTTAGAAAGAGAGGGTTAGACCTCTGAAGATGACAGCAGTATTTAAAATTTTGTTTCAAGTAGGTATTAGAAATGTTGCCTCCAGATATAATACAGTTTCGTGGTTGCAACTTACATATGCTTAAGGGTCAAAAAAAATGACAACCTCTTATGGTTGCAAGTATAATAGTAAAATAGAATAAAAAATTATATATGTAGTTGCATAGTGTATGTAATTAATATGTATTGAAAATGAATTTAGCTACTATTATAAACTCTTACAGAAAACAATTAATACTGAATATTAATGAGAAAAATGTTAATAAGCTGAAAGAGGACAACGCTAGCTACACATATGGGAAAATAATACTAAAATAAATAAAGCCAATAAGAAATATAGATGTAAAGGAATTAAAATAAATGAATAAAAATTAAGAATACAATAGTAGAAATAAATGTTATTTAATTAGGAAATCATATAAATAAATAAATATTCACGGGACAAATTACACTGACTGATCTAACCCCAAAGTAAGCAAAATATTTGCTTGTGTTATGGGTGTTAGTCAACTATACTAATACATAGAAATACATTTAAAAATACTAGAATATGTTTAACAAACACCCAAACCCAGAAATACAAACATCTATACTCGTCACACAAATGGTTGTCCCTGTCGGGGATCGAACCCGAGCCCCGTCGATTGCGTAGTCAGAGTCGCTAACCACTCCACCAACGGGGCGGTCAATATAGATATAGAGTCAATATAAAGATAAGAAATAGTAGAAATATACTACTAAATATAAATTGTATTAATATTAAGAAAACAAACGGCTTTAAGAAAATGTCAATCAGAGGAACTAGAAATAAGAATATGTATGGAATCTGACAATATACTCCCCCAGGGGGCGGTTTTACCCTTCAGGGGAAAACTGAAAAAAGTATACGCCAGACGATATAAAGGTTAACTAATAAAAGACTGTGCGTACTAAAAGAGAATGTTCAGAACTTGATTCTGATACCGAATTTATAGAAAATAATAGAAACTTAAATTTTGACCTAATTATCCAATAAGAATATTTAGTAGTGGCCTCTATGCATAGAATTCGAAGTTCATTGTTTACTAACAGCAATCCGCGCGGTGATCATACTTTTTAAATGTTATGACTACACTAATTTCGTTCCCATGTCCTCCATCTCATATTGATATCGTATAGAGACGCCTAAGTATTTCGTTGTTTTGTGTTGTGTTATGTGCGTTCATTTTTCTACTGGTCTATAATATTTTATTTAAATTATTAAATTTGTATTTTATTGAATAATAATGGTCAATTGCTTGTACTTTTTTCGTATGATATTTGAAAAGAAAGTATATGAGAGTGTTTACAGACACAATTTTATTTACCTAATCAAAAAATATTTTAATTTTTACGTACACTTTTATTAGTCGATTTCTCTAGAATTACCACGGAACACGGCCACTATTCAAATACATATGTCGCTAAGTTTCAAAAGTTCCAATACATTAAAAACACCCTAGTACACTCGAAATTACCTATGACAAGTTAACCTGCACTACGCTTATAAAGTCTACCTGACCCTGCGAGCAGAACAAAAATACAAAAACCTTCACACGTAAAAGAGATAGCGATAGGACAGATGTTTGGATAATATGCGGGTGTTTTTTTTTTTCAACAGAGGTAATGTAGGGTTCTATAGCTTCCTGGCTGTGCGTGGGAATCTTTTGCCGATTTTAGTAAATAAAGAAAATTACGATTGTCTATGGCGTATTTGTTTTTCGCGCACAATAATACCAGATGTTTGTAACTGACAATAATTGTGAGACACAAAACCAGAATTAAATTGTTGTAAAATCTGAATTACGTATTGTAACTGAATTTGAAGAACTACATTGTTTTTAACCGACTTCCAAAAAAGAAGTTTCTTAATTCGCCATTATTTTTTTCCTCCTCACCTCCACAGTATTCTGTGTCTCTTCAGATTCCGATTAGGTATTTAAAATTAATTTAATATATTTTTTTCTTGCTTTTCCGAATTTTAATTGAAATGTTATAATCTCATTTTAATAACATTTTGTTAATTTTTAAAGGATGTGATGTACTTTTAACCCTCGACACATAAAAGGGGTGTTTGACCGCTTTGTGTGTGTGTGTGTGTGTGTGTGTGTGTGTGTGTGTGTGTGTGTCTGTGTGTGTGTGTGTATGTGTGTATCTGTTGCACCGAAGCTCCGTTGGACCGATTTGGAGACGATGATTTTTAGCTAGCGGTTGTTTTTAGATATATTTTATCAAAATCAGTCCAGCTGTTTCAAAATTGCTACTGTCCCTAAATTATTCTTAGGCATCCTAAATATCTCTAATCGTAGATGCATACGTGTGTATGAAAAATTAAAAAAATCCAGAAAGTTAATAAATATTCTCAGACCAAGATATTTTGTTGGTCTGAGCATTTATTATTACAAGTTCAAGACTAGGACATCTTTCTAGCTAAATTAAACCTTTCAAAAGGAATTTCTCAATTTAGTACAGTGAATAATGTTTTTTTTTTTTAATTTAAAAGGCAAAAACCTTTCGCACAGCCTTATACCTGTACTCCCGCCATATGTTTGGAAATCCTTAAGCATCTATTGTTCGGGACCGAATCGAATACAAAAAAAGAAATCCACTGAACATCTGGCGCTTGCCACCCTTCGCCACCCTCGCACAAGAGACAGGTATACGATGAAACTGATGGTGTGAAAGGGAAGGAAGTTATCAGAGCAAAAAATCAAAAATTGGATGCGCACACGCATCTAGCCGGTTCCGTTTCCGAATTCAAATATATTATTAGCATAGGATTTGGTTTTGTTGTTTCCCGTGATTTTGTCTGGGTGTGCTTGAAGATACTTTTTTTAATGTATACTATTAATTAAAAAGTATATTTACGCCATTATCCCCGAAAATCCCCCGTGTTGGTCACGGGCTCCTTTGTAGAATAGGTCAACTGCCGTTCTGCCAGGCAGGTCATAAAAGGCGACTGATGAGCTACGCGAATCACTATTATCGTGGCTACTAGGTGGTAGAGTTCTGCATTGTCTCGCCCGGGTCTGGTACCACCGCCTTACCTATTCCTGCCGCAATAGCGTCAGTGATTGACACTGCCGTGTTTCGGTTTAGAGGGTAAGGTAGCCGGTAAACTTATGCATGTGGCATTAGACATCGCCACAAGATAGCAACGCAACATTGACATCTTTGATGTCTATAGGTGATGGTTGACTCTTTCCATCAGGAGACCCATCTGCTTGTTTGCTGTCTTATGATATAAAAAAATAGAGGTAGGCAGAGGTATAACCGGTGCACACTCACGATAAGCCGAAGATACTTAGTCCCATATGTATGGGACTAATGTCGATAGGTGACAAACCTATCGACAACTGGGCACTTATCCAATCCCGGGAAACGATGTTTTTATCAGAAAACAAAAAAAAAACAAATATTTGATTTGCACGACTCGGGAATCGAACCCGGGACCTAATGTGGTCAACAGTGACACCGGACCACTAGACAACAGAGGCGACGACGACGTTAACGAGTAGACATTTTTTATAGTTATTACTGATTGAACCAAGTTGAAATTATGGATGGAAGTAATTATCCTTTTGCTAATTCGGGTCAAGAGGTCTATGCTATTGAATAACTTTCTGTTGGTGAATGATTTTTTTATAACATTAGATGGCAAACAAGCAGGTGGGTCTCCTGAGGGAAAGAGTTTACTATCGCCTACATACATACATATCTTCACACCAGATCCCTTACGGGGTAGGCAGAGAGAACCGAGTGCCATACATCACGATCCTTGCAGGCTTGTCTCGCTTCCTCCACATTCATCACTCTCTTCATACACACACGCCGGTTGCGAAGACTCTTGACACCACCTTCGGACAGTACTCGATCAATCTGATCGTGGTATGTCAGTCTTGGTCTTCCCCGGTACCTACATCGTTCCACATTCGCGTTGTATATCTGTTTTGTTAACCTTTCATCTACCATTTTTCCTACCAATCCGAACTGACGATGCATGCACTTTTCATCTTCACACCGACACTTTCTTTCAAACCTAACCTCTCTCTCACTTCGACATTACGAACCCGGTCCGCGAGTGTCCCACCACATATTTTTCTTAGCGACCTCATCTCGACCGCGTTGATTCTACTTTTGATTGATTGATTCTTCGCGTTGATTTTTTTAAATATTAGATAGCCGTCTAGATCGCCTGTGTGGTCTGAAGGTTCGGTATCTGTGTTAACTACACGATGTCCAGGATTCGATTTCCTGGTCAATTCAAAGTGTGTCAGTTTTCTGATGAAAACAACGTTGCCCGAGATTGGACAAGTGCCCAGTCGGCGATAGCCTTGTCACTTATCACGTTTCGGCTAATCGCTGGTGCACTGGTTATGCTTCTATCTCTTCGGGGATAGATGAAGATACTTTTTTAGGGTTAGTTACCGAAAAGGTAAAAACGGGACCCTATTACTAAGCCTCCGCTATCTGTCTGTCCGTCTGTCTATCACCAGGCTATATCTCATAAACCGTGATAGCTAGAAAGCTAAAATTTTCAAAAATTATGTGTTTCCGTTGCCGCTATAACAACAAACACTTACTAAAAATGAAAAATAAATGAAAATATTAAGCGGGGATTTTACAATAAATGTGTTTTTTCGTATTTTTTTCTTCTCTATTATATATTATTGTATTATACTATACTATACTATATTATTAACGGTAACAGAGAGACTTAAAATTTTCACAGAATATTTACTTGTTTTATTACATTTCGAAATAAATAATTAAATAAAAATAAATATTAAAGCGGAGCTCCCATACAACAAACGTAATTTTCAAGCGATCTTAATTAACTGGTAGAAACTTGAATAGGGATTGTACGGAACCGGAACCCTTCGTACGCGAGTGCGACTCGCTCTTGGCCGATTTTTTATAATATAGCAAACAAATAGATGGCTCTCCTGATAAAAAGAGAAAACCATTGTCTATAGATATATCTTTATATGTTTATGATTGAAGTAGTAGTTTTTGAGTTGAAATGATTTAAACAAACAAATGTTTGCTTTTGAATTCTTAATGATATACATATAATAAAAATACATGACCTGCATCTGATGTTTGTTTTGTTTTTGCAGGTAAGTGGCGTCTACCGTCCGATGGTGGTCATTGTATATTCTGGTCGTTAAGTATGCGGGGTGAGTGTTAAGGTACGTAGCAGTTAGTGTATTCTGTGCGTGTAAGTTATAAGCAGCAGCGGGTGATGTTATCGCTTTATCTTGTGAGGTAATTTATCAAAATTATTCGGTAAAATCGACAAATATATTTGTAAACCTTTACCAAAATGCAAATATGCAGAATAACAGCAAAATCTTTTACAATTTAAGTCTGTGGACTGCGGTATTTTTAATATCATTAAATGGAAAACAAGCAGATAGATTTCCTGGTGGAAACAGAAATCATCGCCTATAGACACCAAAGACGCTAATAGTGCGTTGTTATTCATATGGCAATGTCAAATGCATTAGTCTACCAGCTACCTAACGCTCCAAACCGCAACGACAATAACAAGCATTAAAGCTACGATATAAAATCCGAAGGAGATTTTGTAGGACTCTGAAGTAACATACACAATACCAGACTCCGAGTAAAATAAGTATGATATCCGGACGGACAGACGGACTTGAAGTTATATGGGAGAGTAGGGTATAGAGGTTAGCTACCTCTATACCCTACTCTCCCATATAACTTCAAGTCCTTCAAAATCAGCCCGTGGTTTGTAACTAGACGTACATAGCAATGTCAGTAGTAGAATTTTGACATAGTAATGTTTCCAACTAGCGACCCGTAGGCGTATCATCTAACGTTTGCAATTCCCCAGCGATCAGCGATGACTCTTAAACATAATGAAAAAATCATCAAAAACGTCGCCAATTGCTTGCTGGTCATTAGATGCACTTTTTTTAATGTCACAGCATCAAAACTAATCAAGCGACAACGAATACCACTAATGTACAAGGCTGTTATGTCTTGCAATAACTAAACAATCACGATAATTTCGCATTGCGAGTTACGTGATCACCCCGCGGCTCTGGCTTCGCACGAGTGCAATGTAAGCGCACATAAATATGTTTTTACGGCAAATATTAAAATTCTCGGCTTTCCTCTAATGTAATATACGTGTATTATTTGTATATTAATACGTAAAGGGAAAACTTTGGTTCCCTTTTTAAGACAATTGCGCGAACGTCGGAGTATGCAATTTGGCCCGACTAAAGTTTACATTGCGAAGTACTGCTGAAACCTAATATTTTTATATAAAATGTGTTAGAAATACATGAAATTAATAAAAATAAACATTACACACACTACATTCATGTGACATACATGATATTATATACACATGTATACAAAACTATTTTCTTTACGGCTAAAGACAGTGGTCAAAATTAAAAAAGGTTTTATTGTTTAGTATATGGTCGAGTTTCGGCCACAGGCGATCGCTAATACATATAAACCAGGACTTCCCCACCAGGGGGCACGCCCCCTAGGGAGGCGTAGAAAAATATTAGGGGGGGGGGGGGGTTGTACGTAATATGTAAGATTATATTTCAAAAAAAATTAACGAGCAGGTAATTAAGGAAGGGGGGAACGAAATTTTTTTTTTGGCTCGGAGAGACTCGGCCAAATAAAGGTTGGGAAAGCCTGCATATAAACCTTCCTCTTGAATCATCTTGCCTATTTATGAAAACTGTATAACAATCCGTTGCGTAGTTTAAAAGATATAAACGAACATACAGCGGAAGTTAATTTGTTTTATACTATGTAGAAGTAAAGGAGATAAAGAAAATAACACGTGATTGAGCAATCGATAGTTATATAATTGTTTTATTGTCAATTTTTTTCAATGCCTTTACACTCGGAGAAGCGAGTGTGCTTTAACTAGACTAAAAAAGTGAAATTAATTAAATTTGCTATTGTCCGCGATTTCTATGTGACCCGCGATGGTACCGAAAAGAAAGCAACGGTTTAATAAATGGATAAAACTCATCGGAGATCCGAACAAAAAGAAGACATCAGCGGCAAAATTATTCACCAAGCACAAAAGCACACAATTTACGCACTCAACGCACGTTTCACTTCGGAACCAAAGCATCTTCAGGATAAACAAACGCTACTTCACTCAACGCGAAAATTTTGTTCCTCCTGAAGATGTTTCGGTTTCGCAGTGAAACGTACGTTTAGTGCGGAAATTGTGTGCTTTTATGCTTGATGCCAACGTGGGGTAAGTGTGGTGGATGTGGATGGATAATTATGCCGCTGGGGTCATCTTTTTGTCCGGACCCAATGGTGAATTTTATTTATTTATTAAAGCGGCGACTTTATTTTCGGTGTTATCGCGGAGGTCACAAAGAAATCGCGGATAATAGCAAATTTAATTAATGTCAACCTTTTAACTATGGATTTCCGCAAAGTAACGCCTGAATCGATAAAATGTAACTAGTTTTCTTTACATGTAGTATGTATTAAAAAATTCCATCGGAATCTGACAAGTCATTTCAGTGTCAAACATATAGCTTGCTTTGCATTTTGCATAGAAAGCTCGAGCTTTCTCGTTTATAAGTGAAATTTACACAATGTTTTTGTAACTTGGACCGCCGGCTATATCGTTCCCCCAGGCCGTAAAGCGTCGGTTCGATTCCCGCGTCGGAAATAGCCCGGGTCAAGAACCCGCGCAAAAATTCACACACCGTGCGTTTGTGAGCGTTTCTTTCGGTGTTTTCGCAATATTACAAATCGGAACAAATTGTTATTTGTGATGACTTTTAGTTTAAAACAATACCTATGTAGGGATGGACTTACCCTTAGTAATACCTTTAAATTTCGCCCTATTGTTATCATTATATATGTCGCAGTGAAATTATCAATAGCCGTTAGATTATAATCTACCTAGGGATTTTATAATTTGGTTAGGTTAGGTTAGCAGTTAAATTATAATATCACTTAGGTAAATTATAATCTAACGGTACTGACAATTTCACTGCGACATATATAATGATGATAACAATAGGGCGAAATTTAAAGGTTTTACTAAGGGTAGGTGCTGTGCGGAGTGAACGAAGTCCACTCGGACGAAGTCGTCGGCAACAGCTAGTATAATAATAATAATAATAAATGTTTATTTCAGAAAATTACATAAGCAAAGTAAAATCTATAATTACAAAGTTTTCTTAGATATTTATGACATGACGTGTGCCTGAACTAAAAAAACCTGTTTTAGGCTAACAGAGCAAGTATACTTTAATTAACTAATAATATTTTATCATTTACATTACAAATAAACATATAAAATGGGGAGGTTCTCAGTTAAAACGGAATAAACAGACAAAAAATTTTAAAATCATAAAATTAATAGGAGTGAGTCATAAAACGAGTATTTATCAAGAAATTTGATATTTATTGTATCCACCGACAGACGTTACAGATTTATACTCGTATATAGCAAAGTAGATAAGTAATGAGCGACAGTACAAACATCAGAGCACGCGACTGACTGATACCTTATCTTAAGAATATATTTGGTCTGCCGGTTAAGATAACAGTCAAATATTTATTATTTATCTTTTTATAGGCTAAGAGTTTGATAGAAACGGATTTTAGCAGCTTTTCGACCGACAAAAAAATGGAAGTTATCAGTTTGACATGTGTGTATGTTATGTTGTTGAATTGGACAATATTTTCACCTATTTAGGCGTCCAAGCACGTGCACTAAACTTTGTTAATGTATGTATGTTTGTCCACGAATTTCTCGCTTGAAATAAAACCTATACTTATCGCGAAATTTTTTAAAGTAAAATCAAGTATTTTCCAACTAAGGGAATAGTTTAAGTTTCACCGAAATCGTTTTAGTAGTTTTTGAGATAGGAGTTGAGAGATAGTTGACAGATATTTAAAGTAAGTTAATTTTTTTAAATTATAGACAGTGGTCCCAGTAACATTTTTTATTTAAATTAATAACAAGCAAAATTTTTGTGAACAGCTTCGTTTTGACGAGACAACCATCTTTTTTATCTTCGAAAAATCTAGAATCGGGTATCTAATATATTTATCTTAAATAATTAATAGAGTGTCGGACTAAGAAAAGTTTCCACATTACGTGTAGGATAAAGTAACTCTTGAATTATATAATAATAATTCACAAAAATTAGTTTGTGTGTACGTGTTCTGGTTTGGACATTCAGGTTTGACATTCCACCCTGCTACACAGCCAGCAACGCACCATTAACATATTTGGTGTTTATAGGCGAGGTTTATCTCTTTTAAAACTGCCGTGCAGATTGGTAGATGGTCTATACTTCTAAGGTAACTCAGATCAACCCGCTTCTCTATATTAAAATCATGTATAAAATATGTGATGAAGCCGAGACGAAGCATCCCATATGTAACAGTAAATGAGCAGCTGCCTCCGAATTCCGATCATTACGTATATCTATATGACATTTACGTAATACTGTTTTCAAACATTTGACTATGTTCAATGGCATCCTGATTAATATCGGATGAAACAAGGATGCGAATATCACATGTGGATGTCGATGTTTACATTTTTTTATAGAAAAGAGTAGCAAATGAGCAGGTGGCTTATCTGATGGTAAGGGATAACCACCTCTCATGGTACACCGCAGCACCAGAGGTAAATAATATCGATATAGTTCAATCGATTCTTTTGTTTATATCGTAGGATATACAAGCAAATGGCTCTCCTGGTGGAAAGAGAAACTATCGCCTATAGACATCAAAGATGACAATGGTGCGCTGCTATCCGTGTGGTGGGATGGTAATGCCACATTCATAAATTTGTTGAGATTATTCTTGTATTTACTAGGTGGTAGAGTTCTGCATTGTCTCGCCCGGGTCTGGTACCACCGCCTTACCTATTTCTGCCGCAACAGCGTCAGTGCTTGTCACTGTCATGTTCCGGTTTGGAGGGTAAGGTAGCCGTTAAACTTATGCATGTGGTATTAGACCTTGTCACAAGATAGCAATGCACCATTAACACCTTCGGTGTCTATAGGCGATGGTTGACTCTTTCCATCAGGAGACCCATCTGCTTGTTTGCTATCTTATGATATAAAAAAACTGTTATTCGATAAAACAATAAATTGTTTAATTTACTATTAAATACAATTATTTTTAAGAACCGTGTCCGGCTGGCGATAGGCTTGCTATCATATTGTAGAACTTAGTAGCTTAGGCTACTCTTGGGTGCACTGGTTACACTTCTGCCTGCTTCTTGGGGGATACGGATGTGAAGATACTTTTTTAAATTAATTTAAACGCAGTAAAACTGCAACAACTCACTTTCAACTCTTCATTCACTATCAAGATCTTCATCAAATATGTATAAAACTGGGGGAAAAATTGCAAATCTGTCCATATATGACGGAGTTATATAACAATCCGAAAATATGAACATCCGAACTAAAAACCTCTCTTTTTTTGAGAAGTAAATTGATAACAAAAAATATACGTATCCCACCGAAGATACATGTTTCGGTACATCGATATTTTAAATGAGACGTCAACGCGGCTGTCGTTCCGATCCGGTAGATAATTTTAAAATGTCGATTCGTCAAATGTTAAGTAAAGCCTGTAAAAATCTATTTTAATACTAGCTGTTGCCAGCGCATTCGTCCGCGCGGACTTCGTTTACTCCGCACAGCTTCTCCCCCGTAGGTGATAGCGTGATAATATGTAGCCTATATGTTGACCCGACCTGTTAGTAATATTCATGCAAAATTAGAAGTAAATCCATGCAGTACTTTTTGAGTTTACCCCGGACATACATACAGACAAACACACAAACAAACAAACAGACAAAAATTCTAAAAGCTATATTTTTGGCTTTGATATCGATTGTAGATCACGCCCCAAGTGTTCTTTTAAAAAAATATTCAATGTACAGTTTTGACTTTCCTACGATTTTATTACATATATGTATAGAATAGATTTTTTATTTCGATGCGTTCATGTCGAATTATTTTATATGTAAGGTATGTATGCGTAAGGGATTTCCGATGTCTCGATACATTGATTTTTCTATAACGATGTGTCAATAATGTGCCCATGTCGATATTTTTTACGTTTAAATCCCTAGTCAGGGAGCCGGCTCGCAAAACAGGCTTCGTCGCACCTGCCGCGCGTGCGGCGCGTCGCTAGAGTCCCAACTACGGGGACTTTCAAATCATTAATTAAACTCTCTACGATTTTTTTTATCAAATCTTGTATAGTTATGGAGATTTTATCATTACAAATAGCGGTAAATAAACTCAAATTATAAAAAAATATGGCCACCTGTTACTCTAATTTATGTGATTGAAATGATAAAGGACAGTTCGCGCATTATACAAAAAACTACTCGATAAATTACAATCAAATTGTTTTAGTTTGACTTCTCCATCGTTCTTATCTAAAAAAAATTAGCACATCTTCGTCTGCATCTTCTATACATATAATAATATCGTAGGAAAGTCAAAACTGTTCATTGAATTTTTTTTTTTTAATACTTGGGGCGTGATCTACAATCGATATCGAAGCCAAAAATATAGTTTTTAGAATTTTTGTCTGTTTGTCTGTATGTATGTCCGGGGTAAACTCAAAAAGTACTGCATGGATTTACTTCAAATTTGGCATGAATATTACTAACAGGTCGGGTCAACATATAGGCTACATTTTATCACGCTATCGCCTACGGGGGAGGAACTGTGCGGAGTAAACGAAGTCCGCGCGGACGAAGTCCAGGCAACAGCTAGTTATAAATAAAAATGAATTGCTTATTGTGTTGCTAAACGCAAAACTGGAGAACGGCTGGAACAATTCGGTTTTTTTTAAATATAGGTTGAAGTCTAAGAAAGGTTTTTTGAAAGAAACTAGAAAAATTGCGAGAAAATAAATAAAAACCATAATTTTATTTTTATATAAGAAACACTTTCTAGCTGTCAAATATTTAACGATGTTAAATTTGTTCTAAGGCGATAAGTTCTCTGGTTCAGCTAGTTTACCATATAAATCTGTAGTGTCTATATGGTTTTTTGTTATCCGTGTAAATTTTTTTTATATGGCTCTCCTGATAGAACGAGACAACCATCACCTATAGACACCGAAGAGTTTAATAATGCGTTGCTATCCGTTTGGCAGGATAGTAATGCCACATGCAAAAGTTTATCGGCTACCTTACCCTCCAAACCGGCGGAGTATCACGTTTCTCGCAATTCGCAACTGTCGTAATTGTTTACTTATTGCAAGGCATACAACAGCCTGGTATATGAGTGGCATTCGTTGCCGCTTGATTAGTTTTGGTGCTGTGACATTGCAAAAAGTGCATCCAGTGATCAGCAAGCAATTGGCGACGTTTTTGATATATTTTTTGTTACGTTTTAGAATCATTTTTGATCGATGGCGGATTGCAAATTTAGGTGATACGCCTGCTGAATATTACGACGGCAAACACCGACGCTACGGTAGGTAAGGCGGTTGTAACTCAGCCAACAGGTTGTATAACGTAGTTATACAAAACTGTTGGCTGGGTTACCGCCTAGTTAGTAGTCAATGTGATAATGACAGTTATTAGGCTTTTCTCGTATTTTACGAGTTGCCTAGCCCTACAGCTAGGCAACTCGTAAAATTCTCCGTGTTGGTCCCGGGCTCCTTGGAAGAATAGGCCAACTGCCGTTCTGCCAGGCAGGTCGTAAAGGGCGACTATATAATAGACTAATAGACTATATAAGTCGCTACCATCGTGATAGACACTACTAGGTGGTAGAATTCTGCATTGTCTCGCCCGGGTCTGGTACCCACCGCCTTACCTGTTCCTGCCGCAATAACGTCAGTGCTTGTCGTTGTTATGTTCCGGTTTGGAGAGTAAGGTAGCCGGTAAACTTGTGCACGTAGCATTAGATCTAGCCACAAGATAGCAACGCACCATTAACACCTTTGGTGTCTATAGGCGATGGTTGACTCTTTCCATCAAGAGACCCATCTCCTTGTTTGCTATTTTATGCTATAAAAAATCATGATCAGATGAGCGATTTGCTTGTTTTAACCCATCATTACCATAATAGTTAGACCATGAGGTAGTCATGTGGTTTCCACAGTTAGTAAAACTGGTCCGTTGGTGTTATGATAGGGACTGGTCCGCGGCGCGGGTCAATCGGATGGCTATACACGAAACACCTGGCAGATGTATTTGCATAATTCAAGCACTACTGTCAACACTCGATCTGCTATCGATAATGATGTGTTCGACTCGAAACATCTATAAACAATTTCACCGAAAGTTATTCGATTGAGTTTGAACGGCCGCGTCGTTCATGATGCGAGGCAGTGGTGTAGCTATTTAGGGCTAGCCGGGGCAGTGTACCAGAACCCTCAACCTCAGGGGTCCCTCAGGCTTCATGCTACATACGCAATAAATATGTATTAGATAACCAACTTGAATACAATATATTTAACTTCTATTTTCTTTTTATTAAACGTCGTAGTGAACAATTAATGAATATAATATAAAAAAATATAAATATCGCGTAATAAATAACACAAATTGATCTAAACCTTTTTGCTAACAAATTATTTGCTTGTAGTATGGGTCAGTCAACATAAAAATACATATAAATACATAAAAATACATATAAATACTTAAATATACTTAAAAATACTTAAATATACATAGCAACAAGTATACGCGTTGCGGTTCTTTAACTGAGAATACGGTGTCGCTAACGGCAAACTATACACTTCCTAAACAATATTTGAAAAATCGTACGGAAAAATTAAAAATTTCAGTTGAAGTCTTAGTGTTGTTCAGGGCCGATTCGGTCTCATTTCTTCACAAGTAGGTACAGCCGATACCAGGATAGACAACTAGCATCAAATAAATAACAATTTCCTTGTTACAGTGTATCGCTAATGTTTCTTACAACTTTTTTTAAAATATGTATTTTTATTGTATTTCCAATACAAAAACCCTCCGCAATTGGACGAACTGCTGGGCTACTCTTGAAACCCGATGTCAATCTTAAACCAATAAATAATGAATTTTGACGTATTTCGTACTCTGGACAACCATGTTTAATTATTGGATTCGGCGACAGCGCCACATACCCATTTGAAATTTTTTGGAACTACTCATGATTGCTTTTATTCGTTATTTGGTTTAAAACGGTACTCTTGACGCACTTTTGACATCCAATGTAGGATTTGAAACTTGTTTCATTATTGTCTAAAGACTGCTTTTTAAAACATACTTTTTACTTAAAAATTTCAGTTTTTTGTGCAAGTTATAGTTTTCACAGCCTGTATACAACACTAAATGAAATACCAAAATTTATATATACTCCATAGATAGGTAACAGTGTATATAGATATACTCAAGATCTCATACCTAAGAAGAAATGAGTACCTATTGGACCATGAGATATGCAGACAAAGACATTTTCATGTCTGACGATGAATTCATTTTTTATAAGAACTTGAGCTGGATCACATTGACGGTATCCGTGTGGCTATCGTACGACTATATGATCGGGAGGAATTCTTAAACAGAAAGCATTTCCACTTACATACTAACATGAGTCCATCCACAAAATGGGCAAATAGGAAATAAAATATTCACTATATTGAATTATAAAATATATCTATGTTACTTGTTGCAATGACAACATCTACCTATATGGTAAATTTCTCAAATATATTTCAATTAGAAACATAGTTTTTTTCCAATCACATATTTTCATACAAAAAATAACAAATAAATAAAAGCTCTCTTATTGATGATGCAAAACTGCCACATATAAACATACATCATCATAAGTGCTACCAGTGCAGTGCGTTTTATATGATACTGCTTGTTTATTGCATTAGGTTATTAGAAATTGCTTACTTTTTAAAACAAAGTATTATACTGGCCGCTGATATTAGTGAGGCAGTGGCAATAGCAGTGGTAATCATTTGAGTTGGATGCTTGTTTAACTAGGTATGTTCATGTAAAAATACATATAGTTCTTATGGAATATAATGTTGACATGAGGTTTTTGTCAGCATTTTATACCTGAAAAAGTATATGATGTCTACACAAAGTAGATATATTTTTAGAGGAGCAACCTAGGTACTATTATTTTATTTGAAACCTTTTAAAAATGTTCATAAAGGATTTCATTTCTAATGGGTAAACTATTGAGAAGATATCAATTTATTATTACTTTCAATGCTAACATGCAAAACGGGTTGGTGTAATCAAATAAATACAAAGTACACAAATAAACAGTAATTTATTATGACTATTTAGTTTTTAGAAGCCATTTGCAAGGTATACATGTGTTATGTCTTGTTTATATTTAACAGGGGTTCAGGATATACACAAAAAATAAAGGACTGAAAACATTGTAAATGCTCCCAGAGGTGTAGCTAAAGAAAATTATACTAAGCTTTACCATTCAGCAAGAAATATTGTGGAAAGGTGTATTTTTTTATATCACAAGATAACAAACAAGCAGATGGGTCTCCTGATGGAGTGAGTCAAACATCGTCTATAGACGCCAAAGGTGTTAATGGTACGTTGCTATTTTGTGGTAAGATCTACACATGTCACATGCATAAGCTTATCAGCTACGTTACCCTCCAAACCGGAATACGACAGTGACAAGCACTGACGCTGTTGCAGCAGGAATAAGTAAGGTGGTGGTACCAGACCTGGGAGAGACAATGCCGAACTCTATCACCTAGTAGTCACGATGTTAGTAACTCGTATAGCCAATCGGTTGCCTTTTACGACCTGCCTGGCAGAACGGCAGTTAGCCCATTCTTCAAAGGAGCCGGGAACCAACACGGGGAATATAGAAATTTTAAAGAATAGATGGGATCTATATAGACATAAAAAGTTACATTATCATAATTATGTATCAACATATAAAATGTGTTTTTCACACAGGTATCATGTAAGAGCACAAGAATATGTTCTTATGACAAATCTTTGAAATTTTCAGCTTTTTCTACTGTAATATGCATGTTTTATATAAATGAACCTTCATCTTGAATTACTATGCCTATTGATGATATCCATATCAAAATTGATTAGGTAATTCAAAAGATGTAGACGAACATACAGCGGAGTGACTGTTATATTTGGTATGTAAAGATATTTATCTTTACATACCATATAAAACAAGGTCACTCCGCTGTATGAGTGACAAATAAAAACTATTTTAATCACTCTTTGATAGGGTTATTGAAGAGAGAATTGGGGGAATGAAATGATTTTTCACAATAGCAGAGGTCGTACATTTGAAGTGAATTTGCACAAATGTGGCAATCTGCACAAACATTTGAACACATTTCACCTTTGAACGCTTTGATGTGCGCTAAAAAAACTAAAAGCAAGTGGCTAATGACAAACGTTGGTTCAAATTTCAAACATTTTCAAATTCCCGTGCCACACATAGCAATCAAACATGAAGTGTTCAAATGTTTGAAGCAAAATCTGGCGCCGGTTTAATAGAAATAAAGTATGGTTTGACAAATGATAAGCAGTTAGTTTACAATTTTAAAATAAAAAGCATTTTAATAATATTTTTATTTTATTTAACACTGTTATATCAAATAATATAATTTTTTTACATTATCTAACATTCTTCGTTTAAATTAAAATACAAACTAGGTAAAGTAAATAAATATTTACATATATAAAAAATCTTTTTTATATAAATCATAAGATAGCAGACGAGCAGATGGAATGTAGTTCTCCTTACTAGTCTATAAAGATAATCTATCCTAAACATAATCTTTATGTATTGAAACACACACATCACTCGTTAAATTTATCATCATTATGGCTTCTAAGAAAAATTGTTCAGAATACAATACAGTAACAACTTGTAGTGAATGTCAGTGCTTCATAGGATACTTTGAAGGGTACTGGTATATCTGTGGCAGAGTTCTTACAATAATCAGCATTAATTTTGTTTAAGCTCATAAAATGTATGGCATATATTGTGGCTGTCCTCCAGAAGGTAATATCTATCTTAACTCTTAAACAACAGTCAAATTAAGATTTAATCATTAGATCACCTACTAAATGAGCAGTAAGAGCGTGCAAGATAGTCTGATAGGCAATTTCCGTTGTAAGATAACAATACTAGCCTAATATTCCCATATATAGTGATACATTTTGTGACATTAGTATTCTCCTGATTTGTAGCACATTAATTTTCGTAGGAATATGTGTTTCGTAGGATCCATAATCTTGGTTGATACTGTTCGCAATGTAAATGCACTACTCTCTACGATAGTAGGTAGCATAAGAATAATAGTATATCACAGTTAAACAAGTCCATGATATTTAGATCTTTCAATTCTTGATTTCGATATTACTTTTTACACTATTCTATTCGACATTTTAATACAAGCACACATTTTAGATTTGCTAAATCGTTTAGAACGATAAGAATTTAGAACTGTCAACTGACACAATAATAAATAATATTACACCAAATGTCAATTTGTTGATGTCAAAGAAGTAGAACTGTGTCCACAGTATGGCATAGATTCCAGCATTTTGGCCATGTTTTCCGTATTTTGTATATTTTGTTAATTGATTTTTTACATATAAATAGTTTACACGTAGTATATAATGTAAAGCATTTCTTCAAGGTTTAGTAGTCATGAATGTGTATTTTATTAAAAATAATTCATATTTCTGTATCTATCTATCTTTCCCCGTGTTGGTTCCGGGCTCCTTTGACGAAAAGGCCAACTGCTGTTCTGCCAGGCAGGCCGTAAAAGGCGACCGAGTGGCTATGCGTGTCACTAACATCGTTACTACTGGGTGGTAGAGTTCTGCATCGGCTCGACCGGGTCTGGTACCACCGCCTTACCTATTCCTGCCACAATAGCGTCAGTGTTAGTCACTGTCACCGCACCATTAACATCTTTGGTGTCTATAGGCGATGGTTGTCTCTTTCCATCAGGAGACTCATCTGCTTGTTTGCTATCTTATGATATAAAAAAAATCTATACCAATATAAAATTGGAGTGTCTGTTTATAACATTAAAATAGCCGATTTTTATTAAATGTATATGAATGTATACACGTTATATGTACCAAAATACAATTTTTTACAATTTTCGTCTCTCTGTCTGTCCGTCTGTCTGTTTGTTCCGGCTAATCTCTGAAACGTCTGGAGCAATTTTGACGGGACTATCACTGGCATATAGCTGATATAAAAAAAAGTAACTTAGGCTAATTTTATTTTAGAAAAATCGCAATATTACGTATTGTGCAATATTATTGGCCGTTTAGGGTTAATATTGAAGATTGCACAAAGATTGAACGAAAGTTTGAGCGGGTTTAATTTTTATTGTGCAATATTTACTGTGTAGGTTTAATATTGCACAATATTTTTCACTTCAGAGCTTGGAGTGGTCGCGATCGGTCAGTCGCGGTGTTTAATGAATGGTCGTGTAGTAAATTTAAGCGAAATGGCGAGCAATGAATTTTCGTAATTTCGCGGAAATTTTTTTCACCTTATTAATTTAACAGTTCATTACTAGAATGGGCCGAAATTTCGACCACTGGCCGAAATTCGACACTCGGCCGAAATTGAACATGTGACCGAAAAACGTAATTACGCCGAATTTCGACATTCGACCAAAATTCGACATTCGATCGAGATTCGACTTTCGGCCGACACTCAACATTCGGCCAAAATTCGACATTCAGGCCAATTAACTAATCAATATAAGTGTTGATCGAAACAAAACCAATCAATAAAAGATGAACAATGGGAGTTTTTACTTGAGTGTATAGAATTGTATAGAGATTTATTTAACAAAATCACCAGCATGGTTGCCGCCAAAACATGTTGCTTACACGAAAATATTGATCAGACTGGTTTGTCAATTTTATTGAGTCAATTTATTGAACGTTTGGAAGCAAGGCGGTATTCAATATTATTGCACAATAAAAGTATTGCGCAATATTATTGGAACGAAGTTCCTTATTGTAGGTCTATGGGCCGCCTTACTTAAAATGTTTAGAACCAAAATTTGTTAAAAGATAGAAAAACTAGAAGAATTAGGAAAGAGTAAACAGTATCCCTATCTGAGATACACATAATAATTATGTTTTAGTTTACAGGTATAACCATGAATTATACCGTAAAAATAAAAAGGAATAAGAAATATTTTTATGATAATTTAAACGTGGTAAAACTGCATAAACTACTTTCAATCTTTTGTAACTTTGGAGCCCTGAGTTAAATTTTCCTCCAGTTAATAAGGGACCAAACTGGAAATATATCTACTCTCTTAAACAAAAAAAATTGCAACCCTATCTACATAATAACATGACGGAGTTCGGCCCAAACGTACATTAAAAACATAAAAACATTTGAATTGTATCAATTAACAATAAATATCGTAATACGTAAAAAGACAAGGCGGAAAATGTGGCGAAAATACTGTAGTCTGTGCCATACGGTTAATTACATGTAGTTCTGACTTGACAGTTCAAAACAGATTAAAAAGTAGCAGCGAATAATGTATTTACTATATGTATTTTTAAATTAAATATGTACTTTTGGGAATAATGAAGCAGAATTATAAATTGTTTAAATACTTTTCACATCATGGAATCTTATTTATAATTAAAAAGGCACAAAATATAAGTTAACGATTTTTTTATATTGTACCGATTCCTTAAAATTTGTACTTGTAACACTAGCTTGACGTGTAACGATGACATCTATTTTCAATAATTAGGTCGTTACTATACCGAATCAATGTGGGCAATATTGGTTTCAAGAGTACCGTTTTTTGGCGATATTCGAAATTTGTTAATTTTATCAATATTGGTTAAAGATTCATATTGTTTTCAAGAGTAGGCCTGCTGGTCTGATACTATTATTATGGTACGAGAAGTGGTCTGAGACGCGGGTCAATCAAATTGTGATAAACGTTACACCTGGCCAATGTATTTGCATAATTAAATCGCTACCATCGATAGTCGTTGTCGATATTATTGTGTTCGAAATGTTGTCGATAGTATTGTTACTGTGTTCGAGACTAAAAAGTGGAACTAAATGTTTTTTTTACACGTCTGTACCAGAAGGATAGCATTGTTTTCGAGCGCCTTTATGTATATTTACACCCACAACCTAAACTGTTCGACTCATTATCTGTGGCGTTGACGGATTGTAACGTACGAGTACACTAGATACGCCTTAATAATAACATATATTACTTTTAAGTTTAGAAATATTTCTTTCTCCAAGAATAAGTAAGTACTTGACTTTATAGTAGGTGGTCAGTGATATAAATTGACCTCTGTAACTGAAGAGAGGTTAATAGAGAAGAGAATATTAATTCTATTGGAAATATGTCGTCAAGTTTTATGTCGGTAACGGAACTAGTAAGTTTATGCTAGGTATAACATTAATTTATTTTATGGAATTATTAGTTTAAAACTAGTTTATAATAAATACACTTTTTTATAAGATAGCAAACAAGCAGATGGGTCTCCTGTTGGAAAGAGTCAACCATCGCCTATAGACACCAAAGGTGTTAATGGTGCGTTGCTATCTTATGGCGGGATCTTAATGCAACATGAATAAGTTTACCGGCTACCTTACACTCCAAACCGGAACACGACAGTGGCAAGCACTGACGCCATTGCGGAGGAATAGGTAAGGCGGTGGTACCAGATCTGGACGAAACAATGCAGAACTCTACCACCTAGTAGCCACGGTGTTAGTGACTCGTGTAGCCAATCGGTCACCTTTTACGACCTGCCTGGCAGAACAGCAGTTGGCCTACTCTTCAAAGGAGCCCGGGACTAACACTTGCACATTTATTTCAATATAAGTATAGACAAAATTAATTTAAATTAATCGACCGGTTTCACTTTTTAAAGCATCCTCAGGACGCAAACTCTTTGGTCAGTAAAGAATATTACGTACAGAATATGCTTTATAATTTAAAATAATTTTGTCCATACCTACTTAAAGTCAAATAAAAGTATAAGTGCATTATAAACTAGTTTCAACTAATAATAATGAAATTTCACCAAGTGCCGATATTGAAAGTGTAAAATCTATTTTATGGGATGTTCAAGATTCAAATGGTAAAAAGTTTGAAAACTTCAAAGCTTAGCAAAGAAAAACTTTGACACAGCCGGACTTGAACCAGAGGCATTGCGTAAAGACGGACAACCCTCTGAACAACTGAACTATGTGTTGGTGGTTCAACGTATCGAAATTATTATTTGCTTTGTGATCGATTCTGTCGAATGTACTGTCAGTAGTTGGTTAGAGCATTGCCTGACTTTAGGCTAAATCACTGATGTAAGTCCAGTCGTATCAAACTTTTTCCTTATTAAGTTTTTATATTCTTTTTATCTCAATCGCTGAAACATCTCATGTCAATTAATGTCACGTTATTATCAAATGAATCGATACAAATGCGATTTCTGCCACTATCGAAAAACAATAGTAGTACCGCCGATAAAACACGATTGGATCTAATTAAGAGATATTTGTATGCAAGACGACCCATACACTAAAGCGACACTCTGTATCATGTTACCTCGGAGATTTAAAATGTTCACGTAATATAACGAAATTATTACATCAAGGGTACTTGTATTATATCTGACCTTTTTATACACCCTAATTTGCCCCCAAGACTTGATATATCTTCTTTTCAAGCAGTTCGTAAGGGGCGAACGATTTGCCCAACTTGTAGCTACTATTTCCCCGTGTTGGTCCGCACCCCTGCCATTCTTCCGAGCCGTCAATGGCGAACGATTCGCTATGCTATAACGATAGCTGTTGCCAGCGACTTCGTCCGCGCGGACTTCGTTTACTCCGCACAGCCCCTCCCCTGTAGGTGATAGCGTGATAATATGTAGACATTATGTTAACCCGACCTGTTAGTAATATTCATGCAAAATTTGGAGTAAATCCATGCAGTACTTTTTGAGTTTACCCCGGACATACATACAGACAAACAGACAAAAATTCTAAAAACTATATTTTTGGCTTCGATATCGATTGTAGATCACGCCCCAAGTATTCTTTTAAAAAAATATTCAATGTACAGTTTCGACTTTCCTACGATTTTATTATATGTATAGATAAATGTTCTCTGGAATCAAGTTTCGACAATTACGCAAGAATTTTTCCAAAAGGTATTGCTTATTACTGCTAGAATCAACAAACTTAAATAAAAAAAATACTAAATTATCAGAAACATCCAACCGTTGTGCCTGAATGGATTACTTTTTCCTAAAAGGTCTATAACTATATCTAATTCATTAGGCAAATATGTCTATTTCAACGAAAATTAACGAAACATTGACTGGGTTTTTTGTTATTAAATAATGACATTTTCCTATAGAAATTGGCCTTAAATAAAACTATATTCTATTCTTATGCAAAAATAAGTCACTTTTATTTCAAAAATATATAAAAATGAAGACTATTAAATCCGCTAGATCCGTGTGCTAAAAGTATCAAAACTGTTTTCATTTTACCAGCACTAGGTCTACCAGCACTATATGGACGACGACGTCCAGCTCTTGCATCGATTAGAAAATATCTAAATTTCAGTTGAGCGATTTTGTGAAATGTCAAATGCCTCTTAAGTTTCTGCACTCCTTAACTACGTAAACTTTAATTGTGCCAAATTTCATATTCCTGCCTTCGCGTAATTATCGTAAAAAGGAGTACAAAATTTTATTGCAGGTATTAAAATGTAAATGTACTGTATGTAAATGTATGTAATGTACATGAGTTGATGCTTTTGTCATTTTGTGCTTACCAATGAAATAGTGTATGTATTTGACTTGAAAGGCGCGAATGGTAAACTGATCTGATGGTCAACGACTCGTTGAGCAAATAATGAGTTATCTACCCTCCGCTCTCGTGCCCGCCCTAGCGACCACCTGCGTGTCGTTGTGTGTGTTTGTTTGTGAAGAGAAACGAACGTGTCAAGTGAACATACTTTTAATTGACTACAAATAAATTTCGTTCGTGTTGGATGTGCTTTAAGCAGGGAGAGATCATATAAGGTACACCTCCCCGTGTTGGTCCCGGGCTTATTTGAAGAATAGACCAACTGCCGTTCTGCCAGGCATGTCGTAAATACGACCGATTGGCTATGTGAGTCACTAACATCGTGGCTACTAGGTGGTAAAGTTCTGCATGGTCTCGCCCGGGTCTGGTACCACCGCCTTACCTATTCCTGCCGCAATAGCGTCAGTGCTTGTCACTGTCGTGTTCCGGTTTGGAGGGTAAGATAGCCGGTAAACTTAAGCATGTAGCTTTAGACCTCGCCACAAAATAGCAACGCACCATTAACTCCTTTGTTGTCTAGAGGCGACGGTTGACGCTTTCCATCTGCTTATTTGCTAACTTATAATATAAAAAAATAGGATAGTTTTATCCCGAAAATCCCACGGAAACGCGAACTTTGTGGGTAAAACTTCGGGGACTATTTTTAAATAACGGTAATAAGAAGTTACTTAGGCTACTTTTATTTTAGAATCTTTTCCATGCGGACCAAGTCGCGGGCCACAGCTAGTTTAAAATATCATCAGGTTGAATCAAAGTGTACCAACTCGAAAACTACCAATTTATGACATGTCGTTCGTCGCGTGCGCTCCTCTTATTAATGTCGTGCAATTACAAACCAGACCCTTGTCCCTAACAAAGAGGTCCGCTATTCAGAGTCCCCCAGGTTTAGCCTTTTGACGATCGGTCGTTCAACTCGTCTTTTTGACGGGCTCCAAATTATTCTCTGGGAAGTGTTGTGGAAAATTGGGGAGTTATTGCTTGAATTATTACTAGATGGAAACGTTACTGTGTTTTCTTGCAGATTAAGCAATTTTAATCAAATTTAGTATATCTTCACATTTATTTTGGTAGTTGCGTCTATATATATATATATATATATATATATATATATATATATATATATATATATATATATATATATATATATATATATATTAATACTACTATTTGCTATCTTATACTATATAAAAAAATCCCTGACCGCGCCATTGTTGCTTAGGTGGTTAGCCACCCTAACTACATATGAACAGGGCTTGGGAACAGATTATAATATAATGGCTACTATCGTAACTTGGATTTGATTTCCAGTAAGGACAAGCTTTTGTTTCAAAAGCACGAACGTTCGTATTTCTGTTTTTTTTTATATTATAAGATAGCGAACAAGCAGATGGGTCTCCTGATGGAAAGAGTCAACCATCGCCTATAGACACCAAAGGTGTTAATGGTGTGTTGCTATCTTGTGGCGAGGTCTAATGCCACATGCATAAGTTTACCGGCTACCTTACCCTCCAAACCGGAACACGACAGCAACAAGCACTGACGCTATTGCGGCAGGAATAGGCAAGGCGGTGGTACCAGACCCGGGCGAGACAATGCAGAACTCTACCACCTAGTAGCCACGATGGTAGTGACTCGATAGCCAATCGGCCGCCTTTTACGACGTGCCTGGCAGAACGGCAGTTGGCCTATTCTACAGAGGAGGCCGGGACCAACACGGCCAAAATTTTGTGTGTATTTTTCTGAAAGTTTAGAGTCCCGTGCAGTTTTTAAAAATACTATGGAACCAAGGAACCAACTACTTAAACTTTTAACTTTAAACTGAAAAATTATGACTCATTTACTCATACGCAAATTCGTAACTTTCGATCAAAGTTTCAATAACTGTCATTAGTGTTAAGGGGTTAATTATTTTACGCATAAAAGAACAATGCATGGGGATTACGTAATAAATAAAAAATAAACCAAATAAAACCTTGTCAAAAGCTTAATAAGAATAATTTTAAGTTAGCCCGGTAAAAAAACTTACCAAGTCTTAAAAAAAAAATATTACTCGAAAACTACAAATAATCGTGGAACAAACATGGGGGTGATTCTTGTACCCCTCATCACAACGCATCTAAATTTTGTCTTTGGACGTCACTCCTCCGGCCACCCTGTATAAAACTTACCATAAGAGAAATACAGATAATAATAATTATAATAAATACAATACGTAGGTACTAGATTGGCATTTGGTTTAATACGAGAGACAAACAAGTAAGAACAAAACGTCAATAAAAATAAGAGTACCTATATCATGTGAAATCGGTTTTTAGTAAAAGTTAACGCAGGTGATTAGGGGAAACTAAAAAAAAATTTTTGCTTATGTGGAATCTGAACACCCAGCTGATATGGCGGCAGGTGATTTTAGGACACAAAAATGTAGAATTAAATCACCCAGGTGATATCACCTAGGTGATCATAATGGATTAATTCTATGAACAGGGCTTGGGAACAGATTATAATAATATAATGGCTACTATCGTAACTTGGATTTGATTTCCAGTAAGGACAAGCATTTGTTTCAAAAGCACGAACGTTCGTATTTCTGTTTTTTTTTATATCATAAGATAGCAAACAAGCAGATGGGTCTCCTGATGGAAAGAGTCAACCATCGCCTATAGACACCAAAGGTGTTAATGGTGCGTTGCTATCTTGTGGCGAGGTCTAATGCCACATGCATAAGTTTACCGGCTACCTTACCCTCCAAACTGGAACACGACAGCGACAAGCACTGATGCTATTGCGGCAGAAATAGGTAAGGCGGTGTTACCAGACCCGGACTAGAAAATGCAGAACTCTACCACCTAGTAGCCACGATGTTAGTGACTCGGATAGCCAATCGGTCGCATTTAACGACCTGCTTGGCAGAACGGCAGTTGGTCTATTCTTCAAAGGAGCCCGGGACCAACACGGGGAAAAATTTGAATGTTTATTAAATATAGTTCAGTATTTAAGGTAGAGATGCCACGAATAGTGATTTTGGCGAATATTCGGCGACGTATTTGTTTCACCAGCGAGTTCGGAGTTGATCGTTTCACGAATCACGAGTGACATGTATTACTTATTTATGAATCATGACGATTGAGAGCTGTAATCAGATGGGTCTCGTGATGGAAAGATGGAAATAGAAACCATCACATATAGACATCAAAAATGTTTATGGTGTGGTGGTATCCGTGTGGCGGGATGGCAATGCCACATGTTAAAGTCTACCGGCTACCTTATCCTCTAAACCGGAACACGACAGTGACAAGTACTGACGCTATTGTGGCAGGAATAGGTAAGGCGGTGGTACCAGACCCGGGCGAGACAATGCAGAACTCTAACACCTAGTAGCCACGATGGTACGGATGGTGACGGAAATAGTCCATAGTTCGCCTTCTACGACCTGCCTGGCAGAACAGCAGTCGGCGTATTATACATAATATATCTAAGGAGCCCGGGATCAACACGGGGTAAACATTACTGAACTGATTGATGAAACTTAGACTGTTTCCCAAGTTGAATTATACCTTACATAATATATAATATCTGGTTGACCGAGCTTGGCTCGGTTTTTCATATATTTTTGGTACCGATCTTTTCTTGGACCTTGAACCTTGATAAATCGATTCCTATAAAATATATAATTTTTTTTTCTGTACCTGGTTGACCGAGCTTTGCTCGGTTTTTCACAAACCCATATCTTAGGAACCGAGCTTTTCTTGGCCCTGGAACCTTCATAAATCGATTCCTTGACCCGAAAAACCCCTAATTTGTGACTTTCATGAAAATCGTTGGAATGGATTCCGAGATACCAATTATATATATATATATATATATATATATATATATATATATATATATATATATATATATATATATATATATATATATATATATATTAGGGATGGGCCGAAATTCGTTTTACATTCGGTTTAACCGAATTTCGGCAGCTTGAACCGAACTTCGATATTCGGCCGAAATTCGGTTTAAATGCCGAACATTCGGCACTAGAAAAAAGTATCTTCTTGCACAATTTTGATTGAAATCTACGCTAATGTTATAAAGAGGAAAGATTTGTATTCTATATTTTTATATATTGCATCATCAAAACTCAAAAACTACTAAACCGATTTGAAAAAATCTTTCACTATTACTTTCGAAAATAATTCGTAAAACAGTTGATACCCCAAGGCCATTCCTGAAACATCCTGCTAAATAAAAAACATAAAAACAAAAATGAAAAAACTTCAGCATAGATTTTTGAGTTCGAAGAGTTCAAAAAATATGTAAAACGGTTGACCCGGCAGGTCATCCCTGAAACTTCCCGCTAGATTTTTATGTAATCTTAGCATATCACACATTTTTTCAGAGTTCGAAAATCTTAAATTTGTTACAAATATTCGTTAGTATATATATAGAAGTCGTTGTAAATGACAGTAATTTCAAAATTTTTGAAATGCTATATATTTTAAAAACAATTATTGATTTTAGTCTTTCGAATGGCATTCAACGCAATTTTTGATTTCAGACTCAGAAATGTCGAAGCAATATCAAAAAAAAAATTTTTTCGAATTTTCGATATTACTAAATCCCAAATAAATCGACCGATTTTGATGCAATTTGCTTATTTGACGCAATTTGTAGAAAGAAAAGCTGATTAGACTTTTAAGTCAATTGGTATATTAGTCTGAAAGTCATTTTAAAAATGCTAAGTTTGCTGTAAACAACAAAATATTAATATTTGAAAAGTCGTAATTTTTGAAAACTTGATTTAATTTTGATTTTTGGAACTATTTGAAAAAACTTCGAATTTATGTCGAAAAAACACTTCCAATTTTTTTTGTCAACGATAACTTCCGAGCGGATTAACCGATCATGATACAATTTATGAATTAGATGCAGTTTTTTAAGAAAAAGAGATGCTAAAATTTTATACTCAATCAATACATTAATCTGGAAGTTATATTATAAAAATATGTTTCGTCAATTTTTTCATGCGATTTTTTCAAAATTTTTCAAAATATTCTAGTCCGAATTGGATAAAATTGTTGGAAGTTTAAGTTGAGCAGAATCTAATTCAATGCCATTAACCGCGTTTCGATCGGTCAAGCCGTTCAAAAGTTATGAAATGTTTACATACACACATACATACAACCATACACTCTCTCTCTCACACACACATACATACATACTGACGTCATCGCGAAAATAGTCAGAAAATGTTCCATACGTAGCGGGAAGTTAAAAATCTAAAGTTTGATATAGATGAAGATGCATATATTTTAAAACATGATGATTTAGATCTTTTTAATTGCATTCAACGTAATTTTTACCTTTAAATGGTTTTATTAGCTCCAAAATCAGTAGGTTAAAAAATGACGAAAAAAAGGTAAAAAAATAGCTGAATCAGTTGACCCTGCAGGCTATCCATGAAACTTCCCGCTAAATTGAGGTATTTTAGGCTCAAAGGAATAAAAACTATACCTAAGCATTTTTTTTTCAAAATTCTGACTTTTGACTTCTGACTTCTGAAAATGACAGCAATTTAATTTTTAAAAAGCTGTATATTTTGAAAACGATGATCGATTTTCATCCTTCAAATGGCATTCAACGAAATTTTTGAGCTCTAAAATGTTTTTGAGCTACATAGTCTATAGGCTAAAATATGTCGAAGTAATATCAAAATTTGTTTTCAATATTTTCGTTATAATAAATCCTAATAAACTGATTTTGACCCAATTGACGGTATTTAACGCAATTTTTAAAGAGAAAAGTTGATTAGATTTTTTAAGTGAATCGGTGTAACCTTAGAGTTATTTTAAAAATATTAAGTAAGTTTTCTGTAAACAGCAAAATTTTATTATTCAAAAGTTATAACTTTTGAAAACTTGATTCGATTTTGTTTCTTGAAACTACATTTGACGTAATTGTTTTATGTACCACAATATTGTAGAAAGTTTGACATTCAAACAAGTTTTGGTCCAAAAGTCTCTTATTTTATATAAATAATACACTTTTTTCTAAATTTTCGTCAACGATAACTCCCAAACGGATAAACCGGTTTTGATACAATTTACGATATTTGACAAAGATTTTTAGAAAGAAATGCTGGTTAGATTTTTAAATCAAGCCGTGTATTAGCCGGAAAGTTATTTTAAAAATATTAAGAAGTTTTCTGTAAACAACAAAATATTAATATTAAAAAAGTTGTAACTTTTGAAAACTCGATTTGAAATTAAATTTTACGTAGTTTTTTAAGCACTAAACTATTGTGGAAGGTCAAAAAAAATTAGTTAGAGAAATTACTAAGTTATGTCAAAAAAACACTTTTCTAAAGTTTTTCGTCAACGATAGCTCTTGAGTGGAAAAACCGATTTTGATGCAATTAATGCATTGAACGCAGTTTTTGTAGGAATAGAGCTGATTAGATTCTGTACCTAATCTATACATTTATGTACTTAGATTATACAAAGTTATTTATTTATGTATGTTATTTATGTACAAAGTTATGAGATGATGTGCTTCGCCGTGTTGGTCCCGGCCTCCTTTGTAGAATAGGCCAACTGCCGTTCTGCCAGGCAGGTCGTAAAAGGCGACCGATTAGCTATCGAGTCACTACCATCGTGGCTACTAGGTGGTAGAGTTCTGCATTGTCTCGCCCGGGTCTGGTACCACCGCCTTACATATTCCTGCCGCAATAGCGTCAGTGCTTGTCGCTGTCTTGTTCCGGTTTGGAGGGTAAGGTAGCCGGTAAACTTATGCATGTGGCATTAGACCTCGCCACAAGATAGCAACGCACCATTAACATCTTTTGTGTCTATAGGCGATGGTTGACTCTTTCCATCAGGAGCCCCATATGCTTGTTTGCTATCTTATGATATAAAAAAAAGGTTCTCTTGATGGAATGGAAACCGAAACCATAGTCTACAAACACCAACATGTTAATTTGTGTGGTGTGATAGCAATGCCACATATATAAGTGTACCGGCTACCTTAACCACAAAACCGGATCACGACAATGACATTGACGCTATTGCTGCAAGATTAGGAACGCCGGTGGTATCAAATGTCCGGGCAAGTGATCGCGGAACTCTACCACCCAGCAGTCACGATGTCAGTGACACGAATATAAAGGAAGAGCTATAAAAAATATATTTCAAGATTTTCTACCCCCGCCCCCCGTAAAGTATCTTCACACCCATATCCCCGAAGGGGTAGGCAGTTACAACAAGTGCACCCACGATTAGCCGAAGATACTTGGTCCCACAAATGTGATAGGTGGCAAGCCCATCGCCAACCGACACTTTCCTATTCCGGGCAACTTTGTGTTTCTCAGAAAACAAAAAACACTTTTTTGCCCGACCTGGGAATCGAACCCGGGACTTCATGTGATCAACGCCAACGCTGGACCACTAGACCACAGAGGCGATAAGATTTTATGTTACCACTTTGTTGCGTGATTAATATGTATATTTATGCATAGTTACAGCTTCCTAGTACTAAAGATCTCTGCGCTAGCCTGCGGACGGAGGGATATAGCGAAACTTTGAGGGCTCCTAGTTTATTTTGGAACCCTAAAACTAGCTCTCTTAATGGAGAGGGACAACAATCGCCTATTTAAACCAAAGTTTTTTTTTATATCATAAGATAGCAAACAAGCAGATGTGTCTCTTGATGGAAAGAGTCAACCATCGCCTATATGTTAATGGTGCGTTGCTATCTTGTGGCATGGTCTAATGCTACATGCATAAGTTTACCGGTTACCTTACCTTCCAAACCGGGACACGACAGTGACTAGCACTGACGCTATTGCGGCAGGAATGGGTAAGGCGGTGGTACCAGACCCGGTCGAGCCGATGCAGACCTCTACCACCTAGTAGCCACGATGGTAGTGACACGTATAGCCACTCAGTCGCCTTTTACGACCTGCCTGGGTGAACGGCAGTTGGCCTATTCTTCGAAGGAGCCCGGGACCAACACGGGGGGGTGTTAGCGCGTTGCTCTCGTGTGTGGAGTTTAAATAATACAAAGGATTATATGCTAGCAAATATTGTGTCAAAGGATTAAGCACTTGCACTAATCAATAGCTTTCTTCACGTATTGGTAAAGCTTGGTATTCTGGCAAAGGTGAGACAGTATTTCAGCCCGGGACAGTTGCTCAATCTTTATCAAGCACAAGTTCGTTCGTGTGTGGAATACTGCTCCCACTTCTGGGATGGATCCGCCAAATACCAGCTGGAGACGCTTGAGGCGATAGAGAGGCGTGCCAAGAGACTCATAAACAACGATCATCTGGTAGGCAAAAATGATGTGGTGTCGCGGGACACCAGGTAGGAACGAACTTCCTTCGGCTAAACGGCACTACTCGCTTGTGTACGCGACTGTCGCGCCTGCGCACGTCTCATTTAACGCTTTTATTCCACGCATTTTTCTTACGGTTTTACTATCACATTTTTTTCAGTTCGGTCGCGCAGCAAAATCCCTATCCCCTCCAAGCCTGCCGTAAGGAACTTCGTTCCAAAAACTCCAGAGCCTCGCTCATCGCCGCAGATTGGTTAGTCTACCGGTCTTTTATCGGATACACTTTGGAGTGTGTGCTGCGGAATTGCACGACTTAATTTCGCCATTCCCTTTTTTCTGTCGATCGACGAGGAGGACGAATACTAGACATCGCCATATGGTGGACGTTCCACGTATCCGCATAAAGCGGTTCGACTCTACATTCTTGATCCGAACCGCAAGAGACTGGAACATGCTTCCTGAGTCTGTGTTCCCCGACGAGTACAATCTGGGGATATTCAAGAGAAGAGTGAACAGGTACCTTCTAAGAAAGCGCGTTTTTTCATCTTAGGCCGCATCTTAGCTTATCATCAGGCGATATCGCGGTCAAAAGCTTCCCTATCGATACTAAAATTTTTTTTTTTGCTTAATACTAAGCACCTGCATTAAAAACTCGCACTCGCACTAATCAAAGTGTAACCGGGTCCTATTAAATCGATTCGTTTAATTTATCCAGCAATATCTATTTTTATTACTATTGCGTCTGGAACAGGTAAGGCGATGGTACCAAACCTGGGCGAGACGTTGTTGAACTGTACCATTTCAGTAAAACATGGGTGCTAGTTTGCAACTACGAACAATTTGATTTAATAATAAGACCCTGAATGTTTAAATACTAAACCAACGTTCAATTTTAACGGCATAATTCCAATCAAACCGCCTAATAAATATTCTAATACCACTTAACTTGTTCGCGGCGTATCGGAGAATAGTTTTAGGGTGCACGCATATGAGCGATCTGTGACGTCGCTTGCATTGAGCTAATTACAAATCATTGACTTTTTTCTATTTAATCCGTTTAAAATATTGCCAGATGAAAGGTTTTCGAATGCACGTTTCGGGTTTTTAAACTACTATAAAAATGGGAGGAGGTTCCCCGTGTGGTTATAATGTTTATTTCTCATTCATCTATTGACCGTCATTTGTCAATTGTTTTAGATCTCCTTGCCTGTCTGCAAGCCGCCCGCGCCAGTTAGAAAATGTTTACGTATTTGTTATTTTGTTGACATTTAATTTTGTGTTTAGTTTGTAAATATAAATTGCCCTGATGATGCTTGTGTGAGCGAAACCGGTTGGTAATAAGTGATAATAGCTTCATTGTAAAACAGTACAAGTGTATAAGTTATAAAATATTACATTTATGCATTAACCCTAAATTCTGAAACACTAGGGTTGCCAATCCCAAATTTAAAATTGGGATAACTAAAACAATTCATATTAAAAACTGGACGTTGCAATGAAAATCAAATTCAAGTAATAACACACAATATCAATAATAAACAGTAATAAACATAACATTTTTTAAAATATTTTATTATATTTTAATTAATTGTCGGAGTTAAAACATTACAATATTTTGTAACAAGTTGTTTAAACTTACACACACTTATAGTGGTATGTTGCGTCTTTATTTTAAAACAGCACAGGCCCGGGCAGCGCGAAACTTTTGGAAGTCGTGAGACCGCAAGAATTTTAAAAGTGGCTCCTGATTTTAAAATACATTTTCTCATCAGTGTACTCTAAAACTCAGGACACTGCTTTAAAACTATGTTTCCGCGTTTCCGATCCGATAATACTTTAAAAAAATTGTTAACCCGTCAAAATAACTTGAAAAAGTTTTATTGAACAAAGTACTTATTGACTTCTGACCCAGAACACAAAAAATACTAGGACATGTCTTAGGAAAACAGCGCGTCTACGTCTATACAAGAAGGCATTCTGGACGGTTGGCATTTTTTTGTATTTATTTTATTAAATGGTAACAAAACCAAGTGCGTTTAATTTTCATTGCTTAATGTAAGGCATTGGCAAGAGGATTGGCAGCGATTGGCAAGAGGAGCAATTAGCTCCTCTTGCCAATCGTTCATATTTTTTATATCATAAGATAGTAAATCCTCCTCCTGATGGAAAGAGTTAACCATCGCCTATAGACACCGAAGATACTAATGGTGCGTTGCTATCTTGTGGCAAGGTCTAATGTCACATGCATAAGGCTACCTTACCCTCCAAACCGGAACACGATAGTACTAGCACTGACGCTATTGTGGCAGGAATAGGTAACGCGGTGGTACAATAGATATATCCGGGCAAGACGTTGTGGAACCCGGGCGAGCTAATGCAAAACTCTTCTACCTGGTAGCCACGATGTTAGTGTCTCGCATAGCCAATCGGTCGCCTTTTACGACCTGCCTGACAGAACGGCAGTTGGCCTACTCTTCAAAGGAGCCCGGGACCAGGAGAATAAATTTTTGGTAATGTTGTAATATTGCAATTTGTATTTGTATTATTGTAATTAATTATTAATAATTAGAAAAAGGATAAGCCCGCTCAGTTTCTTTCGCCGGATTATATCAGTGTGTGGCCTCGTTCCGATCCGGTAGTAATTCTAAAAATGTCGACTCGTCAAAAGTGCATGTAAAGGTATAATTTAACAAAGCGTTTTTTTAATTAGAGTTTGAAAAACAAACTGTTGACGTTTTCGCAGTGTAAGCGGGCAAATACCCTTAGGTTTAAAACTAGAATAAGTGTATGAAAAAGTTATTACATTTGTGTTCGTCTATTTATACTGTGAAGTTTGTACAATATTGATTTACCTTTTATGAAGTTTTCAGCAAACAAGCAGTTGGTCCTCTTGATAAAAACAAATAAACACTGCTATTAAGTACCCTGCATCGCAGATGTTAATGGTGCGTTGACGAGATCTTATTTAATGGTGGTTAATATAACGCATAACGTTAAATTATGACGCGCTATTAATACTCAACGTATAGCATACGCTATTTAGATTTGCATTCGCCGCTATAACATAACGCCACGCTATACATATAGCGGCTAGCGTAGGCCGTAGCTTATAACATTATAACCTACGAAGTTACGAGCTACGCGAGCTAACGAGTAACGTGTTACACCGTAGACGCTAGACGTTATAACATAGTTTATAGCGTTGTAGCGCTCAGTTATCGCTCGCTGTATGACGTTGATGAGTCACGCGCTATCCCGACCGACTCACGCGATCAGTGTTCCAGTTACAGGTTATAATATAGTCTATAACGTAGCGCGCTACCTTAAAATAGTTTATTTGAACAGTACTAATCTTATTGCCTTACTAGCTGTTGCCCGCGACTTCGTCCGCGCGGACTTCGTTTACTCCGCACAGCTCCTCCCCTGTAGGTGATAGCGTGATAATATGTAGCCTATATGTTGACCCGACCTGTTAGTAATATTCATACAAAATTTGAAGTAAATCCATGCAGTACATTTTGAGTTTACCCCGGACATACATACAGACAAACAGACAAAAATTCTAAAAACTATATTTTTGGCTTCGATATCGATTGTAGATCACGCCCCAAGTATTCTTTTAAAAAAATATTCAATGTACAGTTTTGACTTTCCTACGATTTTATTATATGTATAGATGCATAAGCTTCATAATCGCTTCATTTGTTTAGAGGTACCGACATCAATACATATGTTATCCGAGCAGCGTGTTTGGATTGCCACATGCATTAGTTTACCGGCTACCTTACCCTCCTCACCGGAACATGACAGTGACAAGCACCGACGCTATTACAACGAGTTATTCCGTTAATCCACCCCAAAAATCCACCTCCAGGGTATTTACACTCCACACCTCCACATTAGGATAACGACAGCAGCTGGTAAAACGGTAACACCAAATCCGGGCGAATTGTTGCTAAATTTTACTACCATAGTTAATAGTTACGATGCTGGTGACACGTGTAGCATTCCCTCGACTTTTACGAGATGCCTAGCCGTAAAGCTTTCGATATATTTATCAAAAAATCATCGGATCTTAAAAAAATCAAAGTTTTTGTCTGACCCGAGAATCGAATCCAGTACTCATCTGATCTAAACCAAATTGGGTGTTATGAGCTCGTTTTGGCCGAGTTCAGCGGCAGATCACTCTACAATCACGTAACTGATATTATATGTCCCCCCACCCCCTTGTAAACAATTTAATAATCCTTCGAGATGTCTCGTCTCCGAGACTCGCCGTGTCAATGGCAGGCTCCTCGTTGCGCAACCGATGGATAACTCCCGGCTATTGTGTTAAGGGAGATACGTTTACGTAACGTTTGTATGACGTGATACGATAAGCCGATTGTTTTACGTAATTTTTTATTTCATAGTGTAGCAGACAAGCAAATGGTTTTCCTGATGGAAAAAGTCAGCCATCGCCTATGGACACCAAAAGTGTTATTGGTGCGTTGCTATCTTGTGGCGAGGTATAAAGCCACGCATAAATTTACCGGCTACCTTACCCTCCAAACCGGAACACGACAATGACAAGCACTGTCGATATTGCGGCAGGAATAGGTAAGGCGGTGGTACCAGATCTGGGCGAGAAAATGCAGAACTCTACCACCTAGTAACCACGATGGTAATGACTCGCATAGCCAATCGGTGGACTTTTACGACCTGCCAGGCAGAACAGCAGTTAGCCTATTCTTCAAAGGAGCCCGGATAAACATGAGGAAGCTGGCGAGAGTAAACTAGTATTTTTATATGTAGGTAAATGCGGCAGTGTATAGTAGTAAACATCTTAGTATAGAAATAGTGTATTAAAGCATTTGGTTGCCTCAGCCTACCACGCAAAAAAAACACCGTGATATTTACTCCGTGTTGGTCCGGGCTTCTTTGAGGAATAGGTCAAATGCCGTTCTACTAAGCTGGTCGTAAAAGGGGACCGATTGGCTGTGCGAGTCACTATCATCGTGGCTACTAGGTGGTAGCAGGTGGTACTAGGTGGTAGGTGGTAGCGTTCTGCATTATCTCGCCCTGGGTCTGGTACCACCGCATTACTCATTCCTGCCGCGTCAGTGCTTGGCACTGTCGTGTTCCGATTTGGAGAGTAAAGTAGCCGGTTAACTTATGCATGTGGCATTAGACCTTGCCACAAGATAGCAACGCACCATTAACATCTTTGATGTCTATAGGCGATGGTCGACTCTTTCCATCAAGAGACCCATCTGCTTGTTTGCTATCTTATGATATAAAAAAGATTATTTTATATTAACAAAGTTAACAGAAATGCATGGAGACTATGCACTATGAGCACGTAGAGCTGCACGCAGTGACCTTGAAACCCCAAGCTTCAGGAGTCCCCAAGTCAATCCTACTCCTAACTCCACTCCCTATTACCGTCAATCTGTCTCGCTCTGTGTTGCTGTCGTCTCTGTTGCGCGCGGAGGGTCGGCTGAGCGGCAACGTCGCATAATCGCCGTCCAAGTTTCACTATCATAGAACTAGTAAAGTTTTGACTGTACTCTTTAATAATTACGAGCTTAAATTTTTAAATTTCGATAGCTTTGTCGCCAATAGTCTAGATGTGTAAACGACTGAGTTATTGGGTTCGATTTTAACAAAAACAATCTTACTGTGCATGAATCTCGTCTCCGAAGAATAAATTATTAGTAACTCTCATGGGGCAGTGTATACGGTTTTACAATAATCTTTCTGATACTGCTAGAGCTTCAAAATAATAAAAAAAAATATTCAAATAACCTTTACATGTACTTTTAGATTATCTTTACTTTTACATATAAAGTATCTTCACGCCCGTATCCCCGAAGAGGTAGGCAGAGATACAAATAGTGCACCCACGATAAGCCGAATATACTTAGTCCCCACAATGTGGTAGGTGACAAGCCTATCACCAACCGGGCACTATACCGGGCAACGTTGTTTTTTATTAGAAAACTGAAAAAACACATTTTTTAATTTGCCCGACCCGGGAATTGAACCTGCGGCTTCATGCGGTCAACACCGATACCGGACCACTAGCCCAAAGAGTCGATCAGTATTTTTATATATCTAGATGAATATAAAATTTTAGTTTTTTCTCCTTTCCCACGTTGTCCTGTTTCCTTTGAAAAATAGTTGATCTGCCGTTTTGCCAGGCAGTTCGTAAGATGATAGAAAAATATATAAATGTAAACAATTTGACTGAACAACAAATGGGATTTTGTCAATTACAAGAGGAACAAGACAAGCCCTCTGAGTTTCTTTCGCCGGATCTTCTCAGCGTGAGGCCGCGTTCCGATCCTGTTATAATTTTAAAGAAAACGACTCACCAAAAATAAATACATGGAAAGAATATTTCTTCAATTGGTTAAATAAAATGTGTCTTAATTATTGGAATGTAAATAAAAATAATAAGTAATGTAGTAATGTGTAAATAATATGCCTATAATTTTTTTTAAAGTACATACATATAAGAAAAAAAACATGGAATATATGGTAATTTTAAAATTTTTAAATATTTGCACACCATATAAGGTAGAGTATGCTGGTATCTTTGATTAATTTTAATAACTTGTAACACCCATATTCCTGCAAATAAATACTTTTCATTTCATTTCAACGATTGGCTATGCGAATTACCACAATCGTGACATCTAGGTGGTAGAGTTTTGCTTTGTCTCGCTCGAGTTTGGTACCACCGCCTTACCTATTCCTGCCGCAATAGCGCCAGCGCTTGTCACTGTCGTGTTTCGGTTTGGAGGGTAATGTAGCCAGTAAACTTATGCATGTTGCATTAAGATCCTGCCACGAGGCTAGCAACGCACTATTAATATCTTTGGTGACTATAGGCGATGGTCGTCTCTTTCCATCAGGAGACCAATTTGTTTGTTTTTTTATATCATAAGATAGCAAACAAGCAGATGGGTCTCCTGATGGAAAGAGTCAACCATCGCCTATAGACACCAAAGGTGATAATGGTGCGTTGCTATCTTGTGGCGAGGTCTAATGCCAGATGCATAAGTTTACCAACTACCTTACCCTCCAAATCGGAACACGACAGTGACAATCACTGACGCTATTGCGGCAGGAATAGGTAAGGCGGTGGTACCAAGTGTAATGTATTTGTATGCTATAAATTGGTATCTGATTTCAAAAAAGACTTGGTATGATAAAAACGCTAGGGGTTAGTGACTACATACCAATCTCTGATAATAAATTATTACTGAAATAATTGATTAAAAATTGCCATTAAGAAAAGAAAGGACAACAGACGAGTTTTCCGCCAGATCTACTCTGTACGGTCCAGTATGCGATCCGTTATCTATACATATAATAAAATCGTAGGAAAGTCAAAACTGTACATTGAATATTTTTTAAAAGAATACTTGGGGCGAAATCTACAATCGATATTGAAGCCAAAAATATTATAGTTTTTAGAATTTTTGTCTGTTTTTCTGTATATATGTCGCGAAACTTAAAAAGTACTCCATGGATTTACTTCAAATTTTGCATGAATATTACTAACAGGTCGGGTCAACATATAGGCTACCCCCTACATATTATCACGTTATCACCTAATGAGGAGGGGCTGTGCCGAATAAACGAACTCCGCGCGGACGAAGTCGCTGGTAACAGGTAGTTAGGTATAAAATAAAGGTTAATTAAAGAAAAAAATTGCTTGATTTTACAATTGGACTTGATGAGTGGCACGGGCCACGATGACTACAACGCATGACAAGTCCACTAGTAAATTTGTTAGAAATCTACTCGTCTAAAATGCATGGAAAGAATAAAATACTTCTTGACTTGGTTAATAAAATGTATCTCATATTTCAACGCAAATAAATAAAGTATCTTAACGCCCGTATCCCCGAAGATATAGGCAGAAGAGCTGATGCGAAGCAGTCAGAAGTGAATAGCCGAAGGTGATATGTGGCAAGCCTATCGCCAACAGGGCACTTTTCCAATCCCGTTCAACGTTGCTTTCATCAGAAAACTGAAAATACATATTTTGATTTGTCTAAACTGGGAATTGTACCCCGAACCTTATGCGGTTAACATCGACACCGGATCACTAAACCACGCTAGTGAAAAAAATAAATCGATAATATTTCATTTTATATAAGTAATGTAAATAACTAGAAATGTTTAAATAAATGTGGTTTAGCCAGACAGACATACAAACAGACTTTTGCATTTATAATTATTTAAGTATGGGTTTAATCATGGATTAAATGGATACGCCTTTCAAGACAATTTCTTAGTTTGTCGGTGTCGGTGTATTAACACCTTTGGTGTCTATAGGCGATGGTTGATTCATTCCATCAGGAGACCCATCTGCTTGTTTGCTATCTTATGACATAAAAAATACTACCGATGAAGTAAAATCACTTCAAGAAAGGGTAATTTTTAAACCTTGTCATCTCATCGGGACCGATAAAACAGTAAACATGGTTTTAACATTTTTGCACGATATAATATATCTACAAATGTATGACAGTAACGTCACACATATGAGCGTTAGCTCATATGTGTGACGTCAAATTTCCTTCCCAGTGGCGTGTCTATTAGTATTCATGTGGTCTGTGGTACCTATAAAAATCTTTAAACTACATAAGAATATGTGATAATTTTTTAAATATTTGCACACCATGTCATGCTAGGATATGCTGGTATTTGGTATGTTTGATTTATTTTAATAACTTGTAACACCCACATTCTCGCAAATAAATATTTTTCATTTCAATTCAATTCATATATCATACGTTTTGTCTGGCAAGGTCTGTTTTCCATAAAGACTGAACCAAAAAGGAGCTATTTGTCCTTGATATAATTAATCAACAGTTGATTGTTGCAAAATAATTTGATAATGTGTCACGGCTTTGTTTGCGAACCCCGTAGTATGTCGAGTAGAATTCGCGATTAGATCGGAGTTCGATGTCGTATGTGTTATCGTGTGACGTCACGTCACAGTGTTACTAGGGTTGCACTGATAGTGTCTGGTTATCTACACTTTGACATGGGCACAGGTAACTGAGTGCTAAGTGTGAGTTTTTCTTTTCGCATTCGATCGTGAGCGCGTTTCGAGTTTACTAGGAATTTGTATGTGATTTGTACAGCGCCACCTAGTGGTAAACTGGTTTCTCACGTTTACCACTAGGTGGCGCTGTACAAATCACATACAAATTCCTAGTAAACTCGAAACACGCTCACGATCGAACGCGAAAAGAAAAACTCACACTTAGCACTCTGTAGGTGACGCGGGAAAAAATTCTGCAGATGTAAACGATACCATAAGCATACCATACTAGACTAACTTGTAAAAATGGTAGAATTTGTTGGTAACTTAATCAAATTTTAATAACTTGTAACTCCCATATTCTGGCAAATAAATTATTTCTTTGTTTCTTTCTAACAGTAAAGTTTGGAAGGTATGGTAGCTGATAAATCTATACATGTGACATTAAGACCCCATCATAAGGATAGCAACGCAACATTGACATCTTTAATGTCAATAGGCGATGGTTTCTCGTTCCATCAGGAGAGATATTTGCTTGTTTGCTATCTTATGATTGATGATTGAAATATTGGCTTTTCGTACATCTCCATATGAACATGCCAGATTTCATACACGTTAGTCCGAGCAATTTTCGTAATAAGGGGTACGGAATTATCGTTTCACGTGTTAATATATAGATAGGTAATTAAAAACCTTGTACAAACAAAATTTAAACTTGAATAAAAGAGTTGATAGAGCACGACAATTATTAGCATGTGTAAACAACATATTATTAAGTCGCCTGTTTTATGCTGAATATGTACTTTCTTCTTTTTAAAAACTACATAGATTTTTTTAAATATCATAAGATAGCAAACAAGCAGATGATTCTCCTGATGGTCAGAGTCAACCATCGCCTACAGACACCAAAGTTGTTAAGGGTGCGTTGCTAACTTGTGACGAGATCTAACCGGCTACCTCACCACAACCAAACCGGAACACGACAGTGATAAGCACTGACGCTGTTTATTTATTTATTATAATAAGTACTGCCAACAAGGCATACATTATTACATTCGCTATGACAGCCATTACAAAGCAAGACAAATGTTGTCTCAGTTACAGGCAATAACAACTCTCTTAGAATTAAGTAAACACATCCCTTGAGTATTGATATTACAATATCTAAATTATTAATGAGAATACAATATGAAATAAAAAAAAAAATACATGAAAACTATATCGATCCGTCTATGATTAAATGCTTGTAATGTTAAGATAAAATAAAAATATCGAGCAAAAAAAAAAATGAAAAAATATGACATATTATTACTATTACGGCAGGAATAGGTAAGGCGGTGGTACCAGACCCGGGTGAAACAATACAGAACTCTACCACCTAGTAGTCACGATGGTAGTGACTTGCATAGCCAAACGGTCGCCTTTTACGATCTGCCCGGCAGAACGGCAATTAGCCTGTTCTTCAAAGCAGCCCGGAACCAACACGGGGAAAAATAGTCCATTCATTTTATCGTTCTTAAACCCCAATTTGCAGAAAAAATCCTGGTGTGCTGAATTTTGGTATACACATTTATTACGGCGTTTTCGAGAAAGTTTTAAAAATCGATTGTGGTCGACGACATGTGCCGGCTCAAAAAGTTATATTAGTCAAAAAATAAAAACAATTTTTCGCTAATATCTCGCGTCCTATTGCTCGGAGATCAGCGATGGTTATTTTATGTCGCCCAAATATATATAAAACTTGTCTTTTGCCTTTTTCTGTTCGAGCTACCGTTTTTGGCGTAGCGTGAAATTATATCAAAGCGTAAAGATATTGTTTTATTTATGATTTTGGGTGTATAGAAAGATTTGATCTGTATGCCCTAGTGTTTTCTGATAAATATATTTCTATGGTTCGTAAAATAGGTACAAAGTTTACAAAGGAACATTAGGTATTCATGTTATAGAGGCTTACAAAAAACTTAAAATACCGACGTTGAATTGTTTAAGAAATATTTAAAATTTTTCATATTTTTTTGTATTTTTCATTATTTAAAGCAAAAACTCAGCACGAGAGAAAAAATACGTGTCATGGATTATAGCTTCCGACGAGGCCATGTAAAAAAAAATGCGCCCTGCATTCCCTCTCGGAGGTGTTTTGGAAACGAGTGAATCAGTAACGTAGTCGCTTTCTCCGCGTTCTACTTCAAAAACGGCCGATCGTACAGAAAAATGCAAGGTACTTTTTACAGATAATCGGGCGACACATGTTCGTCAATAACATTATTGACCTCCGAGCAACAGGACGCGAGATATTGGCGAAAATCTGATTTTTATGACCTTTGACCCATAAAAACTTTTATGTGGGTGCAATATGTATATATTGCACCAGGTCCCGGGCTCCTTTGAAGAATAGGCTAACTGCCGTTCTGCCAAGCAGGTCGTAAAAATTTCGATTAGGTATACGAGTCACTACCATCGTGGCTACTAGGTGGTAGAGTTCTGCATTGACTCGCCCGGGTCTGGTACCACTGCCTTACTTATTCCTGCCGCAATAGGTTCAGTGCTTGTCATTGTCGCGTTCCGGTTTGGAGGGTAAGGTAAGCGGCAAACTTATGCATGTGGCATTTGATCTCTATCTAACGCGCTCCAATAAATCCCAAAATCCCCTCTAAGCTCCCCTACTCTTATATTCGTATGGTAGGTATATTGATATTAATGCGTGTAGCCGTGTCAATGTCGTATATCTGGATGTGAATCATTTCGCGACACAATTTGTGATTCACTATGATATACATAAATTAATCGATAGTTTAGATGAATTGCTATTTTAAAACTATACTTGCGGTCACCCTTTGGTCGAAACTCGACCGTAATTATATTAATGTTAAGCACATATATCTGCAAAACAAATTTTTGGATAAACAAACTATGAGTCAGTTAGATCATAGACTATATTAAAATCTTTTCTGACAACAGATTTTAACCGTAAACAAAATAGTATACGCGTGAGTGTGTGTCACGTATAGTCGTGTGTGTAGTTTTTTTATTTATTTAATTTATTTCTAACTAGCTGACCCGGCAAACGTTGTTCTGCCTTTTTTACTACTCTTATTTTTTTCAATATTTTTTCACCTTTTAAACCTTACCTGGACTTCAACAATTAATTCAAAACCAAAATTAGCCAAATCGGTTCAGCCGTTTTCGAGTTTTAGCGAGACTAACGAACAGCAATTGATTTTTATATATAGAAGATATGTAATAAAAATACTTCGCTGTCTGCATTTCTCCATATAAATTTTAAATGTATCAATTTTCATACTTCTTTTCTCACGTGTTGATCCGGGCTCCTTTGTAGAATAGACCAACTGCTGTTGTGCCAGGCAGGTCGTAAAAGATGACCGATTGGCTACAAGTGTCACTACCATCATGACTACTATGTGGTAGAGTTCCGTAATGTCTCGCCTGGGTATGTTAGGTATGTAAGGTAGCCGGTAAATTTACGCATATGGCATTACCTTTTTTATCCATTACATCACATGGATAGCAACGCGCCATTGGTCTCTATCAAAGTTGGTTATCTCTTTTCTTCAGCGGAGCTATCGGCTTGTTTGCTATCCAGTGATATAAACATTTAAAAATGAATAAAACATATGGAAGTCTGAAACAACACGAGAAAAATCATAAATTGCTTTTGTTATGAAGTATTATAATGTTTGTATTAAATAGTATTACTGTAATAGGCAGGCTACTATCAATAGGAGTCATATTATACGACCTTAGAAGGAGATAACAATTCAAACTATTCTAGTTGGAATACCTACCTACTCGAGAATTAGTTAGCAATACGTTATACATAAGTTAAAAATCCATTTGTAAACTTGGTTTAGCTAATGTAGAGCAAAAAGTTGTTCTCGTTAAATAAAATAAACGCTAATGAAACAAAGTTTGATACAGCCATAGACTATAAAAAACATTTAACGACTAATGGCTGTAACCCCGAAGTTCTAAGCTCGCTGAAAATTAAAAAAAAAAACTTCTGAACAACTTCAACCTCATTATTATTGTTACGTTCGCTGTTACGACGGAAGTGCGGCAACGTCGCCTCGCGGATCGGGGATGTCGCGTTGTTAAAGCTTTTTGTAACCTACTTTTAGGGTAATTGTCAATAAGTTTTGTTAAGCTTTATTGTTATTTTAATGAGATTTAGAAAAAATATATTGTAGATAACAGACAAAAAGAAACCATTCAATAAGAATTAGATGAGCGACTTGATTTGACTTCCGTCAGATACTGTGACAATCTAAATTTTATTCGATTATTTATTAAGTTTCATTGATTTAATTTTACTACCTTTAATATAATGTTATTAAAACAAAAAATCGCCTAATTTAGATTTAAGTTAGTGTTAAAATATAATGTAACTATATACTTTACGATATTCTCTTGAAGCAAATATAACTGACGCCATATGTGTGTATGTAACAAATTACTTAATTATAGTATTTAAAGTAAAATAAACACTTTGAAATATATATTATATGTTGAAGAAAAAAGTTATGATGATTTAAAATTTTGGAACCTTTGTATCTTATATGTTATCTGTTATTTTTTAATATTTGTTTATTTTTTTGCATGATGAAATAGTTATTGTTTTATGGTAATTCCTTGTAAGCTTCATTAAATAAAAAAACGGCAAAATGAAAAACACACTCATTTCGCACGCTTTGACGTAGTTGTAAACTAATAATGAGACCTTAACTAATGTTAAGACCATCATAAAATTTATATTAAAGTACAAAAATAGATATTAAATACGATTAGTAAAATTCACGAGGAATAACTTTAAAAAAGCAAACGTACATGACAACATCCTTAATCAATAAACACAGACAAATTATATTACAAATGTGATGCGATAATTATTAGTAACTAGTGCTAAGAACAAAAAAAAACGTGGGTATAGTAAAAATACGTGCGTTTTATTTAGATTTTAAAAAATCAAGTTACGCATTGCTCAGAATTAAAAACTTAAAATGTGCTTAAAGTTGAAATAAAATATTAATGGTAAATAACAAGTCGCGAATGGCAACACCGTACGAAGTGAGCGGCAGTCGGCCATGGCTGTGTAGTAGCGTTTCAAGCGACGCAGCGCGCGCATTCTGCCAAGCCGCGGGAAATTTATGAAAACGTAAAAAGTTTTTTTTTATGTAACTAAGTGGTGTGAATCAAGTGTTATCTCGGTGTTGATGTTAATAACGCATTGTCTTGGTGTGTTTACGTTCCGATGGTCAATTGTTTCATGTACTCAAGGATTCGTTGCGATAAAGTGCGGCCACTCGGAGCTTTTCTTTTTGTCTGAAGTGTTCGCTATAAGTTTATAAACGGTTGTGCATTATATACAAAAGGATTTTTTTACGAGGAGTTCATGTTTTTGGTAAACTATTTTTTATTTTTATACGAATATTGAATGCATTTCTTAGGTTTCTGTGCTTAAATTATATATATTATTTTTACTGAAATAAATATGTCAAAAAAAAACTCATACGATTATGAAGCGATATATTATAGTCCTGTTTATTTAAAAAAAATAGATCTGTATATCATTAATAAAACTAAGGTCCGTTTGCGCCAAACTATGTGTTTAAATATTTTTTAATTAATTTAACCAAAGTAAAATTCATTTAAAAATTATTTTAAAACTTTGGTGCAATTAGACCTAAATATAAATGATAAAATAATATTATAAAATATTATTTCGTGGATGCACTTGTATCTCTAACTACCTCCTTGGGGGTACGGGCTTGAATATAATTTTTTTTATATTATAAATTACATCTAGCTGACCTGCGCAGCTTCGCTCGTGAGTATATTAACATGTCGATATATATTTACTTCAAACTCCCGTCCCCTATTTCTGCATATTAGGTGTTGATTTTTTTAAAAAAATGGCTTGTGTTTGATACCGGATCATAAACTATCCCTATGCTACATTTTATCAAAATCGATTCAGCGGCTTAGCTGTGACAGCGTAACGTGAAAGACGATAGACTCTCGGTTATAATATTAGTATAATTACTAATAAGTATGGAATATTGTTATATGTAAGCCATTTGAAATGGGATCTTGATAATATTAAGTCGAAAAATATTTCAAATCAAACGATATACCTAAAGGATGATTTCCTTTTCAGTGACATCGCAAAGGTACACTTTAAAGTTCGCGGAAATTTGCAAAATAACTAGTTTTCCTCGTCTGATACCTAAAGAAGTTTGAGTTGTGAATTTAAGTAATAACCAGCTGTTTGTTTGTTTTCACAAAAAAAACTTCTTTGTTTTTAAAAAATCTAGCGAATTTTATGTTAAACTATCTACAGTCTACACCGTTGCAGTCCGCTGCGTTATAGAATATGTGCTAATCCAGGTCATTATCTACATGTGTGCTAAACTTTATTTAAATCGGTTCAGCCGTTCAGTTCAGTCAGTGTATAATTGACAAAAATCCATCCATACATCGAAAATTTCGCATTTTTAATATTAATATAGGTTAATCTCCACTATCAGCACTAATATTATAAAGGTAGACTTTGTTTGTAAAATGGATAAAATTAAATACTGCTGGGCCAATTTTAAAAATTCTTTCAACAATAAAAAGCTACTTTCGCCGTGTTGGTCCCGGCCTCCTTTGTAGAATAGGCCAACTGCCGTTCTGCCAGGCAGGTCGTAAAAGGCGACCGATTGGCAATCGAGTCACTACCATCGTGGCTTCTAGGTGGTAGAGTTCTGCATTGTCTCGCCCGGGTCTGGTACCACCGCCTTACCTATTCCTGCCGCAATAGCGTCGTGTTCCGGTCGGCGTCGTGTTGCTGTCGTGTTCCGGTTTGGAGGGTAAGGTAGCCGGTAAAGTTATGCATGTGGCATTATACCTCGCCACAAGATAGCAACGCACCATTAACATCTTTGGTGTCTATAGGCGATGGTTGACTCTTTCCATCAGGAGACCCATCTGCTTGTTTGCTGTCTTATGACATAAAAAAAATACTTTATCGCTGAGTAACATACGCTACTTTTTTATCCGACTGAGTAAGGCCCCGGTTACACTGATTAATGGGCAAAAACACATGTAGACATCCGTCGATTAGTGCGAGTGATTACTAATGTCTATTCACTTTACTACGGTTATACATACTAATCACTCGCACCATTCAACGGCTGTCTACACGTTTGTACTAAGCACCTGCATTACACACTCGTATTTGCTCTAATCAAAGTGTTGTCGGGGCATTATGCCAAATAATGCGTTAGTGTCACGCGAATGAAGCCGCGGGGAACTGCTTGTTTTTTTAAGTTACGCAAAACTTATAGTGTGACGTACGTATTATTACTATTATTGTGTACATGCTTTCACTCCAAATAAAATTAAATTGAACTCAGGGCTCTACATTTTTTCAAAATATTAAATTTATGATTACAAAAATAATATACATAAAGCCAAGTATACATGTTTAATTATTGCATAAAATTGTCATTACTTGATTCGAATTTTGTAAATTATTTTAGAAATTTTAAATTTAATAATATGTAAAAATGTTCTTTCATTGTAGAGCCCCGAGGAAGTCAGCAAAGTTGGTTGACAAGATGTTGGCGGTAAAATAAAAGTTTCACATAAGTTAAGCCCCGTTTTCACTTTGAAGTTTGACTCAGATCTTCCTAATGCCCCGTTTTCACTTTGATTAGTGGGAGTGCGAGTGTTTAATGCAGGTGCTTAGTATTAAGCAAAAAATATGTGAAGGTAGCCGTTGATTAGTGCGAGTGATTAATATTTGCGTCTATTCCCTTTTACTACGCTGAATACTAATCACTCGTACTGATCAACGGCAACGGCAACATTGCGCAATCGACGGGGCTCGGGTTCGACTCCCGACGGGGACAAGCATTTGTGTGATGAGCATAAATGTTTGTATATCTGGGTTTGGGTGTATTTATTAAATATATTCTAGTACTTATACATATATATGTATTTCTATGTATAGGTATCGTTGACTAACACCCATAACACAAGCAAATAATTTGTTTACTTTGGGGTTAGATCAGTAAGTGTAATTTGTCCCGGGAATATATGACTCTACTGGTGGAAAGGGACAACAATCGCATACAGACGCCACCAAAATATATTAATGGTGCTTTGCTATCTATAGGCGATGGTTATCGTATGGAATCAAACAAATCAATGTACATGAAAATTAATTCCTGTTTCCTGTGGTCACCATAACTTTCCGATGTGCGATGATCATTTTCTGTAAATTTACTAATAATTTGTGGTAGGTTCTTATGAAATGAGATAAGTATTGGAAATTTCAGTAAACTTAACGACTGTTTAACGTTTTTGCGTTTGACCGTTTATGCGTTGCCATTTTCTTTTATTATTTACTACTAGCTGTTGCCAGCGACTTCGTCCGCGCGGAGTTCGTTTACTCCGCACTGCCCCTCCCCCATAGGTGATAGCGTGATAATATGTATCCTATATGTTAACCCGACCTATTAGTAATATTCATACAAAATTTGAAGTAAATCCATGCAGTACTTTTTGAGTTTACCCCGGACATACATACAGACAAACAGACAAAAATCCTAAAAACTATATTTTTGTCTTCGATATATATTGTAGATCACGCCCCAAGTATTCTTTTAAAAAAATATTCAACGTACAGTTTTGACTTTCCTACGATTTTATTATACGTATAAATTTTTTAACTTCCCGCTACGTACGTAGATAAGGAAGTTACTGATTTTGCCCTGATTTTCGAAAATCGAGTTTTCACTAGATGTCCATGTTTTGAAGCCCTAGGAACCTTTTCTTACTATTTTTGCGATGACTTCATTATGTTTGTATGTATGTGTGTGTGTGTGTGTTTGTAGCGAAATAGTATTTTTTAACATAACTTCAAAATTAATGTACCGATTGAGTATAAAAACTAATCAGCTCTATTCCTCAAAAAACTACGTGTAATGCATTAATTGCTACAAAATCCGTTTTCCGTTATCAGTTTATGCGTTTGGGACGAACGAAAAATGAAAAAAAAAATTCTTTCGACATAACTTCAAAGTTTACTCTTTCCATCAGGAGACCCATCTGCTTGTTTGCTATCTTATGATAATATATATATAAAAAAAAAAGTTTTTCAACCAATAATTTTTTGGTATTCTGCGATATTTTAAGTACTGGAAAAACTACGTCGAATGCCGTTTTAAAAATCAAAATCGAATCTTATTTACAAAAGTTACAGATTTTCAAATATTAAAATAACTTTGTTTTTAGCAAACTTACTTCATATTTTTGAAATTACTTTCAGACTTCAGACAGTATGTTTTTTGACATTTTTCGATTTTTGACAACCTATCGGTTATTTAGCTAAAGCAGTATTTTTGATCTCGAAAATTGAGTTAAATACCATTTGGAAGATCAAATTTGATCATCGTTTCCAAAATATACAGCTTTCCAAAAATCAATATACCTACTGCCATTTTTAACAAAATAAATTTTTGAACTGACAAAATATAGGCTTATAGTTTTTACTCTTTTGAGCTTAAAATACCTTATTTACCGGGAAGTTTCAAGGATGGCCCGCAGGATGACCCTGCGGGCTATCCCTGAAACTACCCATAAACATTTTTTAAATTATTCCAGACAGAATTAAATAACGATAGCTGTGGCAGGAGGACCTCTGACGGATTAGCTCGTCGATACTTAGATACGCATATTATAAATGCGAAAATCTCTGTAACTGTATGTTCCCGTGCTTTCACAACTAAATCTCTGAACTGGTTTTGATTAAATTTGGCATGGAGATAGTTAAAGATCTGAGGTCTAATGTAGGCTATTTTTTATTCAGCCCGTAAGTGGATGGAAATTTATATGAGAAACTACATATCGGCGACATGTTTATATACTCGCGAGCAGCGAGGATGAACAATAAGTAAATACACTAATATTTTCTTAGTACTCGTTTTCTTAATACTAAAACCTCGTTAAAAAGAGCTAGTAGCCGAGCTCCAAGCCGCAGATTACTCCAATAATCACTAACGAAAAACTGCCTTCCAAGAATACCAAGAAGAACGATAAATCTCCCCCTAGAGCCGCGATGGTACCAAATTATTTTCGCGGCACGGCAAACTTTCGCGCGTAGGCCGGGGAAAGTGACCGCCCGGAGATTTATGAGGGGACCGCCGAGAAACATTGCTACATTCCGTAATGAAAACTTTGATCTTTACTGTTATGTAACAAGATCAAACTTATCTAATCTGGTATATATATATATATATATATATATATATATATATATATATATATATATATATATATATATATATACATATATATATATATATATATATATATATATACGTAAAAGAGGGAATCTGATGGTTTTTTTATATCATAAGATAAGCAAACAAGCAGATAGGTCTCCTGATAGAGAGTCAACATTCACCTTTAGACACTACCCTACCTTACCCTCCAAACCGGAACACGACAGTGTAAAGCATTGACGCTATTGCGGCAGAAATAGGTAAGGCGGTGATACCAGACCCGGGTGTGACAATGCAGAACTCTACCACCTAGTAGCTACGACGGTAGTGACTCATATAGCCAATTGGTCGCCTTCTACGATCTGCCTAGTAGAACGGCTGATGGCCTATTCTTCAAAGTAGCCCGGGACCAACACGGGGAAAATATATATCATAAGATAGTAAACAAGCAGATGATTGCTTGCTTGCTTTTTTGCTTTTATAAAATAATATAAATGATATATAAAAAAATATAAATGGAAAAGTCTGTCTGACAGTTTGTCTGTCTGTTATGCTTTTACGGCTAAACCTCTAAAACGATATTGATGGAATTTAACATGGAGATAGTTGAAGATCTGAGGTGTAACATAGACAATTTTTTTCAAAATCAAGCTCAAAGGGGTTGAAATATGGGATGAAAATTTGTATTAAAAACTATATCGACGACATATTAATCTACTCGCGGACGAAGCAAATCTATACATACAATAAAATCGTAGGAAAGTCAAAACTGTATATTGAATATTTTTTTAAAAGAATACTTGGGGCGTGATCTACAATCAATATCGAAGCCAAAAATATAGTTTTTAGAATTTTTGTCTGTTTGTTTGTTTATCTGTTTGTCTGTATGTATGTCCGGGGTAAACTCAAAAAGTACTGCATGGATTTACTTCAAATTTTGCATGAATATTACTAACAGGTCGGGTCAACATATAGGCTACATATTATCACGCTATCTAGCTATCTAGCTGGCTAGCGGCCAGGTGCTGTGCGGAGTAAACTAAGTCTGCGCGGACGAAGTCTCTGGCAACACCTAGTATCAAATAAAAATAGTATCTTTACGCTCATATCCCCAAGTAGTTAAGCAGAGGTACATTTTCCGGTATTTATCCAATACCGGACAACGTTGTTTTATCAGAAAACTCTAAAAAAAAACATTTCTGATTTGCCCGGCACGGGAACGGAACCCGGGACCACACGTGGTAACACAGACACCGAACCACTAAACCACAGAGGCGACTTAAGCATCAATTATTTGCGAAATAACTCTTCTGATGGAAATAAAAGGTTATCGGCAATCTCATGTAGACAACAGAGATGTTAATGATACGTTGACATCTACGGCTGGGATGTTACACCACATGCTGGTACGGTGTAACCTCTAAATGTGTCGCTTCCCACCCGAGTGTTACAGGAAGCGTTACATGATATAACATTGATATCGTCCAACGCGTTGTCATTGTTTTTGATCGTGTGACGACATACGTTTCTCGTTATCTTCATCAGCGATATAGCATGTGGTCAACTTGATTAAAATTGATGCCTACTGTAATTACTTTATAGAGTTTTGATTAAAAATTATAATTTACATAATGACGAAATTTAGGTAATTCATCTATCTTCTATCTATCTATATATATAAATATCAATTGTTGTTTGTTAGTCTCGCTAAAACTCGAGAACGGCTGAACCGATTTGGCTAATTTTAGTTTTTTAATTGACTGTTGAAGTTCAGGGAAGGTTTAAATGGTGAGAAAATATAGAAAAAAAAAATGAGTTATGAGAACAACGTTTGCCGGGTCAGCTAGTTTGGTATAATTCTGAGTTATCTCTCCCGGGTTTGGTATCATTGCCATACCTACCCCCTAATTCACGTAACATGACGTCAATCGAGTGGAATCGTTTAGGGCTCTTACATACATGAACACGATACAACGACGCGTAGTATTACGACGTGGCATAATGTGTAAGAAAGTATATTTTTATATCATAAGATAGCAAACAAGCAGACGGGTCTCCTGATGGAAAGAGTCAACCATCGCCTATAGACACCAAAGGTGTTAATGGTGCGTTGTTATCTTGTGGCGAGGTCTAATGCCACATGCATAAGTTTACCAACTACCTTACCCTCCAAACCGGAACACGACAGCGACAAGCACTGACGCTATTGCGGCATGAATAGGTAAGGCGGTGGTACCTGACCCGGGCGAGACAATGCAGAACTAGTAGTAGTAGTCATTACCACCACCTAGTAGCCATGATGTTAGTAACTTACACAGCCAGGCATTTGGCCTACTATTCTTCAAAGGAGCCCGGGACCAACACGGGTAAGAGTGGCAAGAGTCTCAAACGCTTCGACTTGATTGACATTTTGTTACGTGAATCAGGCCCCTATTCTGCTACAATCTTGCTGCAATAGCGTCAGTGCTTGTCACTCTTCTCATCTGATTTTGAGGGTAAGGTAAACTTATATACCGCCCCGTTGGTCGAATGGTTAGCGACCCTGACTACGCAAGCAACGGGGCTCGGGTTCGATCCCCGACGGGGACAAGCATTTGTGTGATGAGCATAAATGTTTGTATTTCCGGGTTTGGGTGTTTATTATGTATGTAAAAGTATTTATATATGTATTTCTTTCTATGCATTAGTATCGTTGACTAACATCCATAACACAAGCAAATAATTTGCTTACTTTGGGGTTAGATCAGTCAGTGTAATTTGTCCCGTGAATATTTATTATTATTATTATTATTATATAAGCAACATTAAGACCCCATCATAAGGACGAAGCAACGCATCCTTAACATCTTTGGTGTCTATAGGCCATTGTTGTCACTTCAGGACATCCATCAGGACAGCCATCTGCTATTTTGCAATATTTTTATATTATTATATAATAATCTATATTAATTATATAATAATCTATATTAATATTATAAATGCGAAAGTTTGGATGGATGGATGGATGGATGTTACTTAATCACGTCAAAACTACTGAACGGATTTATATGAAATTTGGCACACAGGTAGTTACTGAACTGGCTATGGCTGGATATGGATAGCACATAGACTACTTTTTATCCCGGAAAAAATATGTGATCCCGCGGGATTCCCCAAAACTTTTATAATGCAGCGGGCTGCACGCCGCGGATGGTATAAAAATAAAAACTTTCCACGAAGTCTTAAACAGTGTCTTACAAAAACTGTTCAATCGTCAAAAGCATTATTTAATAGCTTAATACAAACATACATGATATGCTATTATCTTGCGGATATAGGCAGATAAAAGAAATGGTATGATTATGACAAAACAAAATGCCGGACGAAAAATGGCCACAGACCTAGACGCAACTATGTTGTATCCAACTCCCATTAAAATTCAAATTGCTACTGACATTTGTGATTTTCAAGAAAAACCTCGAAAAAACCTCAATAAAACTTGTCCGACCTGGGAATCCAACGCGGAACTTTATAACCTAAGCCGAATATAGTAACATCTAAACACGAGACAGTCTTCAATTCAATATATATCATATTCCGCGTGGAACTTTATAAGTTTCCAATCAATCATACACGCCCACCGCACGGCGGTTGGCCCACGTCAGTGCTCAGCCCTGTGAATTTTTTATAAGCTCGCGAATAACTCAATTAATGGGGGTGAAACTAAGTGGACTTTGTCATTAGCCGCTCACTTCTGTAATCTTTTTTGCAACGTACCTTTTAATTAGCGTAATATGTCGAATGTTTATCGAATACATGGCATTTTTTTTATCGTATGACGTAAAAAGATGCTAGATTACAAATCGATTGTTTATATGTGTAATACTATTTGTTGCCCTGAATGCTAACACTCTACTTACTTAAAAACCATGCTCTTGTCGGTGGGTCAATCACGAATCTCGTCTGTTCCCTGCCTTTGTTCACACCTCTTAACATGACCCGACTCCCACTACTTCGTCTTCTCTATCTTTCCTTCTAAAATGGTTTTGAAGAGGTCATCATGTCTAATAAACGGACAACTATATTTCCTGTTATATTTTCGATAGTTTGTATTATTCGTCTTTCATAATATCTTCAGTACTGCCTCATTAATTAAATTTTTCTCCGTCTAACTAACTCGTTCCGTTCTACGCTAGCACCATATCTAAAAAACCTCTAGCCTTTCGCTGTCTCTCTGAGTTAGCATCCTGGTTTCACTTGTCACTGCCCGACTAATATGATTTTATGAGTTCACGAAAACAGTGGGTCATTCCTCCCCGGAATACTTGGCGTAAAGTTTGATATTTGCCTGTTTGTTCCGGGGAGGAGAGCACCTCATGTTCCTGTTAACTAGAGTCAGTTTCGGTACTACCGCATTACATGTTCCTGGCGCAATTGTGTTGCAATGCTTGTTATTGACGTGTTTCGGTTTGGATTACAGAAGGTAAGGTAGCTGGAAAATTTATGCATGTGGAACATATCTGCAACGCATCAGTAAAACCTTTGGTTTCTATACGCGATGGCTGTCTCTCCATAAGGTGAGAAATCAGCTTGTTTGCTATCTGAGGTATAAAAATAATATACGATTTTTTATATTATAAAATAACAAATAAGCAGATAGCTATTTTTATGGAAAGAGACAACCATCGCCTATAGCCACCAAAGATATAAATGCGTCACCATCCGAGTGGTTGTATGCTGGTATGCATGCATAGACCGGCTACGGCTACCTTACCCAATAAACTGGAACACGTCAGTGATATCCATTGATGTTATTGCAGCAGGAGTAGGCAAGGTTGTATCTTTTATCAGTACTACTAAATCTTACCACCAGGCACTGGCCACCTCGCGCCTCTTTATTTATAACCCCCAGGAGGAGACAGACTACCAATATATCATCATATTAAATACCTTATAAATATTCAACCAACGTATCGGCACTGACTCGAATTGTGGTAGGTATCTGTGCACACTACAGCTAAGGAGCGTGCTGTGCGATTTGTCCGCGTAGAACAATAGTATAATATGTGTGAATAATATATGTGAATGAAATGTAAATATATTATGTGAACGAAATTAATAACGTCTTGTGTAAAATAGAAATGATATACCTAGCTGCTGACTCAGAAACAAGTAAATCATGAAATTTGTATAACATTAAGTTTATGTAATATTAGTAAGTTAGTATTATTTCTCAGTAAGCAAATAATTGTACTCTTTTAAGGAATAAACGTATCTTAAACCGCATGTATGCACCAGCAATTGTCCGGTACTTACCTCCGAGTATCTTCTTCATGTCCGTTTGGCCCTTTCTTGTATAAAAAATGTATTCTTTTGCTTGGTACTACGATTATTATGTTAAATGATATGATTATCTTGTATAGACATGTAAGATGTATTATCGACGCGGATTACTTACAGCTACTTATTATGCTTTAAGTTATTGTCAGGGATGTTCGCGCTTTATCAAACTATAGCCACAATGAAATCCTGAAGATGTAGCAAACAAGATCTTTTAAATAACCCCAAGTATTTGTAATCTGCTTGTCTTGTTTTCAGTATGACTTAGGTTTTTTTTTTATTTAGATAGAGATATCTAAGACAACTGTAGTGCGAGTGGGGCACAACATCTCACGCACACAATAGCAAGCTAATAGGGTCATAATATTTTTATAGTCAAACAAGATATTGGCTTTGTGAATCATCGAACTTTAGCCGTTTTGTGGGAATCGGCAGACAAACACGCCGCCTTGTAGTAAACGGGTTCCTGGGATAACGTTTATTTTAAGTAGTGTGTTCAGCAACGTCTCGCGCGGTTTTGGTACCAACGCCTTACTGCTTTCTGCCTCAATAGCGTCATTGCTTGACATTGACGGGTTTTTATATCATTATGGAAAGAAAATTCATCGCCTATAGACACAAAAATGTAAATGGTGCGTTGCTATCCGCGTGGCAAGATGGCAATGCCACATGCATAAATCTACCGATCGCCTTACCCTCCAAACCGGAACACGACTGACAAGCTCTGACGCTTTTGCGACAGGAATATGTAAGGCGGTGGTGCCATAGGTGAGACGTTGCAGAACTCTTATACCAATCACATATATATTTTTTGGAATATTGTGATACTAGCTGTTGCCTGCGACTTCGTCCGCGCGGACATCGTTTACTCCGCACTGCTCCTGTCCTGTAGGTGATAGCGTGATAATATGTAGCCTATATGTTGATCCGACCTGTTAGTAATATTCATGCAAAATTTGAAGTAAATCCATGCAGTACTTTTTGAGTTTACCCCGGACATACATACAGACAAACAGACAAAAATTCTAAAAACTATATTTTTGGCATTTATATCGATTGCAGATCACGCCCCAAGTATTCTTTCAAAAAAAATATTCAATGTACAGTTTTGACTTTCCTACGATTTTATTATATGTATAGATTGTGAAATTAAAATTATATGAAACAAGACAACCCCTGAGTTTCTTCCGCCGGATCTTCTCAGTGTGTGGCCGCGTTCCCGAACCGGTAGTAGTTTTAAAAAAATGATGACGCGTCAAAATAGTAAAAAGTTTTATTGAATAAAGTTCTTCTGATTTCTCTACAACCCAGTAGTCACGATGGCAACGACATGTTAAGCCAATCGTTCGCTTTTACGAACTGCCTGGCAGAGTAGCAGATGATCTATTCTTCAAAGTGGGCCTGGAATAAGCCGGCAGCCACAATTCAGCCACACAGTAATATGTTTGGTGTCTATACAAATAAATAAATATTCACGGGACAAATTACACTTACTGATCTAACCCCAAAGTAAGCAAATTATTTGCTTGTGTTATGGGTGTTAGTCAACGATACTAATACATAGAAATACATATATAAATACCGGAATATATATAATAAACACCCAAACTCGGAAATACAAACATTTATGCTCATCACACAAATGCTTGTCCCCCCGTCGGGGATCGAACCCGAGCCACGTTGATCGCGTAGTCAGGGCCGCTAACCACTCGACCAACGAGGCGGTCTATATGCGAAGGATGTCTCCCTATCATCAGTAGAGCTATCAGCTTCTTTGCTATCCTACAATATAATAAAGTCTACCTACTAGATGGGGAGCCCAGATGCTAAATGGGTAAAAACTCGAGCGTCGTAGGGACCTGTTGGATTGTGTACATTAAACTATAGGAAAAATAAAAGGTTATTGAATGTTTTTCAATTCAGTGGTGGGGAAAAAATATACGGATAAAAATTAAGAAAAAATTTACCTAGAAACACTGAAGCGCGTAATATTAATGTATGGTGTTCAATTTCAAGCTAAAATGTAGAAAATCTGACTATTCAAATGTAGAGTAAGGGACTGGGTGGATCACAAATTTGCAAAGAAAACTTTGTCTTGACATTCTCGAGTGCGTCTGAATTTTCTTTTATTTTAGGAGTTTTTTTTTATATCATAAGATAGCAAACAAGCAGATGGGTCTCTTGATGGAAAAAGTCAACCATCGCCTATAGACACCAAAGATGTTAATGGTGCGTTGCTATCTTGTGGCAAGGTCTAATGCCACATGCATAAGTTTACCGGCTACCTTACCCTCCAAACCGGAACACGCCAGCGACAAGCACTGTCGCTATTGCGGCAGGAATAGGTAAGGCGGTGGTACCAGACCCGGGCGAAACAATGCAGAACTCTACCACCTTATTATTTACTTTATTTTAGCGAAGCGTTACCAAACGTATTTTTTTTCATATTATTCTTTTTATTTTAGGGGCTTTTAGACTCACAAGTGAATCAGCTCTATTATTTAACTAGGCTGCCAATAACCAATTGCAAAAACGTTCTATAAAAGTTCAATTACAGCATCACCAGTGAGTCGCGATAAAATATCTTCAAAAGCAAATGAATTCTATAATGTCTTTATATTAAAGCTGGGGCTGCATTTGCGTCTACCGTTACAAAGCTTCGTGCAATGACACAATAAATGCAGATGTGACCGGCTATTATCGGCTATTTTCGCATACATTCCGGACTACGTATGCCTTAGCGCACATATAACTTCCATGTAGCCAAGATGGTAGTGACTCGATAGCCAATCGGTCGCCATTTACGACCTGCCTGGCAGAACGGCAGTTGGCCTATTCTTCAAAGGAGGCCGGGACCAACACGGCGAAAATTATGTAAGAATGACGAAAAAATTATATAATAATCAGACAATTACTAAAAAAGATGAAATTAATTTTTGCTATGATTATCACAATCTGAATTTATCGGAATTTTGTTTTTTACTACCAGATGCTCGGTTGTATATAAAGGGCTTATATTTGGTGGAGAGCCTCAGCAGTATGCGAGGAACCTCCCCCCTCCTCTATGTTAATCTGACGCGCTCGAGTCAATACCAAAATCCCCTCTTGGGCGCCTGTACTTTACCATGAAGCCTATTTTTGTTATAATATTTCTAGTTCACAGTAAGTAATTCTTTGGAGCGATGTAACCCCTTTTCACCCGGGGATGACGATTATCTCAAGGTGTCAGGTTCGAGTCGGGTCGGGAACATAATATCCCGGGGGTAAGTGGCATCCGCTCCAATCACGTCCGGTTCATTTAGTTTTCGTCTCGGGCGGCGTTGAATAAACATTCTTCTTGTATTTCGCGAGGGTTGATTTACTTTACGTAATGTAGTGTTTTAGGTGTTGGTATATTTCTAAATGAACACTACTTATGTCGGTTTCTTATAATCAACGATCCGTCATTCGTAGTAGTAACTGTTAGGAACTAATTTAATAATAAAGAGGCGTTCCACAAGTTGTTGGGTCCATTTGGTAATTTGACATTTATAGAAACAGTTTTTTTACTTACGCCTCGTAGAATATACGTGTTACGTAATTAAAACGAGTCGTTTTACTACTACAGGAATCGGGTAGGAAACAAAGGTGATGGCAGTGGTGGCAGGTGGAAGTGGTGGTAGCCGGTAAACTTAGGGATGTGGCAGAACTATCTTGTCAAACAGATAATTCATCACCTATATTATATTAATTATTATTATTATATTATAAATGCCAAAGTTTGGATGGATGGATGGAAAAACTAGTAAACGGATTTGAATGAAATTTGGCATACAGGTAGACGATGACCTGGAATAGCACATAGGCTACTTTTTATCCCGGAAAAATTAGAGGATCCCGCGGGATTCGCCAAAAACTTTTATAATGCAGCGGGCTGCACGCGGCAGCTAGTAAAATATATCTTTGGCGTATATTAGCCATGGTTGCGTTTTTCTGTCAGGAGAACACCTACTGCGTATCCTTATGATATAAAAAATAAGAGAATATTATTATGATTAGCATCGATGTTGGTTTAATAAATTATTTAGATCAATTTGTGTAATTTGTCCATCCAAATTATTATTATTACTCTACGGTAGTAGGAATGTGGACATATTTTTATGGACGTATATGATTATTTCAGACACGTTTCGGATTTTATTAAGCTTTTTTCAGACATCTAAAGATATATAACATTTCTTTAATACATTTCTTTTAATACATTTCAAATACATTTCTTTAATTATATACAAATTAAATAAATTGATATCAAATACTCTCTGTAACATTCGAGTATTCTGTAGAGATTATTTTGTTCATTCTACAGTAGCAGAATATAACTAAGTATTTGATAGGGCATATATTTATTTGTAATTATATATTGTGTATATTTTTAGGTGCCAGATAAAGGATTAATAAACATCCTAAACGTGGCTGAAATAATAACATATTAATGTTAAAAAATTGGCCACATGTCTGTTATAATAAAATTTATTAATCTAGGTATACATATATTGTAATAAAATCGTAGGAAAGTCAAAACTGTACATTGAATATTTTTTTAAAAGAATACTTGGGGCGTGTTCTACAATCGATGTCGAAGCCAAAAATATAGTTTTTAGAATTTAGGTCTGTTTGTCTGTATGTATGTCCGGGGTAAACTCAAAAAGTACCGCATGCATTTACTTCAAATTTTGCATGAATATTACTAATAGGTCGGGTCAACATATAGGCTACATATTATCACGCTATCACCTATGGGGGGGGAGCTGTGCGGCGTAAACGAAGTCCGCGCGGACGAAGTCGTGGGCAACAGCTAATAGTTTAATATTGATCATAATTTCAACTACCACGCAATCATAATACTATAGGAAACTAGTACCTATTGGTAATTATCCGTTTGTCACGGTGCACTGATAATAGGGCCGCGTACCGGCGAATTATGCGGGGTAATGGGTACTTGTTACCCCTCGGCAACGGATGTGTTGGCGTTGACGTAATAGGGGGTGTTCTATTACTATTATGTCTGTAGTCGCTTTTCCTGCTGTTATAGATTATTACGCTAGTAACGCTCGCTTCTTTGATTACGTATTTACTGTATTATCATGCTGGTTCCCTCGCGCGGTAGGCGGAGTGAATCGAACGTATATGGAGTTTCCCGTTCACCACAACTCAGATGTCGATTAGCGAAATGGGTGTTGACCTGAACCACAAAATACTTGGAGACTAACAGAAGTCAATGTTACATACAAGTATTATTCGAGCATAGCACACATAGACACCTCTCACGGACGCGATATCTCGGACTGGTGCGGAACAAACTGTCCCGAACCATTCCGAGATATCGCGTCCGTGAAAGGTGTCTATGTGTGCGTTGCTCGAATATCACATGTATGTAGATTGACTACAGTTAGTCTCCAGTATACTGTGCCTGAACTGCTTAATAGCGATAGGCGGGAGTTACATGTATAAGTGCTCATCAATGTCACGGGGCGTTATTTGTAACCACGTCATGACCATCCTCTGAACTGGTACTAAGATTTGGAATTTATATCTGTACTGATATTATAATAAAAACCGGTCAAGTGCGAGTCGGACTCGCGCACGAAGGGTTCCGTACCCATCATAGCAAAAAAATACGAAAAAAACACGTTTATTGTATGGGGACTCCCCTTAATATTTTTTTTATTTTATTTTTAATATTTGTTGTTATAGCGGCAACGGAAATACATAATTTGTGAAAATTTCAGCTTTCTAGCTATCACGGTTTATGAGATGCAGCCTGCAAGCAGACAGACAGACAGTGGAGGCTTAGTAGTAGGGTTCCGTTTTACCTTTTAGGTACGGAACCCAAAAAAGACCACTGAACCGATTTTGAATTATTTTAACAATTAGAAAACTACACGGGGCTACACTATCTAGGATTGACGTACCTGACTTTTTGACTTTTTACCCAGTTGAACCAAATGAGGTAATGATTTTGTTTTACGCCAAGGTAGTCGCGAGTCGCAACACTAGTGTGTATATAAATCCGCGATGGTTCACCTCTAATTATGTGCATACAAATGCAGGAATGTGGTCCGTGTATAAATAGGCACACACACATAGGCGTAGAGGCGACTCGCTGTCTACGGACATTATAATGGCATTCTTACGCGGATAATGTACATACAATCACAACAACGAAGTTAATGCCACTCACAAACTATTAACCTTGCGGCTACATACATCGGCCTACGGCGAACATTTCCGTTATCGCGACGTGTGAGTCGGGTGTGTTTCTATATCATTAGATAGCAAGCAAACAGATGGCTCCCTTATAGTCGCCAAAGATGTTAATGGTGCGTTGCTATCTCTGGCGGGATGGCAATGCCACATGCATAAGTCTACCGGCTACCATACCTTCCGAACTGGAACAAATTCAAGACCTTCCATCGGACATCGCGTCAAAATTTGAAGATCCATCCTCACCATCTCGATGTCTGGATATCCACAACTGTGCGATTCTCCCGACACTTTTTACCTCGCACTACTCTGTTGTGGAACCAATTACCGGAAGGGGTATTTCCGAACGGATACGACATAGGGACCTTCAAGAAAAGAGCTTACTCATTCTTAAAAGGCCGGCAACGCAACTGCAAGACCTCTGGTTTTGCGGATGTCCATGGACGGCGGTGATCGCTTATCATCAGGTGCACCTCTTGTTCGTTTGCTCCCTCTTCTATAAAAAAAAAACAAGACAATGAAAAGCATTGACGCGTTTGAGATAGGAATAGGTAAAACGGTGGTACCAAATACCCGGGCGAGGCGTTGCGGAACTCTACCACTTAGTAGTCACGATGGTAGTAACATGTATAACCGGTCGCCTCTTACGACCTGCTTGTCAGAACTGCAGCTAGCCTAATCTTCAAAGGAGCCTGGATCAACATGGTGGAAAATCTGGCTATTGCGAGCCGTAGTTTAATACGACGCAATTGACGACACTAGTTGAAAGGTATATAGTTTTTTTTTAATATATCATTCGATAGCAAACAAGCAGATGCGTCTCCTGATGGAAAGGGTCAACCATCGCTTTGGTGTCTAACCAAAGATGTTAATGGTGCGTTGCTATCTTGTGGCGAGGTCTAATGCCACGTGCATAAGTTTACCGGCTACCTTACCCTCTAAACAGGAACACCACAGCGACAAGCACCGACGCTATTGCGACAGGAATAGGTAAGGCGGTGGTACCAGACACGGACGAGACAATGCAGAACTCTACCACCTAGTATATATATACCTGGTATATAGTGCCGGTACTGTATATTATTTCAATATAAAATTAGCTGTTTTTCTGAAGTCGGTTACAAAGCGTAATTTGCCTTAAGCGGTATTCCCCTACATAGCATTCCGGACGTTTAACACCGACATACCGACATAATTAATTACAACTTAATGTTATGTAGCTAGGACTAGGTCATCGGTGTAGGTGTTTGTGTGCGTGTGTGTAGGTGCCTGTGTGTGAGTATAAAGAGGTATGTGAAATATGAATGTGTGAATGAGATATTATCAACCACATTAGACAAATAGCATAGAAGCTGGTGGTAAGAACAAACCGTCTTGGTAGACAACAAAAATTGTTAACATTGTGGCGCCACTAGTCCGTACCGCTGAAGGGTCATAGTGATGGAACCAGCGCGCCAGCTGCTTGTCAGGTGACGTCATAACTGTGGAGGTCGATGACGTCACACAAGGACAAGGAAGGGGAAAAGGAAGATCTTCCCAGCCAGGCAAGGTGTACTGCCTGGGGACCGAAGTCCATTTGAGAAGCGTTGAAACTTGTATTTAGCGTTACAAGATTTGTGATGTCGCGATTCAGGATTTTATTTTAAATTTCATTTTTTCCATTTTGTCCATTTTTTATTATTTTCTTGTAGCGTTTGTGATTGTTTAAGCCGCTACAATATCTTTGTTGTATAACGAGGTTGTATCTTGCTATTATCTTTCATCTTTAGTTGGTTATCTCATGATGCTTAAAAATCTTTCTTCTTTATAGGAGAAGATTTGATACGATCAAACAAGCAATAATAAATAATTAAAAGCAAGGATTTAAAATGTTATAACAGAGCTTATTTTACGATACTTAACGTTGATACTGTAGTGATACCTCAGGAAAAAAATTATTTTCAAACATTATATGTATGTATCGCTACTCAAATAACAGAACGAAATTGTTAACGCTAAATAACGTTTTAATATAGAAATATATGCGCGTGTCATGCTGTTTTGTGATTGGTTCGCCTCATTTCATGCGATTTCGTGATTGGTTCGCTAACTAGCGTTTAAAACAACGTCGTAATACCGTATACTATACCGTTAATTTTAGTGTAGAACGTAATGAATAACGTTATTAAACAGTAACTAATTCTGTATCAGTTTTGAATAACGGTAAGCTTGAAAATAACGTTATGTCATGCCGCGAGCAATAACGTTACCACAAAATACCGATATTTAAATCGTTGGTTAAAACTTGACAAACACGGGAATTAGTGCGTCGCGACTCGCAAGACAAGAAAAACTTATTAAGTAACATAATTAGAATTATGTGAAAGGGATTTCAATGATTTTTTCCTGTTCATATTTAAGAAAGAAATGTAGTCAATGAATTTTTCCACTTCATCTCATTAGAAAATGTATTTAGGGACATCCCGAAGTTTTCCAGGTCCGTTTTACATAGACACATTGGAAATACCTATACTAAATTAATAAAATAACACATCACACATGCTACATCCATGTGATATACACGATTATTACATACTTACTTTGTTATGGCTCAAGTCTTCTATCAAAACATATTTTATTGTTAAGGCGAGGCATCGCAGTAAACGGGAAAAAACAGGCTTGCTAAATCACGTTTTTTTTTTTGTATTGATGGTTAAATAACAATTTTACAAAAATTACACGATATACCTGAAGATATTATCTAAGGAATGTGCTAACTTTTCTCCGTGTTGGTTCCGGGCTCCTTTAAAGAATAGACCGACTGCCATTCTGCCAGGCAGGTCGTAAAAGGCGACCGATTGGCCATGTGAGTCACTACCATCGTAGCTACTAAGTGGTAGAGTTCTGCATTGTCTTTTCCGGGTCAGGTACCACCGCCTTACCTATTCCTGCCGCAATAACGTCAGTGCTTGTCGCTGTCGTGTTCCGGTTTGGAGAGTAAGGTAGCCGGTAAACTTATGCATTTGGCATTAGATCTCGCCACAAGATAGAAACGCACCATTAACATCTTTGGTGTCTATAGGCGATGGTTGACATCCAACCATCAGGAGACACATTTGCTTCTTTGCTATCTTATGATATAAAAAAAAAACGAATTACATGATAGAATGTACTTTACTTTATAATTGTACTTTACTCGATCATATAAAATTCCGAAAACAGGCTTAAAAAAATCTCTAAAACAAATAATTTGTTAATAATAAATGTTATTAACAAATTACTTGTTTTACAGATTTTTTCTAATCTTTCTAATCTTCCACGTGATTTTTATATGGTGATATTTAGTTGTAAATACAAAAAAGAATGTGCTAAATTTTAGTTTTCAGCTGAAGTCCTATATTTATTTATCCGAAAATTAACACGTTTCCCAGCGGTTTCAGAACATACCGCACCACCCATTTTCTGTACTATTGACGCGCGTCGAAATGCCTCGCCTTAAGTCAATGGTCGAATTTCGACCACGGGGCGGGCGATCGCTAGTTTAAATAAATAGCCTTATATGAAAATAAGTTATTATTCGAAGCAACTCTAGTTTAGTTTGTTTATGAGTGCCACGTGCATGGGACAGGTGGCGAGGGTGGGACATCTGTGCAGCTCAAGGCCGAGGTTCGACTCCCAGCCGAACACTGTTTGTATTGAACACTTGCGGCGTGGCGCTGCCGGTGGCTACCACCTGTTGGCTGTGTGGTTTGTGTAAAAACTGTTTCGTCGCTTGGAAGGTCGTTTCCGGACTTCCGATTTTATTTGTTCCTCAAATAACCATACAGTACCAGTTATTACTGTTTAACTACTACTAGCTGTTGCCCGCGACTTCGCGCGGACTTCGTTTACTCCCCCGTAGGTAATAGCGTGATAATATGTAGCCTTTATGTTGACCCGACCTGTTATTAATATTCATGCAAAAATTGAAGTAAATTCATGCAGTACTTTTTGAGTTTACCCCGGACATACATACAGACAAACAGATAAAAATTCTAAAAAACGATATTTTTGGCTTCGATATCGATTGTAGATCACGCCCCAAGTATTCTTTTAAAAAAATATTCAATGTACAGTTTTGACTTTCCTACAATTTTATTATATGTATAGATAGATTGTTTGTTTGGTTGTTTTTTATATCATAAGATAGCAAACAAGCAGAAAGCTCTCCTAATGGAAAGAGAAACCATCGCCTATGGACACCAAAGATAAAGGTGCGCTGCTATCCGTGTATCCGTGCGTTGCTAGCCGGTATGTGGCAATGCCACATGCGTAAGTCTACCGGCTAAATTTACCCCCCAAACCAGAATACGACAGTGACAAGCATTGACGCTATTGCGGCAGGAATAAACAAGGCCGGTGGTATCAAACGCCAGGGCGAGACATTGCGGAACTTACTAGTCACGATGGTAGGGATGGTCTCGCACCAACTCGACCCTCAAAGTCTTACCCCTTAATACCTAACCATCCCACTCGCCCTTCAAAGAATTTGGCAGGCCCACTGGACTCTTCATAAATCATTATTTACGATATATTTTAGAAGTTACTAAAATGGTATGTACAAAAGTGCGACACGTATAACTAACTTTTCCCCCGTGTTGGTTCCGGACTCCTTCGAAGAATAGGCCAACTGCCGTTTTGTTAGGCAAGTCGTAATAGGTGACCGAGTGGCTATGCGAATCATTACCATCATGACTACTGGGTGGTAGAGTTTGCCGCAATAACGTCAGTGCTTGTCGCTGTCGTGTTTCGGTTTGGAGGGTAAGGGAACATACCCATACTACGTGACCTATTTTTTAAGATTTTTCGACCCCTCCCTCCCCTCGGTAACCACTCGTAGTATATGCAAGACCCCCCCCCTCCCCCTTTAGTTTTCACGTAGTAATTCATAGTTATAATTTTTAATCATTTCACAGGCAAAATTGAAAAAAATAATAATTTGGCTCATACTCGTCTTTATTGCATAAGACTGCATGCATACTTAAATTACTAGTGAATTATGTATTATGAAAAAGAACAACATTCGTGGAAACATATTGCTATACAGTTTGTAACTTACAGTAACTTAATTTACGAACACAACAATTATTTTCATTCATTAAATTTCTCTCATTAAAATCGATTACGTGACAAAAACCTGAGCCACCCCCCCGCTCCTGTGACTGACCGTAGTATTTTAAAGACCCCGCTCCCCCCCCTAAATGGGTCACGTAGTATGGGTACGTTCCCTAAGGTAGCCGGTAAACTTATGCATGTGGCATTAAACCTCGCCACAAGATAGCAACGCACCATTAACATCTTTGGTGTCTATAGGCGATAGTTGATTCTTTCCATCAAGAGACCTATCTAATTGTTTGCTATATTGATATAAAAAAAAAATTAATTGGTTACCTTTTACGACATGCCTGACAGAAAGGCAGTTGATCTATTTTTCAAAGAAGCTCGGACCAAAACGGGGGAAAAGCTGGCTATTTCGAGTCACGGGGGATGATTATAATGTACTAGCTGACCCGACAAATGTTGTTTTGCCTTACATATTAGGAATCCATAGCGGACAAACAACGTGACACGTAATTTATATAAGACTACGGGATTGTCCTTCCACGCAGCCAAAATGGCATTAAACTTTATATGGTGGTTAAGTATTCTTAAATTTTCTAATTTTCCGCGCAATTTTCTTAATATTTTCTTTTATAAGAACCTTCTCCTTACAATTACAAACACAACAAAAAAAAAATACTGAAATTTGTCCAACCATTTAGGCGTGATGTCGTGACCAAGGAAAATAGGGATTGATTTTTATATATATAGATGATAATTGTCATTATTGCTTTGGTAATCTTAAATAATATAATTATTAATTATCATGATGATAGGACAACGGACAAGAATAATGCACGGACAGTCTAACAATGGATAGATTATATAAAATTATAATTACGCTACTATAAACTTTACGAGCCAGCAATAAAGATGAGAATAGTGTAGCATCGGTTTTAAAATTAAGTTTATTGTAACATGTGGTGTTTTTAATAGGCCAATATGAGTCACGCATTATAATGTGACGTATACCGACGGATATTTTTTAATCATTCGCCTAACACGTGGATTAACCTCCGCCTCCTGTGTTACTGCTGTAATAACGTCACTAGTACTACCCGTCACTGTCATGTAGTGTAGGCTTAATCATGAATTATTAGGTATAGGTGGATCACTCGTATTAATGACTTGAAATGAATACCTACGTCATATCTCATTCTATGAGGTCTCGCCATCTCTTTTTGTACAGCTGTGTTAGAAAGAGAGGGTGAGACCTCGGAAGATGACTTTTTACTTTACACGCGACTTTGCTGAGTGACTGACGTCAACTACACACATCAGAGTCCTAAGTGTGAGTTTTTCTTTTCGCATTCGATCGTGAGCGCGTTTGGAGTTTACTAGGAATTTGTATGTGATTTGTACAGCGCCACCTAGTGGTAAACTGGTTTCTCACGTTTCCCTGCCTGTCGATATTTTTCTTTGTTGTTTTTAAAGTTTTTCCAGTTTTCCCGAGCACGGCGTGAGTGCTATAACACAAAAATAATATCATCATGTTATTAGAATTATGCAGAAATTTAATTTATTTTTATATAAGTTTGATATATCTTTTTAATAACAAGTAGTTAGCTCCAAAAGACTGCACAAAAACGGCTTGCGCGTCGTTGTCAGGGAGGCGCCTTAATTGTCTTGTATAACCAGAGTGCTAAGTGTGAGTTTTTCTTTTCGCATTCGATCGTGAGCGCGTTTCGAGTTTACTAGGAATTTGTATGTGACTTGTACAGCGCCACCTAGTGTTAAACTGGTTTCTCACTTTTACCACTAGGTGGCGCTGTACAAATCACATACAAATTCCTAGTAAATTCCAAACGCGCTCACGATCGAATGCGAAAAGAAAAACTCACACTTAGCACTCTGATGTGTGTAGTTGACGTCAGTCATTCAGCAAAGTCGCGTGTAAAGCAAAAGGTCTGCTACAGGTGTGTTTACTGCGTGCGCAAACCTGTCCGACTGTACATAAACAAAATTAATAGAAATTTGTTTGTCCTTAATTCCATATGTTTTTGTCACATTTAAATAGCTCCAGTTTGGTAGGGCTGCCGAACTGGAGTTATAATAATAACAATATCGCTGGACAAATTACACGCATTGATCTAACCCCACAGTACGCAATTTATTTACTTGTTGTATGGGAATTGGACGTAAGTCGACGTAAAGGCGGACGTAAGGGCGACTGAGTTTCCTTCTTATTACATACTTGCTACAGCGCGCAGCCCGCTGCATTATAAAAGTTTTTGGTGAATCTTCCGGGATAAAAAGTAACCTATGTGCTATTTCAAGTCATCATCTATATGTGTGCCAAATTTCATTCAAATCCGTTCAGTAGTTTTTGCTTAATTGAGTAACAAACATCCACCCATCCATCCATTAGAGAAGCCGCGAATGCTCACTATTTGATTTGATATTTTACCCCGTGTTGGTCCCAGGCTCCTTTTAAGAATATGACATCTGCTGTTCTGCCAGGCAGGTCGTAAAAGGCAATCAATTCGCTATACGAGTCACTACCATCGTGGCTACTAGGTGATAGAGTTCTGCATTGTCTCGGGTCTCGGGTCAGGTACCACCGCCTTACCTATTCCTGCCGCAAGAGCGTCAGTGCTTGTCACTGTCGTGTTTCGGTTTGGAGCGTAAGGTAGCCGGTAAACTAATGCATGTGGCATTAGACCTCGCCACAAGATAGCTACGCGCCATTAACATCTTTGTTGTTTATAGACGATGGTTGACTCTTACCATCGAGAGACCCATCTGCTTGTTTACTATCTCATGATATAAAAAAAACAATGTAAAAAATGGTCATCAAACACTTGTCCCTGTCAGGAGTTGGTCTAAATCACATTGATTGCGTAGTCAGGGTTGCTAACCATTGGAGGTTTGGTTCACTCTTTCAGAAAGTGCTGCTTTACACTGCACTTAGCTACACTTTTCAGATTTCTATACAAAAATACTTGCCCGGGACAAAATACGTGCCCGATTTGCCATCTATCACGCCATGAAACCGAATACAACTGGCTTACAGTGTGTGAAGTTGCAACTCTTCCTACCTCTTCAAGGATATGAGTGTGAAGGTTTTTTTTGTTAGGTGTGTTGTTGATGCTTATATTTCTTTCAAAATATATATTTTCAAACAGAAGTAATGACAACCCTAGTAAAGATGAAAGTTTTCTTTTTCTGTTATTTTTTTATATAAATATATTCCATGTTAGACCAAGAAAAAATCCGGGTCACCGCGGTCATAAAGTTGCACACGGCGGGACTCGAACCGGTTATAAACAGCTGGCGGGCAGGTGGTAGTTGCAATGTACTCCCGATCGAGTCGTATTGTCATTTTTTAAATTCGTATTTAATGCTGCGCTAGTACGATATGGCTTGGTGATTAACATACATACACAATACTATCAAACTAACTAACTATCAACTAGCATATATATACTTAATATCTGGTTGACCGAGCTTTGCTCGGTTTTTCACTTATTTTTGGAACCGATCTTTTCTTGGACCTTGAACCTTGATAAATCGATTCCTTGACCCGAAAAACCCCTAATTTGTGACTTTCATGAAAATCGTTGGAGCCGATTCCGAGATTCCAATTATATATATACAAGAATTGCTCGCTTAAAGGTATTAGTTATGTACGAAGATTTCTGTCAGGTCGAGGGAGGAACTGGCTGGCAAAAATCGTTGGTGATCACTATAGCTACATTGACAAATATTTTCACTTAATTGACCACCCCGTTGTTCTAATAACTAGCTAGCTACTCTTGCTACGCAATTGATGGTGCCCGGGTTCGATTCCCGACAGGGATAAACGTTTTTTGTGATGAGCATAAATGATTATATTTCTGAGTTTGAGCGTTTGTTAAATATATTGTCATTATAATTAATTACAGTATATTTAACAAGAAATATATTTAACAGTAAATATATTTTCAACCACTAACTTTACCCAACTAATGGGTCTCCTGAGGAAATAGAGGACATACATTGACTTTTCTACGATTTTATTATATCCATACTTCCATACTAATATTATAAATGCGAAAGTAACTCTGTCTGTCTGTCTGTCTGTCTGTCTGTCTGTCTGTCTGTTACGCTTTCACGGCCAAACCACTGAACCGATTTGGATAAAATTTGGTACAAATATAGTTTGAGACCTAAGAAAGGACATAGGATACTTCTTATCCCGGAAATCCCACGGGAACGGGAACTACGCGGGTTTTTATTTTAGAATTTTTTCCACGCGAACGAAGTCGCGGGCACAGCTAGTGTATAGATAAATGCGAACGTTTGAATGTTTGGATGGATGGATGTTGAGCACTTATCACGCACAAACTACAAAACAAATTTACATGAAATTTGGCACACGGGTAAATGATGACCTGGAACAGCGTGTAGGCTAATTTTTATCCCGGAAAAATTAATTATTCTCGCGGGATTCGCCAAAAAGGTTTATAATGCAGTGGGATGCACGTCAGTTAAGGGGCTGACAAGACCTAATTAGTTTAAATTGACGTTTTTAGGCAGTTTTTAGAAAAGACCATTTGTTATAGCACATCACAATAAATATATGCTAATATTCATCATATGTCAAAGACCGTGGCCGGACTCGATAGTAATTGAACAAAATTGGGTCGATAGAAAATAATTGCGAAGATTGGTTTAAAATCGTTATTAACGGTTCTGTCTTTATTTTCTTGACAATATGGCTCTGCGATTAGAAACACGAAGTCATCATATTCATACCTAAACCGATACCGAATCATATTTGACAAATAATATACATTTTTTTTAATGAAACTTGTAATTATAATAAAAAGAGGTGTGGCCCTCGGAGACTGCTGCGGTAAAGCTATTACATAGCATTTTTTATCAACTTATATAATTACAATTATATATTTATTTTATTTATGCAGTATTTTTTTTCTTTGTTCATTCATATTTAAAACACTTTGTACACAAATTATACGAGTACAGATATTCACTGTTGTACGTAGATGATAAATACCTATACACCTATATACTTTCTCACAAACAGCTGATTACGGTAGTTTTCCAATACAATCAATGCCATCTAAAGGCGGGTTGCTGAACGTGCTGAAAGTGACAAGCGTGATATTTAAAAAAATCATTAAAAATTCTGGTATTTATCGATAGATGGAAAAACTAAAAAGTATCACCGCTGTGCCGGTCGGAGTGGGGGGTGTTAGGTTTTTTCGTTACGGAATTTCTGAATTCGGTCTCCACGCTCAAGGCCCGCGATAGAAGCTATGCAATGGCTCAAAAAACTTTGTAATATGAAATCATCCTTTTATATTTATAACAAGAACATAAAATAGAGAAAAAAAGACCAGCCCGCTGAGTTTCTTCCGCCGGATCTTCTCAGTGTGTTGCCACGTTCCGATCCGGTAGTAATTCTAAAAAAATCGATACAATTTAAAATTTTAAATGTAATATTATATAATGATGTTTTTTTAAATTTTTGTACACCATACATTGGTAGAATATGTCGGTAACTTAATTTATTTTTAACAACTTATAACACCCATATTCTTGCAAATAAATATTTTCTTTCCTTCTGAAATTTCAATATTTATTCATTTAAAGGCCCTGGCCGCCCAGTTACTCTGATAGTGAGGTCTCGTTTACTCTGATAAAAATAGATAGTGAGCGATTTTGGTGTTGACAGCGCCTTAATAACGGAGTTCTGAGGTAACTGAAATTAAAACTTACAGCCGAATTGAGTACCTCCTTTTTGGTAAGTGGTCTGAAAAATCAGTTCGTCGTAATTCCGCACAGTCATCGCGTCGTGTCCCACCCGACGGCGACCACCGGCGGCGACACCCGACACCGCGCACACCACTTCGCACGGGGCTCATGTGCATGCGCATGTGGGTGTATTGTTTCATAATGGCCGATCGTGTTGATGGTGGACTTTTACACGATTACACTTACTTAAAACGAGGGTTTTACCTCCCTTGCCGTAAAAATTAAAATTCAAAATTCAGATATTTTTTATTTCGTAGGCAAAACTTACACTTGAAATGCGTCATTTCATACATCTTGTATACAGCGTAAAGGGACGGTGTACGGAAAGTTGAAACCACAGACCATATAAATACTAATAGACACGGTGTTGGGTGCAAAATACGTAGCCGCTCATATGAGCATATGTATGTAAATGTCAAATGCTTGAAGATATATCGTAAAAAATAGAAATACCTATACAATATTGTGCTATTTATACGTGTCGAATAAAAGGTAAGGCTTAAGAAATACCTTCTGGAGTAATTTTATTTAATCGATAAGTATTATAACTCCTTATTTCTCTGTGTAAATGCTAGCGGCACTGACTACCTAAGGAATTGCTTTGAAAGGCGTATCCAGTTTAATCCGTGGTTGAAACCATAGATTTGGACCGTTTAACCAATGGAAATTTGTGTAAGATTTTTTTAATTTAGACTATTTTTTTCCGTATAGGTAGTTACATTTTTTTATACTCTTCTGTGCCTATTCTAATAAAATAGTAAAATTTAAGGAAATACACAAAATAAGCAATGTAGTATACGACACATATCGCGCGAAATAAACAACTACAGCGAGGGTTCCGCGGGAGTCGAAAAGCCGAAAACATCATAAAAAAAAAACAAATTTTTCAATTCCTACCAAAAAAAAACAAATTTGCCCTCATGATTGATTTTTCGATACACTCGTCCCGATTCCCGAGTCGAGAGTCGAGACTTCATTCGCGAGACCAAAAATCATTACGTCCTTATGTCCAGTCAGGTAAAAAAGTGTGTGCGTGCAATCTGGCAGGATGACAATGCTGCATACATGAGTCTACCGGCTACCTTACCCTCTAAACCGGAACACGACAGTGACAACCTCTGACACTATAGCGGCATGAATAGGTAAGGCGGTGGTATCAGACCCGGACAAGACAATGCACAACTCTATCACATATGAGCCACGATGGTAGTGACTCGTTAAGCCAATTGTGCGCCTTTTACGATATGCCTGGCAGAACAACAGATGGTGTATTCTTCAAAGGAGCCCCTACCAACACGGAGGCTAAGCTAAGCGCAAATCTCGAGAACGACGCGGGACAAATTCGGCATTTTTTTAATATTCTTCATGAAGTTTTTATGGAAAAAAATTCGAAACATTGTAAAGAAACTAATAAAAAACACACACATTTATTTTTCTATAGTAGCAGTTCCTAACTATCAAACAATTATCGATTTGAAATCTATTGTAAAGCGAAACGAAATTCACCGGTTTAACTAGTTGTGAATATTTTTAACAAATCTATATTACAATACGTAAAGAGAAAAATTTGTACCCCTTTTTAAGACAATTGCGCGAAATGTGGAGTTTAAAATTTGTCATAGTTAAAATTTACATTACGGAGCACTGCAGAAACTAATATTTTTAAACTAGCTGAGCCCGAGACTTCGTCCGCGTGGAAAATTTTGAAATTAAAAGTAGCTTAAGTTACTCCTTATCACATCAGCTATCTGCCAGTGAAAGTCCTGTCAAAATCGGTTTAGCCATTCCAGACATTAGCCGGAACAAACAGACAGACAGACAGATTGACAGACAGACAAAAATTGTAAAAATAATTATTTTGGCATATGTACCGTGTATACATTCATATGCATTTAGTAAAAAGCGGTTATTTTAATATTACAAACAGACACTCCAATTTTATTTATTTGTATAGATAACATGCATTAGAAATACATTAAATTAATAGAAGTAATCATAACAAACACTACATTCATGTGACATACATTACAATATATACGCATGCTATTCTTATTTCTTTACAGATAAAGCAGTTGTCAAACTTAAAATCTGAGACCAACAAAAAATAGGTTTTATTGTTTAGAATATGCTCGAATTTCGGTCACAGGCGATCACTAGTTTAATATAATTGCTCTTTATTGAAAAGTTATGCAAGTCAGAAGCCTTTTAGCGGCGAGTGTTGTGTTGCGTGACATTTGGCGTGCGAGGCGCGTTCGACATCAAAGAAAAGAATGCATTATAAAAAGGTTGCGTTTTTATTCATCGCGTATCGATTATGGTTTTTCAATCGAGAACCCTTAGTGGTGCTCCGGGCGATTTTTACGTGCGAAATTGGGTCAGCATAATCGCGATTATAATTTTTTAAGTAGCCGTTTCTACTGATTATAAAGTATACATATTGTTCTCTATATCGCGTGTGTATATATGATTGAATGAATGAATATTTAATTTTCAAAAATATGGAATTACATACAAATGTTGTTAGGGTTACAATTTAAAATTATCAGCATAATATCTACTATTCTATGGTGTGCAAATATTTTTATTATAAAAATTTACAAAATGTTTACAATTATTTACGAAATTTGTTTTACAATATATTATGTGTTTTATCACTTATTCCGTGCTAAGTGCTTGCGAAATCTTGAAAACTTTAAAAACAACATAGAAAAATTTCTAGATTAACAATTTTCATTATTTTTCAATTTATTTTAATTACATTTATATGTTAAAGTGAATATAATAAGTTATATTTATTAACATTTTATTTTATCGGCAAAAATCTCTAACGTCAAAGACTTTGATATACTTTGATTCAAAGTATTTTCTTAGGGTAAATAAATAAAAAAAAGCATTTTTTTAAATTTATTTATAGGTAATGGTAAGGGTCACAGCATACCCTTGTACCATTGTACCATGGTATAATGAAGGGTAAGGTAGCTTGTAATCTTATACAATTAGCATTACATAACATTTCTGGTTGTTATAGGTGATAGATATCTCTTTCCATCAGGCGAACCATTTGCCTGTTTGCCATCCTTTGATGTATAAAATGTATTATAGAAAATGATACTTTAGAAATACATTAAAAATGGACCGGAATCTTTAAAAGTCAGGACGGGCGTTATAATGCCATCTGCACCTTGCGCCCTACGGGAGATCGATTTGGTGAAATTGTAACGGCCTGAGAATCGAACCGCCACAAAGGGACTCAGGTAGTCGAACACATCTTGTGATACGTTGTAGAAAAAATGTAACTCATTGTACGGTCCTTGAAGAAAGTTTATACTCCAGTAAAATAAAGTTTTCAATCAAAATTTTGACACTCGTCTTTGCATTTTGTATCTAATGTAGTCTTATTGATATAAAAACGATATTTAAAGTCAAGCAAAACAGTATAAGTGCTTTAATACAATAAAATCGAAGTAATATGTATAAAGGTTTTTGGTTCGGCAATCACCGGCAAGAGTTGGCAAAATAAATAAAAATTTTATTGAAAAAGCTCAAAAACGATAAATGTTAGAAAATATTGTTTTGGACAAAATGCGTAGAACTTACAATTTCACATCAAAAAGATTCTATGACTTTTCTTCTCCTTTGCTCTGTAATTATAAACGTGGTTTAAGTTTTTTTAAATTAAAAATATTTGTACGTACATACGTTAATAAAGTAAAAAAATTAAATTATTATATTTAATAATATAAATTTCAAATGTAATTTAATGTAGGTAATATTAATAATTTATTTTTTTTATCATTTTGACATTGTAATTTAATTTAATATAATGTAATTTAATCTACAAGTTTTGTTATGACATATTATTTTGTAAACTATGGGATTTGGTACCTCAAATAAAAAATTCATCAGTCTTACTGATTTTATTCTCTCACACATACTACACTAGCTGCAGCGTGCAGCCCGCGGGATCAACTAATTTTTCCGGGATAAAAGTAGCCTATGTGCTATTCCAGGTCATCGTCTACCTGTGCTCTAAACTTTATTCAAATCCGTTCAGTAATTTTTGCGTGATTGAGTAACAAACATCCATCCAAACATTCAAACTTTCGCATTTATAATATTAATATAGATTGTATTCAAAATGCAAAGAAGAATGACAAAATTTTGATTTAAAACATTATTTTACTGGAGTAGTAATTTTGTAAAGTAACTTAATAATCCGAAAAAAGTCATTTTTTGACCTGTATAATATGTGATTTTAAAAACTCTTAAAATAAAGGTCATCACGCCAGCTTTCTTGAGGGATAGGCAGAGTGAATAATTTCTCTGGTTCGCGACTTGCGAGATGAGTGGTGATCTCCATTGCTGAATTTGCCTGTTTTTTTAATTCATAGAGTTTCGCCACATTGAACGAACAGACACTTTCTCGCCGTGTTGGTCCCGGCCTCCTTTGAAGAATAGGCCAACTTTTGCCAGGCAGGTCGTAAAAGGCGACCGATTGACTATCGAGTCACTAACATCGTGGCTACTAGGTGGTAGAGTTCTGCATTGTCTCGCCCGGGTCTGGTACCACCGCCTTACCTATTCCTGCCGCAATAACGTCAGTGCTTGTCGCTGTCGTGTTCCGGTTTGCAGGGTAAGGTAGCCGGTAAACTTATGCATGTGGCATTACACCTCGCCACAAGATAGCAACGCACCATTAACATCTTTGGTGTCTATAGGCGATGGTTGACTCTTTCCATCAGGAGACCCATCTGCTTGTTTGCTATATTATGATATAAAAAAAAAGGTTATCATGCGCCATAGAAAAAGTGTGCGCAATTTTGCTCGCCATAGCACACTGGTGACGGGGCACATCACGCCGGGTCGGATGGTATCACATTCTCCGAAATTCGCCGAGTAATATTCGCCCTGATTCGCGCCGCCGTGTGATAATCTATACTAATATTATAAAATTGTATTGTTTGTTTGGTTGTAAGCTGTAATCTCGAAAACTGCTGAACCGATTTGAATAATTCTTTTTGAGTTAGATAGCCTGTTTACCGAGGAAGGTTATAGGCTATGTAACATCTTCCTACGACCAGTAGGATCGGAGTAAACAAAGTCCGCGCGGACGAAGTCGCGGGCAACAGCAAGTAGTTCATATAAAATGTATAAAAGTGATCTAGGCGGATTATCGCGATGCGGCCCGTCCCAGTGTGTTCGATCCTTTTGGTCACGGAGTAGTAGTCACGGGTTGGTTTAGGTCACTTAAGAGCTATATAAAAAAACTTTATTTCTACCGGGCGCGTTATGATACCTAATGTATATTGATTTTGTTTATGCGATTGGATTATATATTTTTTTCATAATAAATACCTAATAGTTGCGGATAAAATTTATACAATCCAATTTGCTGAATGATAACCAGAGTGCTAAGTGTGAGTTTTTCTTTTCGCATTCGATCGTGAGCGCGTTTCGAGATTACTAGGAATTTGTATGTGATTTGTACAGCGCCACCTAGTGGTAAACGTGAGAAACCAGTTTACCACTAGGTGGCGCTGTACAAATCACATACAAATTCCTAGTAAACTCGAAACGCGCTCACGATCGAATGCGAAAAGAAAAACTCACACTTAGCACTCTGAGTTTACATAGATATGACGTCATGAAAAAATAAATATGATTATTAATTTACATACGTATTCTAGTTTATTGAGTTATATACACAAGAAATGCATTCAATATTCATTTTTTGAAAACCAGAACAATTGTTTATGGAAACCGATTATTCCAGTAAAAGCGCCCACAATACGTGAGACCATAATGGAATCGAAAAAACGAAGGTGAACCCCAAAATGTCTGTCCGCCATGATGTCATGGAACCAAACTTCTTACCCGCCGACCCCTCACCCCTCGATATACCGTACCAGCCGAAGACAGACCTGGCGACGGAATATTTCAACACCTTCAACCAAATATGTGAAAATTACCGTCCAGAATCGGAGATTAATCTTCGGCAAACTTCGGACTCGCTTCGGCTGTCATCGGAGATTCTTGATGGACGAGAGGAGTTTATAAGTACAGATTTTATTAGGAAAGAGCAGTATTTGGGTGAAATAGGCGCGGAGAAGGTGTTTTTGAATGGCAAAGAGGAACAGATCTTCCAGTTTGGACAGCCTGATGCTTCGGCGTTGTTGAGGCACAGGGCTAGGAGAAGATTCAATGAGGAGCACGGTCTTCAGCCGCCTCCGCCCGCCACGAGCCAAGAAAGTGGGGTAAGTTTCATTTTACGACTAGCGGACGCTCGGTTCTTCGACCTTGTGATTTTTACAATTTATAGCTGATGTGTTATTATAAATACTGCCATATTTATATTGCAGAAGAGTGTAAGGTTTGGGACTCGATAAGTCCCGATAGTTTCAAAGACCCGAGACATGAGACTGACAAAATCCCGGGACGTCCCGGCACCTTAAAACTTTTCAAAATAAAATTAAAATCAAGTTAATTTCTGTCGAAATAAAGGTGATTTTTAGTAAGAATCGACATTTTTAAACGTAAAATCCTCCAATCTAAACTTTATTAGGCACAGATGCAACCAAAAGATTAGCGAATGGTATTAAGTTCCATGATATGATAGTTGCCCAGCCAAACAGCAAATCGGTCACATATCTAGTCTCGTACAAGAAAAACTATATGGAGCCAACGACCTGACTGTTTTTGCCGCAATAGCGTTTATGCTTATTACTGTCGTGTTCCGGTCCGGATGGTAAGGTAGCCTGTAGACTTATGCATGTGGCTTTACAATCCCGTCACACGAATAGCAACGCACTATTAACATCTTGTGTGACTTTAGACGATGGTTTTTCTTTCCATCTAGAGGCCAGTTTGTTTGCTATCTTATGATAATAAGAAAACCGTAAATTCTAAAATATGTAATCGTACTATATTACGTTCTGCCGTGTACCTGTGTATCTCAGAGTACACGGGTGACAGATCTCGGCACGCCTACCAGAAACTATATTAGTAGCCGCTAATTATATGTCCGCTACACTCGAAATAAATCATAATCTCCACTCAATGCCGCGTTGCCCAACATGCTTTGCGTTATACTGAGCGGGACACGTTCTTGTCCCGGGAAACTGCAGATTTTTATATATATTATCTTCACGCCCGTATCCCCGCAGGCGTAGGCGGAGATACAACAAGTGCAACATGATTAGCTGGTGATACTTGGATCCACAATGTGATATGTGGCAAGTCTATCGCCAACCGGGCACTTTCCAGTCCCGGTCAACATTGTTTTTATCAGAAAACTGAAAAAACACATTTTTGAATTGTTCGACCCGGGAATCGAACCCGGGACCTCATGTGGTCAACACCGACACCGGACCACTAAACTACAAAGGCGACAATTGCTATACATAGCAGGCGGCAATAATTATTTTATATATAAATTCCCCGTGTTGGTCCCGGGCTCCTTTGAAGAATAGGCCAACTGCCGTTCTGCCAATCAGGTCGTAAAAGGCGACCGATTGACAATGCGAGTAACTACCATCGTGGCTACTAGGTGCTAGAGTTCTGCATTGTCTCGCCCGGATCTGGCACCGTCGCCTTACCTATTCCTGCCTATTAGTGCTTGTCATTGCCGTGTTCCAGACACGTCATTGGGAAGGAAACGTGTTGCCGCGCATATGAGCAAACGCTCGTATCTATGTCAATAGTGTCATACATTTGTATTATTGAAGTGAAAACTTCTTTAGGCGCGTTGAGCGTTTTGGTAGAGGGTAAAATCCTCGGTTCGCGTCACCGACATGCTAATGATAATCTATAGCTATGTTTTGCATATAGTTTTAATTACTCTCAACTTAATATGTAGTTCCGTTTTCACTTCTATCGGCAGTCCCACGACTGCTACTGTTTTTTATTTATTTATTTTAGTTTATCAACATCCTTAATCCTCGTTGTAAGTTTGTGTGGATGTTGCACACTTCACAAATTAGTAGTTGTAAATATAATAAATGGTGACAAAATATAAATAAACCATATTGTACTGTTTTATCGTACCGAATGAGATGACAAGGTTTAAAAATTAACCTTGGAGTGATTTTATATCATCGGTAAGTATAACTCTGTATTTCTGTGTGGAATTGCAAGCCACACTGACAAACTAAGAAATTGTCTTAAAATGCGTATCCACTTAATCCGTGATCGTATATCTGTATTGTCCTGTAGGATTCCCATGGTCAAGGCAACATGTACTAAGGATACGTTAACCCGTGGAGTCGACTTGTTTTATACTATTTATTGTCTTAGTGGGTTGTCCTGTTGGCTTGTGTAAGCGGTGTACCCCGAGACAGTACCGTAATCCGGCGGGATCTCACGCCCATCTGCTCTGACACATTGGTTAAGACGCTGTCATTTCCGGTTGCACAAGCTACGCGCTATTTAAAAGCGAATGCGATTTTATATATTTTACCAATTTAGTATGTCGCATTATGTTTTATGTTTGAGATTTTGTTTTCAGTCTATAAAATACCTAATAATAATAATAACGCTGGACAAATCTCACGAATCGATCTAACCCCTAAGTTAAAAAAAAAATATTTGTTCGTAAAATGGGTGTAAATTAATGGTATTAACACATAGAAATACATAAGTAATACTGAAATTTATTTAATAAACACCTAAATTTAGTAACACGGACATTTCTGTTTATCACACAAACATTTGTCCCTGTCGGGAATCAAACTCGAGCCCCATCAATTGTCAAATTTTTGGCCATATTTAAATCAGGTATATTTCAACATAGGGAACAGTTGAAATATACCTGATTTATATATTTCAATTGGGCCAACTGCGCCCAGCGTCCGTTGAATCTGAGAAGGCCTTTAAGGCCATCAGTGATTTAGACATTCCACAAAAAAATCTAGACATCACCGTATCTGCACATTATATTATCCATACATCTATATACATATAATAAAATCGTAGGAAATTCAAAACTGTACGTTGAATATTTTTTTTAAAGAATATTTGGTGCGTGATCTACAATCGATATCGAAGCCAAAAATATAGTTTTTGAAAATTTTTGTCCGTTTGTCTGTATGTATGTCCGGGGTAAACTCAAAAAGTATTACATGGATTTACTTCAAATTTTGCATGAATATTACTAACAGGTCAGGTCAACATATAGGCTACATATTATCACGCTATCACCCACAGGGGAGGAGCTGTGCGGAATAACGAAGTTCGCGCGGACGAAGTTGCGGGCAACAGCTAGTTCGACAATAAAATAAATGTGAAGATAAATAAATCTATATTAATATTGTTGCGAATAACCAAGAAAAGTGAAAAGTGAGAACACTGGAAAAATCTAGAAACAAAAGAAGCTGCTGTTGTCATAAAAATACGTAGGTCACACTATAAGTTTTGCGTAACTTAAAAAAACAACATGTTATTTTAAGTTACGCAAATTTTCATACGATCGAACCATTTTTTAAAACAGGAGGACCACAGATCTGAACGCATGTTTTCTACGTGCTGATTGAACGCTATCACTGCCTCTTTGGAGTTGGTAAAAGTAAAACCTCTCATCAAATCTTCGATTTCGGGGAAAGTACAGAAAGCACAGGGTGCTAGGTCGGGGCTATGCGCAGGATGAGTGACGAGATGTACTTTTTTGGAAGCTAAAAATAACTTTGTTTTGTAGGCCGTGTGTGAAAAAGAGTTATCATGGTGTAGGAGAATGCGGCTTTTGGGTCGTCTTTCGCGAACTTTTTGTAACACCCTGGGTAAACAAATGGTAGAATACACTCTTTTGATCTTCAAGTGAAATTGTACAGATGGGATCCGTAGCTGAGAAAAAAACGCGATCATTTTTTTACCAACGTTTTTCGCCTGTCTCACTTTTGTTGGCCTGTTCTCATTTTCAAACACCCATTCATAAGATTGCTGTTTTTTTTTCGGGTTCAAAACAATAAATCCACGTTTCGTCTCCTGTGACAATGTCACAAAGAGCATTAGAATGTCCGTGGTTGTACTTCAGTAGCATCTGTGAGCACCATTCCACGTGAGCCCGCTTCTGCTCCGCTGTCAGTTCATGAGGGATCCAACGTCAACAAAGTTTCCGAACTTTCAATTCTTCGTGTTAAAATTTCTGAATTTGGCTCATACCAATCCCCAATAGTGCTCGAATTGTCTCATAGGTAATCCGGGGGTTTTCTTCAATTAACCGCTTAACAGTAGCCACATTATTTTCGTTGACGGCAGTTGAAGGGTGCCCTTCACGAAATTCGTCATGTAAAGAAACTCGACCTCTCTCAAATTCAGGAAACTATTGCCTCACGGTGCTCAAACAAGGTGCTTCTCTCCCATAAGCATTTTGAAGGCGAGCGGCACAGTCTTGCGGAGAAAGAGTACTTTAAAAATCTTAAAAATCATCGCTCTAAAATCTTTTCGACTTAATTCCATTTTCGTTGCGTACGTGTGATGTGTGATAAAAAAACAATTGACAAATCATTTCCCGCCAATTGTTTTTTTTTATTACTAAGAAGGTTGCAACGTTTTAAAAATATAACATTCGAAATTCAAATAGTTAGCTAGAAGTGCAAAACTTTTAGTGTGCCCCATGTATTATAAATGCGGATGTTTAGATGGATGTATTGATGTTTGTTACTCAATCAAAATGAAATTTGGTACAAAGGTAGACGATGACCTGAAATAGTAAATAGGCTACTTTTTATCCCGGAAAAATTTGTTGATCCCGCGGGATTTGCTAAAAACTTTAATGCGGCGGGCTGCATTTGTCTATAACGTTGACAGTGTTTCAATTGTACCACCATCCGTACGCTACACAATCGACAGTAACAGTGAATCATAGAATAACGTAGCTGCTATATTTCACCGCGACTGCACCTTAAATCATGCTGCATGACACATTGAGCCACGAATGTTTGTCTCATACTGCGAGAAATTAATATGTTTACTAGCTGGTAGAGTTCTGCAGCGTTTCGCCCATTGTCTCTATTCATCTAACAAAGCTTCAATAGAATCGAAGTGTTTAGGGCTCTCATACGCTTAAACACGATCCAACGTCGCGTCGATCAACGGCGGGATATATGTGTAAGAGTTATAAACACTTCGATTCGATTGACATTTTGTTATTTGTTCTCACTATTGCCTCACCTTATTCTGCCATAATAGTTTTAGTGCTTGGCATTGCCGTGAGCCAGTATGTATGACGTCAGCCGGCATTATATATGTTAAGCTAAGCTTTATTCGCGTGACTCAAAACAATATTTTTTTTGTTTAGTCGCGTAAAAGATTAGCCTATGTGTTACTCTTTTTTTATATCATGAGATAGCAAACAAGCAGATGGGTGCCCTGATGGAAAGAGTCAACCGTCGCCTATAGACACCAAAACGGTTAATGGTGCGATGCTATCTTGTGGCGAGGACTAATGCCACATGCATAAGTTTACCGGATACCTTACCCTCCAAACCGGAACACGACAGTGACTAGCACTGACGCTATTGCGGCAGGAATAGGCAAGGCGATGGTACCAGACCCGGGCGAGACAATGCAATACTCTACCACCTAGTAGCCACGATGTTAGTGACTCGCATAGCCAATCAGTCGCCTTTTACGACCTGCCTGGAAGAACGGCAGCTGGTCTATTCTTCAAAGAAGCCCGGAACTAACACGGGAAAAACTACTAGGGACTAATGTTGTTTTATATTGGTAAAAGAATTTTTAAAATCGCTTAAATTGCTTTTGAGTTCATCAATTACAAACTTACAAACAAATAAACTTACCAATATTCAAATTAGTGTAGATTAATTAAAACTTTCGTGAGACATTATATAGGTCTGAAACTACATCCTTTAACATATTAGAGGCGAGTTTAGCCGATTTAATTAAATTTATGTTATTGCATCCATCCTTACCGATAACAACACAGATTTAACTTCTTTGGTATACACATTTTTTCAATGGCGGTGATTATTACTATCTATTGGGAGAATTGGAAAAGCAAATGGCTTTTCCATTCGATGATATAAAAATTGATCGAATACTGTCCGAAGGTGGTGTCAAGAGTCTTTGCAACCGGCGCGTGTGTATGAAGAGAGTGATGATACCCCATAATATCTGGCGTGAAGATATGTATGTATGTATGATATAAAAAAGTGTATACAGCACCACTGGGGTGGAGAAAGGGGGATAGTCTAAAACCACACGACGCGACGTATCATTAAGGTGAACGCACACTTATCCGAACCAAACGCGTCGAACGAAACGAATTTTAGAATTCTGTATACGAAATCTTATGAAACCTCGCACACTTGCCCGCGTCGAATAGACATCGAATTCATGAGATTTCGTATACAGAATTCTAAAATTCGTTTCGTTCGACGCGTTCGGCTCGGATAAGGGGGCGTCCATAAATTACGTGAGGTGTTTCTTTTAATTGTCTGTCCCTCCCTCCCCCCTTGGTGAGATGTCGTGAGATTTTATTCAACCCCCTCCCCCATCCCCCAATCTCACGTGAGATTTTTCAAAATTTGGGGATTCTTAAATATGTAAACGCGATGGATTTTTATTATAAAAAGAAAAAAAATTGCCTAGTAATCAATATTGATGAGTTATGTCATAACAATTTAACAATAGAATACATAAATCGTAATTACTGCAATTAAAAAAAGAATGTCTACTCCTCTTATAGTGGCGCGAAATCAAAGGACAGGCTACATTGTACCGTAAATTCAGATTAAATTGAACTATTTGGTATAAAACAAATATGATTATTTGGCAGTCAGTAGTAATGTATAGCGTCGAAGTATGAATGAAATTATTTCCTTTCGAATAAATTAGTGAATAATCTTAATCGTATTACGATTACGATGACCGCCCCGTTGGTCGAGTGGTTAGAGACCCTGACTACGCAGTCAACGAGGCTCGGGTTCGATCCCCGACGGGGACAAGCATTTGTGTGATGGGCATAAATTTTTGTATTTCCGGGTTTGGGTTTGGTTTCTATGTATTAGTATCGTTGACTAACACCCATAACACAAGCAAATAATTTGCTTACTTTGGGGTTAGATATTAAGTGTAATTTGTCCCGTGAATATTTATTATTTACTATTATTATTACGCTTAAGATTAAATCTTAAGCATGTACAATCTGGATAATGGACCAAAATAGTATATTTTTTCTGTTTCAACCAGAAAAAAAATTGCGTGATATTTGCCGAGACCCCCCCTCGCCCCAACGTAAGATTAGATGAGATTTGACTCGACCCCCTCTCCCCTTTAAACGTCTTACGTAATTTGTGGACGCCCTCTAAGTGTGCGTTCACCTTTAGGAGGAGGTGGAAGGTAGAAGTTGTTAAAAATCATCTTGCGATTAATGAACGACTTCCTAACGAATGAAAAGTATATATATATATATATATATATATATATATATATATATATATATATATATATATATGTGTGTGACAATCGCTGCGGCTGATTGTGGACTTGAATAGACCATTGGTGGCAGACGGACCCGCGTCCCGGGTCGATAGTCGCTAATGGAATTGGGAACTCGATACAGCGGCGAGAGTGAACTGTCTCCACAGACTATTGTAATGTATACGGCGTAGTGGTATAATGTACGTGCATTGAAAACCTAATGTAGGTTTCAAATTCATGTCGATCAGTTTTAATTTTTCTAGGAGTGAAACTTCTGTAGAATCGTTGTGATTTGAAAACTCGATTAAACAAAAGACGCGGACGTGACAGAAACAAAAGATATCCACTGTTTACATAGGTACTATACCTAATAGAATATATTGTGTTTAATATTATGTATATATTTACTAGGTGGTAGAGTTCTGCATTGTCTCGCCCGGGTCTGGTACCCACCGCCTTACCTATTCCTGCCGCAATAGCGTCAGTGCTTGTCACTGTTGTATTCCGGTTTACGCACCATTAACACCTTTGGTGTCTATAGGCGATGGTTGACTCTTTCCATCAGCAGACCCATCTGCTTGTTTGCTATCTTATACTATAAAAATATCCCCCGTGTTGGTCCGGGCTCCTTTGAAGAATTGATCGAATGCCGTTCTGTCGCTAAAAGGTTCGTAAAAGTCGACCGATTGGCTATACTGTGTGTAACTACCACCGTGACTACTAGGTGGTAGAGTTCTATTTGGTACCACCGCTTTACCTATTTCTGCCGCAATAGAGACAATGCTTGTTACTGTCATGTTCCGGTTTGGAGGATAAGGTAGCCGGTAGACTTATGTATGTGGCATTGGCCACTTGCATAAGTTAACCGGCTACCTTACCCTCAAAACCGAAAAATGACAGTGACAAACATTGACGCTATTGCAGCATGAATAGGAAGACGGTGGTACCTGCCATGTAACCGAGCGAGACGTTGCGGAACTCTACCATCTAGTAGTTATGACGGTAGTGACAAATATTACCAATCGTCCGCCTTTTACGAAATGCCTGACACAATGGCAAACGGTCTATAGGGGCCCGAAACAACACAAGGGAAAATTGTATGTTATTTAGATTAAAATATAATTTTAAATGTACTTTATTTCAAATTAGCTGTGCCCGCGACTTATTACCGTGGTTTAAAAGATAGTCTCGGGATTTCACCTGCAAATTTCCCGTTTCGAGGGATTTCTATCAAAAATTATCCTATGTTCTTTCCTGGTTCTCAAACTATCTTTGTACTAAATTTCATTCAAATCGGTTCAGTGGTTTTGGCGTGAAGAAGAGACAAACAGAGTTACTTCCAAATTTATAATATTAGTATGAATTTTATAATATTGAACCCGAAACCGCGTGAACTGGGCCCAATAGGTTAACAAAAATATGATCTGAGTGCTAAATGTGAGTTTTTCTTTTCGCATTCGATCGTGAGCGCGTTTGGAGTTTACTAGGAATTTGTATGTGATTTGTACAGCGCCACCTAATGGTAAACTGGTTTCTCACGTTTACCACTAGGTGGCGCTGTACAAATCACATACAAATTCCCAGTAAACTCGAAACGTGCTCACGATCGAATGCGAAAAGAAAAACTCACACTTAGCACTCAGTTCCTTGAAATGGTAACACCGGATTCTGGGAGAACCGCGCCCTCCCGCCGCCAGTAACAATAGATTATGATTCATCTCGCATCCACTCGTTATTTTCTGCCTGTATATGTATCAATTTGTTTGGATTACGGTGTGCTTTATGGAGGTTACGAGCGAGATGCGTCTGATTAAAGAGTTTTTTCTGTAACGTGGCGGCTATATTATCGTGATACGATAAGATTCGCATGATCGCAGTGATGGCCAACAAATTCGCTGACATTCGAGCTGATACGAAAGACTTCGGACTTCTAATCAGTTGGTTTTCTACCTCGACTAAGTTCATCTTCGTTTTTGAAGCAGAGATTGTAAATACTGTACCTAACTGTTTGAGCATTATATTATTATTATTATTATTAAATAAGGAAAATGTTGAATATAAAGTAATTTAAAACCTACCCGGTCCCGGACTCCTTTGAAGAATAGGCCAACTGCCGTTCTGCTAGACAGGTCGTAAAAGGCGACCGATTGGCTACACGAGTCACTAACACCGTGGCTACTAGGTGGTAGAGTTTGTCTCGCCCGTATCTGGTACCACCGCCTTACCTATTCCTGCCGCAATAGCGTCATTGCTTGTTACTGTCGTGTTCCAATTTGGAGGGTAAGGTAGCCGGTAAACTTATGCACATGGCATTAGATTTCGCCACAAGATAGCAACGCACCATTAACATCTTTGGTGTCTATAGGCGATGGCTGCCTCTTTCCACCAGGGGGCCCATCTGCTTGTTTGCTTGTTTGCTATCTTATGATATTAAAAAAAAGGCCTGACTGGCTGAGCACTCCGCTCGTCCTCTAGTCCCGTGTCGCTATTGCGGCTCCTAATTAAAGGCCGTCAGCGATTGTCATTATTAAATAATATATTGATTTAGACTTGAATTTCCAAGATATTCGCGTATAAACATACAAACATGAAGCTCATGCGCTTGAAAGCCTAATATACTCAATTGTTATCCAATTCCAACAATGGTACATACATACAAATCAAACTGACAACCTCCTTTTTTCAAGTCGGATATAATTGATATTTGAATATATGCAATCCATATTTGGTAGAATATGTTAGTTAATAAACATATTCTACCAAATATGGCGTTCGTTTGTGTCGGTTCTGTTTACCATCATGAGTACCGCGTTAATGTGCAATCAATGATATATATTATTGGTTATATTAAATCAACACTTTATTGCTATACAATGTTATTAGTATAATACCTAATTAGGAGTGCACTATCGGTATTGGAGGCAGCAGTCGTGCCGTTACCAATTAGTGTACACTTCCGAGATTACGGCACGCGCCTAATACAGAGCACAATAGCCGCTCGCCGATACACCGCTGGCCATTTTGAAACGCATGCTGCTGCCACAAAGTGACGCTAACTTAAAATTAATTGAATTGGAATGAAGTTCCTTATTGCGCGTTGCGAAAGGGAGCTAGACTCCCTCTCTCTCTCTCATAGAAAGCAAGCGTTATTTTCGTTTCGTCTTTCTATTTCGCATTGAACAGTGTGGTGTGAACTTCGTTCCATCCGGGTGTTTCCTCTCAAGTTTTATTTGACTGCCTCGTGGTCTAGGGATTTGCTTATTCGGCTCATATCATCTTTCCCTCGAATTTTTTTTTCGAAAATCTAAAATCTCAGTAACAACTCGGATTCTTTACTCTTTACTCTTTTAACTATTTATATTTCACGATACATTATGGGGTTAAACAAGCGGGATACACGATTGCACATAACGCTATTTATGTAAATTCACTTATTATATTAGTTTAAAACGTCGGTCCTTGACATGTGGTCTGCGGACCACTAGTGGTCTCTGTTAGCACCCGAAATGATGCAGTTGTAGTTATTTATTTATATTTATAAAACAACCCTTTATTCATTTATTACACAAGTTTATTACCTCCAAGCCATAGTGCCGGTGGTCCATGGCCAGACATCAATTTTGGTGAAGTGTTCCATCATTACTAAAGTATAAGAACCTACTGGTTTAAAAAAATAGATTTATAACTTTAGGTGGCATTATTTTATTATTAACTGTTTTCAACATACCTATATATTTTTTGAATTATTTAACTATGTCAATAACATTATATTTTTTAAATTTTGTGTGCCAATGATTTGTTGTGTTCGATTGCAAACCTTGTAATAAAAATAATCGGCAATTATGAAGACTGCCTAAGGGGATGAAAGTGAAAACTTAAACAATATCCTACGCTATGTTACCTTAAACTATACAAGTAAACCAATGAAACGCTCAGCACATAGCCAAATCATACTTTTTCAGACAGCCTGAATTTGGATTACGTGCCGGTCACTCGAACCTATGAATTTTGTCTTCATTAATTTGACAAAAGTGACACTTAATATGACAAAAGAAGTAGTCACTTTAATAAACCTATTACGTGCGAATTAATGAGCGTGATTAATTTTTCTGTCCAGCGGTGTACGGTGTACCCTACGGCGACAATATTCGTAATTACAAGCTTTCGCTGCGTGTCGAAACTGGATCCAGTATGGCCATCTCGGACCGCTGACTAACGCGCGTCCACCTTATACAATACAATTATATATTTTAAACTGAGCCCAATTCGGGCTACCTTATGTACAGTTATATAAAGGGAAAATGGGCAAAACTCTTGTTCCAACCACTATAACTTATGTAAACTAACTATTATCATCTGCCTCGCGATGACCACGAAGTTGCGAATGTCCTGCTTAAAGCTTAAGCTGTCTTCGAAGACCAACTATGTCCCAATAAACTTAATAACAAGTATATTGTAGTTGTTGAGGTTACAATTCTGCTACAGGACCGTATTTATTTACTTATAATAAATTTAGAAACCGGTCTGCCCTGCAGGTCATTCCTAAACTTCCCGCTAAATGAAGGTATTTTAAAATCAAAACAGTCAAATCAAAATTTGCCGCAATATCATCAGCGCTTGTCATTGTTGGGGTTAGTTGGGTAAAGTAGGTAAATTTATGCATGTGCCATTGCCATCCCGCCATACGGATAGCAATGTGTTTTTAACTTTTTTGTTGTCTATAGGTGATGGTTTCTCTTTCCATCAGGAGAGCCATCTGCTTGTTTGCTATTTAATGATGTAATAAATTATGTCTAACTATAGATTTTTGTGCTTTTCAAGCTCAAAAATCTTGGTAATGGTGATGTTTGATTATCAGAGAAAATCGAAGAACTAAAATATAATTTTTATTACATTTTATTTCTCAGATTTTTGAATACTGGATTTCCGAAATTCGGATTGTGACCAACATGATTTTTAAAAATTCAAAATTTTGTAAGTGAAAGGTTAAAAATTTAATTATAACAATGCGAAAAAATAACATAATATTTTTCTTTTTCCAGTATGGCAGCGATGAATTCGGCCATGACTCCCCGTCAAGATACGCGTCGCCCAAAGGCGCAGGCGCCGGCGCGCCGTATCAGGAGCCCTACTACGGCGGGGAGTGGGCGGGCGGCTACTACCAGCCGCCCGCGCCCTACCACCACGACCCTTACGCTACGTCACCCGGTGAGCTATCTGATAAAATTTATAATATCACATTTTCACACTTACAAATCTATATTACACACAATCATAATTTTAATAAGATTTTTAGAAAACTACTTAGCTACTAAAAAGGAGAAACGAAATTAATTGATGAATTGAAAAAAAAAAAATTTTTAAGCGATGCGATGCGAAATGATCTCAACATTCTTTCCGCCACCCTCCCACCCATGTGTGCTTTTCACTTCTATCGTAGCCACTAGGTGGCCACGATAGAAGTGAAATATATCCAGCATTGTCTCGCCCGTGTCTGGTACCACCACCTTATATATTCCCGCCGCAATAGTCAGTGCTTGTCACTGACTTGTTCCGGTTTGGAGGGTAAGGTACCCGGTAAACTTACGCATACTTAGGTATGCATTGGATCTTTATGTGTGTTCCACTGACTGTATGATTGAGAGTGTTCTGATGAACTATTTAATTTAGTTCCGGAATCCACGTTCCGCCATCGCACTACACGCCGTTGTCAGAGATTCCATCCACATCATATTAACGATTGGTTAGCTACAACTGTTTGATTTACACGTTCCTTTCTGCGAAAAGTTAAACTATAGAACAGCCTAACTCACAAATCTTTTCCGGGTAGCTTTGGGGCTAATAAAATACTGAGAAGCCAGCATGAGGCATCGCTGTAGCAACTAACATCTTATATTGCAAATGTCCATGGTCAGTGGTGTTCACTCTCCATCAGGTGGCCCACTTGCTCGTATGCCTGCAGATACCTACTATAAAAAATGTAGCTTCAAGACCCCGCCACAAGGATAGCAATACACCTTTAACATCATCAGGAAAGCTATTTGTTTGTTTGCAATCATATGATATAAAAAAACACTGATTTTCAATAAGTCCTTTTTTGCATTGCACCCACGAGACGGTCAAGTAAGGAAGCTTGGTGCATATTATTTTTTAGTTGTTATATATACCCCTGATGGTAAGTGAGAATCATTGAAACATCAAAGTTGTTAGTGGTGCGTTGCTTGTGGCTTGTGGCTTGTTCTTCGCGGCCAACTTGAGTCTGAATGATCAAGGGAACACACCGTCTACCGTCCCGCAGTGCGATATTTCCTGTGAACTAAAATTTCAGCAGGCTTCTGTGCGTAAAGCACTACTTTCCTTGGACATCGATAAGTCGAGTCGGCCTGATGGCATCCCTCTGATTGTGCTCAAAGTTTGTGCTCCAGAGTTGGTGATTTTGACGTATAATACATCATCAGTGCATCAATATAAACCTTTGTGGTTTTTCTCAGTGCTCTTGTAATTTTTTTTGTGTAATAATTAAATGTTTAAATAGTAAATAAATTAAAAAAAAAAACTATTCCGACTTTCATATTCACTCATACCGAAATTCACGGATGATACCTTTAGTGCATCCCATCCCTAAAAAAGAAATCGCTCTAATCCGTCTAACTATCGGCCAATAGCCATAACCTTCTCGTTCTCATAAACTCCCAGCTCCTGAAGTATTTAGAAGAGCACCAGCTAATTAGTGTCTGTCAGTACGGTTTCCGTCGTGGCCGCCCAGCTGGTGATCTTCTAGTATGCTTGACGCATCACTGGGCAGAGGCAGTTGAGTCCAAAGAGGAAGCATTGGCGGCTAATTTAGACATAGCGAAGGCCTTTGATCGGGTATGGCATAAGCGATTCTTTCGAAGCTTTCTCTCGAAGCGAAGAAGGAGCATCAAGCTCGAAGTAGTCGTCGGTAAGGTAGGAGACCTTAAACCTGTTAATGCCCAAGGTTGAGGATGGAACGAATAATCAAGTAGTTAAGTAGGTTATTAAACAACAAGTAAGTTATTCAACGACAATTCCTGTGCTTGCAGCAGCGAATAGAGTAAATGATGGATATATCTGTAAATTTGCAGGCATAGCAGGCGGCCCTCCGGCAGACAGCCTGGCGGCGGGCGGCGCGGAGCTGCCGCTGCCGCCGATGTCGTCGTTCCGGGCGGTGGCGCCGGCGCACTCGCCCACAGACCCCATGGTAGTCGCCAAAGCCCCCATGCAACCGGTGAGCTCACTACTATTCTGGTACACTTTCTTCAAAATACTGAACAGTGGTTAGTCGGTTTTTAAGGGTTCCGTACTTGATAACAGAAAAAATGGAACCCTTATAGGATCACTTCGTTGTCTGTCTGTCCGTCTGTCGAGATCCTTTTTCTTAGTACCGCGTAGAGGTATCAATTTGAAATTTATATTAAATACTTGGGTCTTATATCAAGTGACCAAAAAAAATGCGATTAAAATATGACCGTTTATGTCGCAAATTTTGCGATTTCATAAAAGAATCAAAAGGAGCACTTGGTGAAAAGTGAGTGGTAATCCCCATCGTTGCATTTTACCGACCTGTTAACGATTATCCATTATTTCCAACGATAACCTGAACCGACGGCTTTACGTGCTCATCCGAAGCACGGGAACGGTAATCCAGTACCTTTCAAACTGGAAGCTGCATATTTTTGAAATTTTCGAGAAAAGTCCCCCAAAAAACAATTTTACCGAACCCGGGGTTTGAACCCGGTACCTCATAATCTTAGCCGAATAGGCTAACTTCTGAACCACGAAATAGTTAACCTACTTGTGAAATTTAAAATGATAGAACGTGTTCGTTTAAGAGAGTGAACGTGTTCGAACGAGAAAAGATTTTTTTTACTCCATGTTGGTCCCGGACTGCTTTGAAGAATAGGCCAAGTGCCGTTCTGCCGGGTGGTAAAAGGCGATCGATTGGCTGTGCGAGTTACTACCATCGTGACTACTAGGTGGTAGAGTTTTGCTACGTCTCGCCCGGGTTTGGTACCACCGCTTTATTTATTACTACCGCAATAGTGTCAGTGCTTGTTACAGTTGTGTTCTCGTGGTAAGGTAGCTGGTAAATTTATGCACGTGGTATTAGACCTAGCCATAAGATAGCAACGCACCATTAACACCTTTGGTTTCTATAGGCTATAGGTCATTCTTTCCATTAGGAGACCCATCTGCTTGTTTGCTATATTATGATATAAAAAAAAATCGGTTTAGTGTCGGTTATTCTTTATGCTTCAGTCGCATTTGCGCCTATTGTCCCGAAGATATTAGCTCGTTAAGGCACACGCAATCCGGAATGTATTCCACAATAGCCAATAATAGCCGGTCATATCTGCATTTATCGTGTCATTGCACGAAGTTTTGTGACGATAGCTACAAGTTCGGTCGAGACATTGCCAATAATAGAGTTGTCTGATTTTATTCAATGCTTTACAAAAGTGATATTTATACAAAATATAGATTGAAAGAATATAAGACATTGACCTCTATTATACAGGTTGATTGATAAAAAATACATACTGAAAGAGGGTGTTCAGTAGATACTGAATATGTAAAAGAGTAGGTACTTTATCGTGATGTATTGCACTCGGTTCTGTATGCTTACCCCGTAAGAGATCTGGCGTGAAGATATGTATGTATGTATGCACACTATATCATGGTAGAATATGTTGGTAATTTAATCAATTTGTGACGCTCATTTTTTTTTATACCATAAGATAGCAAACAAGCAGATGGGTCTTCCGATGGAAAGAGTCAACCATCGCCTATAGACACCAAAGATATTAATGGTGCGTTGCTATTTTGTGGCGAGGTCTAATGCCACATGCATAAGTTTACCGGCTACCTTACCCTCCAAATCTGAACACGACAGTGACAAACACTGGCGCTATTGCGGCAGGAAAAGGTAAGGCGGTGGTACCAGACCCGGGCAGACAATGCAGAACTCTACCATCTAGTAGCCACGATGGTAGTGACTCGATAACCAATCGGTCGCCTTTTACGACCTGCCTGGCAGAACGGCAGTTGGCCTATTCTACAGAGGAGGCTGGGACCAACACGGCGAATAAATATTTTTCTTTGTACGTAGTGTTTGACCCGTGTATCGGTGTGGTGTGGTGTAGATGTACGCGGGCCCGGCGAGCACTCCGGGCGCGGGGGCGGGCGCGGGTGGGGGCGGGGGCGGAGGGGAGGCGGGCAGCCTGTCGTCGTACGGGTCGTCGCCGTCCACGCCGGTGCACTCGCCGCCGCCGCTGCACGCGCGCCTCTACCCGCCGCTCAAGCACTCGCCGCACCACGCGCACCACGCGCACCACAACGGACAACAGGTACCGATCTACACCTCCTACACCTGCTGCACCTCCTACACCACCTACACCTCCTGCACACTCTCCCCACTTGATCAAACTCCATTTGTCATTTAGAATATACATACACATACAGGACCTATGTACAAATATATTTTTAGTTTTTACAATATTCAATATTTTATTGTGACAATATTTGTCGGCGTAAGGATCTGACAACCCCATCGCCCACTGTGGGATAATTTTTGTGACAAAAATTATTTAACACCGGTACAGTCAGTCAACCAAATTAGTGGTAGTGCCATACTGCTTTTGCAACTGAATAGGCCGGCACGCCCGGGAAGATACCACTCTCTCACTTGACACCGACGTAAAGTAGCAGCCCTGCTGCTGCGTTTCGTTCGGTTTGTGAGAGTCCCGGAGGCCTAACCCCCGCACACTATGAATGCGCAATCAAAAGAGAATCTACCCCAGGGGGTACCACTTGCACCAGCAGTGGAGAATCCCCCCTGAGCGTCCGTGCTCTGGATTCCAGCCAGATCATGGATGCTCAGGCTTCGAAAATTGCGCTCATAGACAATCCTGACCGGGGCAAACAGGTCCACTACCATCTCGAGACGGCGAAGCCAGCTTTGCTCTTACTGACCGAGACACAGATATCTTCTCCGGCTGATACTTCTTACCTCTCCTACCCGGGGTACAAACTGGAACATACCTTTGTACCGCGGGCTGGGGTGTGCGCATACATCAGAAAAGATATCTGTTACCGGCGCCTCGGCAGACTTGAAGGTCAGGACCTATCCATCCTCTGGTTACGCGTAGCTTGCGACGACCATCCACGCAGCTACGCGTGACTATACAGGTCCCATAGCGGGAATACTGAAGTTGACCGGCTCGTTGAGCATTAACAAACGGCTGTAGATTCCGTGTTAGAGCAGACAGACCCCCTGCGCAGAGATCGTGATCTTGGGCGATTTTAATGCCCACCACGCCGAATGGCTTTGTTCGCGCACCACCGATCATGCGGGGAGGTCTGTTCACGATTTTGCCTTGGCGTATAGTCTTACACAACTAGTAACTTCGCCCACGCGAGTTCCCAATGTGGATGACCATACGCCTTCACTGTTGGACCTTCTGCTGACCTCTCATTCGGACTATTATCAGGTATCGGTGGACGTCCCATTTGGTTCGTCAGACCACTGCCTGATCCGGAGTCAAGTGCCGGTTTCGTGCCTATCACAGCCTTTCTCACTGCCCTCTCTTCCATCCCTGCACGGAGACGATGACTCTTTTGCCCATACCGCAAAGGAGAAGGCCGATCTCCTGGGCTCCTTTTTTGCGGCCAACTCGACTCTGGATGACCAAGGGAACGCACCACCTACTATCCCGCAGTGTGATAGTTCTATGCCAGAACCACAATTTCGGCAGTCATCTGTGCGTAAAGCACTACTTTCCTTGGACATCCACAAGTCGAGTGGGCCGGATGGCATCCCTCCGTTTGTGCTAAAAATGTGTGCTCCAGAGTTGGCACCAGTATTAACACGCCTATTCCGGCTCTCCTATTCACTCGGCGTGGTACCGAATTCATGGAAGACAGCTTTGGTGCATCCCATCCCTAAAAAAGGAGATCGCTCTAACCCGTCTAACTATCGGCCCATAGCCATAACTCCTTGTTCTCCAAAATTATGGAGACAATCATCAACTCTCAGCTCCTCAAGTATTTAGAAAAGCACCAGCTGATTAGCGACCGTCAGTACGGTTTCCGTCGCGGCCGCTCAGCTGGTAATTTTCTAGTATACCTAACTCATCGATCGGTGGAAGCAGTTGAGTCCAAGGGGGAGGCATTGGGAGTTAGTTTGGACATAGCGAAGGCCTTTGATCGGGTATGGCACAAAGCGCTTCTCGCGAAGCTGTCTTCATATGGGCTTCCTGAGAAATTATGCGAGTGGATCACCAGTTTATTAGCTGACCGGAGCATCAAGGTTGTTGTCGACGGTGCGTGCTCCGACCTTAAATCTGTCAATGCTGGTGTTCCCCAAGGCTGCGTGCTATCACCGACACTGTTCCTTCTGCATATCAATGATATGATGCGAATTAGCAACATACATTGCTATGCGGATGACAGTACTGGTGATGCTACATATTCCGGCCGAAGCGGTATTTCTCGGGAACACGTCGAAGAGTGCTGAAACAAGCTTGTGTCTGAAGTCGACTGCCGCCGAATTCCACCATCGGACATCGCGTCAAAATTTGAAGTTCCATCCTCACCATTTCGATGTCTGGAAATCCACAACTGTGCGTTTCTCTCGACACTTTTTGCCTCGCACTACTCTGTTGTGGAACCAATTACCGGCAGGGGTATTTCCGAACGGATACGACATAGGGACCTTCAAGAAAAGAGCTTACTCATTCTTAAAAGGTCGGCAACGCAACTGCAAGGACTCTGGTATTGCAGATGTCCATGGGCGGCGGTGATCACTTACCATCAGGTGCACCTCTTGCTCGTTTGCCCCCTCTTCTATATAAAAAAAAGACAGAATTTTGTCTTAACACTTAAACATCCATACTAATATTATAAATGCGAAAGTGTGTTTGTTTGTCCGTCTTTCATGGAGCGACAAATTGATGTGATTTTTTTTAAGTGGAAATAGTTGAAGAGCTGGAGAATGACATAGGCTACTTTTTGTTTCTTTCTTACCCCCCCCCCCCTTCCCTAAAAGAGGAGATGAATATTTGTATGGAGCATTCCGCAATTTTCAAGATAGAAAGTTAAAAATTGGTATACGGACGATCTGTGACTAACAAAAAAAAATCATGAGTTATTTTTTTGGAAATCTGCTCCCAATTTAACGCAAGCAAAACCACGGGCAAAAGCTAGCTTAGAATATATATAAAAGTTGAAGGGTCCATACATAAAGACTTTTTACTTTTACAATATTCAATATTTAAGTACAATGTTACCTCTGTGTTCGTAAATGTTAATTTACTTTTCGGTCACAGTTTACAATATAATGTTGTCTTATCACTTAAACATGGACGCGATGTCGGCCCAATACCATTGAATATTTAATGACATTTTATATTTGAGTTTTATATTAAAGTAGTTTGTCGTACATCTTAACATTTAAAGTATTTTCTTTATATAATAGGTTTATTTAAGAGTCATAACTACTTTTTAAAATAGTTATGACTCTTTGGCGGCAAATTGTAAATTGTCTGTGTCATGTCAGCATGAATTAACGCGAGAAAATTTTCGTGCAATGATTTTTTATATATGATCAAACGAACTTCCAAGTGAAGTTCGATCATTATTATATGAATCGCTTCATTCGAAGATATAATTACCATGTAGTTCCCTTTTTCAATGCTAGCAACTACGCACGCCTTTAGATATTAGTTTTTTTTTTTTTTTTTTTGTGAGGGTATCACTAACTCTTGCCCGTGTGACCCGTCGTCGATATTTCATTCTTTTTAGAGACTTGATAGATATTGCCGAACTTCTGGGAATCTGAGGGAGGGTGGGTTCTTATATCTTCGAATGAAGCGATTCATATAATAATGATCGAACTTCACTTGGAAGTTCGTTTGATCATATATTATATTTCATCGCTTCATTCTTCAGATATAATTACCATGTAGATGTTAAGAGACAAGTTTGGCAAAATCTGGCTTTTATATTTATATATAATACAATTGACATGACACATCGTAATACAATTTAAAGAGTGTAAATAATCAATTTATTGGCCAAAAAAAATTATACATGCCGTTACGCTCTAATTCCGCAAAAATTGATTCTGCGAATTCATTTTCATTGACTAAGTTAAGTCTATAGAACTTTGCAAAAGTTGGTTAACGACTTGTCCAACCGGCGGTTTTGCGTATGGTATCTATGCAAACGCTAACTGAACAAACTGTAGATGTTGATGCGTGACGCGTACTATGAGAACCGAGAATTGATATGTTGACGCCGCTCTCCGATAAAATATCTAGCGACTAATCGTTTGGGTGGTGGCCGGTTTGTTGGTTTTTTAATTGTAAGAATCAATTTAGTCTCATTCTGAGCCCTAAGACTATTTCTAGCAACTACGTAATTCGAGAGTGTTGTGGCGGGACAAATAATAGTATTTTATTTAACATAAGGTAAAACCAAAAGAGGTTGTTCCCTTCCAGGAACAGAGGTTTTTATTAGGTCTGGAATAAAAAAAAATTCAGCCCTTCCTCAGTGAAATGAATATTATTTAAATTTATAAGCAATGGTGTTTAAACTCGTTGTGCCGTACATAATGCTAATAAGACAACTAATTTTATTGTAATTTGTTCAAGGCTGATATCTTTATTTTGGTACCAGTTTGAAATGTAATTAAGGACCAACCGTGGGTCCCACAAATAATTATATTTAGGTGTACTGGGCCTTAGTTTGTATTCTCCTTTTGGAAGTCTTTTTATACAATCATTGGAGCCAATATTATTTCCTGAATGAAAAGATAGTGCGACCCATAACTGTTCAAGGTACTATAAGAAGCCCCTTTTTTGGAACTCTTCTGTTAAAAATAAAATAACAGTTGCTACAGTACCTTTAAATATGTCAATGTTGCTTTCACAAAACTGTCACCACAATTTGTACGTTACGTTATCCAAAGCGACACCACCATTAGTTCCGTTGCCTGCGACAGGATGTTTCTCCGGAGGAGGGCCTCCCGGAGAACCTCGCTGTAGCTAATGTAAGGCGTTAGTGGATTAGATGCGACAGTTCTCTGAAATTAGGTTGTGATAGGTTAATATCAGGTTTAAAAAATATGATTTTTGAAATGATAAAGTCTTTTAATAAAGGGCACCATGGAAACAGTAGCATTCTAAACGCGTCATTATCGATATTTTTTTTTTTTTTGCAAACATTTTAAAATTAATGTAAAGTATTTGCCATGCCAATTTATAGTGAAAGCATCCACAAAGGTCGCGTCAGGTTCGGGATGCCATGATACATATATTATGTTACATTTGGCATTGATGCGAGAAGCGAATAAATTGATTTGTGGTTTACCTAAACTTTTAATAATCTTTTTATATGCTCCAATTGATAAGCTCCATTCAGTGACTGGATTTGTTCTTCCGGATTCGGTGTCAGCTTTAATATTATCTTTAGCGTTAATGTAGGATACGTATATCCAAATATTTCAGTTCTCGCACCACTTCTAGATCGGTTTTGTTAGGTTATTAAGGTGGGGAAATTGTATACCACCCATCATACTAATGCAGCTTAAGGCTCTACTGTTATCTATGTGTAGCAAAAATTGTTATGTCTTTTGCAAATTATTTTAAGCCTAAAAATGCGGCCCTAATTTCTAAATTAATATGAAATAATTTTTTACATTATTTCCACCAACCATGAACACGTTTATTTTTGCAAAAACCATCCTAGCCTGTTATTGACGTATCTGAAAATATTTCTAATTTAAACTGAGATTTTCATGAAATTTGAATTGGAAAATATTTGTTGTGACCACCAATTGAGGTCACTTAGTACGTGGTTTGGTAAAGAAATTTTAGAATCATAATTATGTTGCTTGAGTAATAAATATTTCTGACGCTCAAGTATCTTAATATATAGCCAGCCATATTTAATGGCGGGATAAGCAACAATAAGGACACCAAGCAAGTGCGAAAATTCTCTAATCGTGCATCGTGATAATTTTACTTATAATAATATATAATAAATATTTTTTTTTTTAAATTTTTTTTTTTTTTTATTTATCATAAAACCAAGACAAAACAATAATTTTATGGTTTCGTTTAGGTTATCAAGGCAATCGGAGTAATTTTTACCTAAGTATACATAAAGTATCGTCTAGATACAGGACTGATATGTAACCTCGACCCCTGAGTGATGTTATAACTTCTTTCATTAACCAAGTGAATACTCTTGGGGCAATTGAAAGACCTTAAGGCATCGCCTTAAACTCGTATGATATTTGTTTGCCTGCCTGATCTACACAATAAAAATGTAAAAATTTTCGTAATTCGGGTTCGATTGGGACCAAGAGATAAGATTCTTTGAGGACTATTGTGGCTAAAAAAAACTTTTTTAGGAACGAATTTTGAGGCTGTCCTGTTATTCTCCATCTTAAAATGAGATTTTCCTATAAATTTATTTAGATTTTTAAGATTTAATATAAATCTCTTACTACAGTTCGATTTCGGTGCTACGAAAATATTTGAGATAAACTCATCTTAATGGGATGGTGGTTCGAGCTCGACGTCTTCTGCTGAGAAGTAGCAGTGGTCGTTTTGCAGTAAGTAGCAGGGTTGATCTTCTTGTAACATCCCCGCCCCCCCTTGTTCGAGTGTAAACGAGAAGGTGTCTGCCAGTTTCCCTGGTTGCCGTTTCGATAAGCATATTGTGGATTCGATGTTGAAGGTTTAGGTAAGGCTGTAGATTTTTTGATTTCCTGACCGTGTTTATTTATAGCTCTTAATGATTTTATTTTATCAGGAAAGCTACTTCCGAACAAGGTTTAATCTCTTTCAGACTGCTCTGTGACTAGCATAAAGGCTTTATCTAAATAAGACGTTATGAATTTTATTCTAGTTTGTGTTTTGGAAATGAAGGTCGCATAGTATGCAACATCCGTCGCTTATTAATTTAATAGAATCCACTTTAATTTCATCGCTTATTAATAAGTTTAAGCCTCTATTAATTGCAGCTATTCTACCCAAACCCACTTTTTGAGGATCGGCAACCACAGCTTTGAGAGGTTTTTATGGATTTTTTCGCCATATTCTAGAACCTCGTCAGATACATTTCCTAAAGCTGACAAAATATTGGGATCTAAATCAATAAGGTCCACTGCAGGGTGAGACCCTTTTGGAGGCGATTCGATTATTTCCAATTACGTTTCGTTTGATACAGCGGTCAGTCACAGTTACAGGTTGAGGATCAATTTCAATCACCATATTTTCGGTGATTTGATCTCCTTGACCTGATAACGACAAAAATCGTTTTATCGAGGGTAGATAAAAATATTTGTTCAGCGGTGTAAGTAGTTTTTAATATTAAAAACAGTTTTATTAATATAAAGACCGTTGTATTACCATCTCGGATAACATCCGGGTATATTTAATGTTAGGATAACAGTGGAAAAATAACCTTCGTGATGCCATCTCGGGCATCCTCCCGGTGTAAAATAGCCATTATTTGGAATAAATGATAAAAATAAGTATATTTTGTAACTTTCATGAAACCATCTCGGTTAACCTCCTGGTATTAACTAATTATTATTTTTATACCTGATATTTAATGTTAGAATAACATTGGAAAAATAACCTTCGTGATGCCATCTCGGACATCCTCCTGGTATAAAACAGCCGTTATTTGTAATAAATGATAAAAATAGGTATATTTTTGTAACCTTCGTGATACCATCTCGGGCAGCCTCCAGGTATTAAATTAACTAATCATTATTTTTATACCAGACATTTAATGTTAGAATAACAATGGAAAAATAACCTTCGTGATGCCATCTCGGACATCGTCTTGGTATAAAATAGCCGTTATTTGAAATAAATAATAAATATAAGTACCTATATTTTTGTAACCTTCGTGATACCATCTCGGGCAGCCTCCAGGTATTAAATTAACTAATTTATTTATTTATTACACAGTACATGAAAGAATCATTGTGGAATTGTGGATACATGGAAAATTATTATATTTATACACTTTGTATTAAATATAGTTTATGCAGAAGTTTAATACAAACAACTTTTAGTACTTACATGTTCTTTGTTCAGACTCCGATGTCGATAATAATAATCGTTTAGCTCGGTGACGTTGTTTTTCCTCTAATATTTAAGTTTCTTCCGGTAATAATCAATTTTTTCCTCCGAACTTCGTTTGAGCATAGTGACGTTATTATTTTGTAGGACGTACGTAAGGTGCGGCGCACGAAAAAGGAATGGAATATCGACGACGGGTCACACGGGCAAGAGTTAGTGATACCCTCACAAAAAAAAAAAAAAAAAAAACTAATATCTAAAGGCGTGCGTAGTTGCTAGCATTGAAAAAGGGAACTACATGGTAATTATATCTGAAGAATGAAGCGATGAAATATAATGACTTCCGACGTCATTTAAGTCAACAACAAAGTTATGATAGATTTTCTCGATGAAGCCTTATCTCGTTTTACTGTTTACAACTAGTTCAATGAGTTGAAACGTGATCGCACTGATCTCACCGATGATCTGCGAGAGGGGTGGTCTTCTACGGCGACGACTGACGATAATATCAGTGATGTGCGACGTATGATAGAGACGGACAAAAAAGTGACCTATCACGACGAGAGACAAAATCCTCCATGAACATTTAGCGGTCAGAAATCTTTACACCCGGTGGATACCCCATAATTGGACTGAAGCCCAAAAACTCCGTCGTATTGATTGGTGACGTGAAATGTGTCAAAGATTTAACGGAGGTGACTCAAATGCTCTGTCCGACAAACTTACGGGTGACGAAAGCTGTTATGATCCGGAAACCAAAGGACATTCAGTTCAGTGAGTGTTCCTTTCGAGGAGTTGCCAACCAAAGTGAAAACAGGTCGAAGTGTGGGAAAAAAGACGATGACTTTGTTTTTGGGAAGGACAGCTCATTATGCGACAATTGTTTTAGAGACTCAAAAAACAGTTACTGTACAATCGTACACTAACTATTGTTTGCCACTTGTCTTGGAAAAAGTTCGGGAAAAACGACCTCGCAGTAAAATCCTGCACCACGACAACGCTTCGTCGCACACCACCGGGCGAATATCCGATTTGGTGGTCAGACGTGAAATTACTGGGTCACCCGCCGTATAGCCCTGACTTCGCACCTTGCGATTTTTATTCATTCCCAAAAATAAAAGAAAAACTTTCAGGAAAACATTTAATGGACGCCGAGGAAGCAGTGACTGGGTGTCAAAAGGCCGTCGAAAACGCCTAAAGACGAGTGGGCAAAGTGCTTTTCTCAGTGGTTCCATCGGATGCAGCGGCGTATTGATGTAAATGGACATTATTTTGAAAATATATAATAAAACTTATAATTTGCTAGTTTGCTCAGTTTTTGATTTTCTAAGAATTTTCAGTGTGACCCTCGTAGAAAGAATGTTATACCGGCGTGTTTGTATGAAGAGAGTTATAATGTGGAGAAAGCAAAACAAGTCTGCAAAGATCATGATCAATGGCACTCGGTTTTCTCTACATACTTCGTAAGGAATCTGACGTGAAGATATGTGTGTATATATGTGTTAACAAGCGTATTGTAATTTTCAGCAAGCGAGCTGGGTGTCGTCGGGCGTGTCGTCCCCGCCGGGCGCGGCCACGCCGCTGGCGGCTGGCGGCCTGCCCAACGGTCACCACCACGTCGCCGTCTTCCCACCACCCGTCATGGTAACACGCGCTCATGTGTATGTGGGCCAGGGAATTGTCTGAATATACACTGCACGCTCTAAGCTAGGCAATACCAACAGAGAAGAGAACATTCCATAACATATTTAGGTTTGGTCTTAGAGAAAAAATATACTTTTATAAATTATATTAACTATATCGGCGAAATGGCTAAACGGAATTTCTTATCCTTTGCTATCTACCTCGACGTGGGGTTTATTGTTTAATACTTTAAAGAAAATTTATGGAGCAACGTATTTAGGTTGTATTCGTTACGCATGTTCAGCGTGGGCTGATAAAATTGCGAATGGTGTGATTCAACTTAATTTACTTCAAAATCAGTGTCTAAAATTAATATTTCTATGCAAAGCTTATCGCACTGTAAGCTCCGAAGCTTTACGCGTTTTGTGAGGGCTTCAATGTACTATAATTCTAGAAAATTCACTAACCCAGAATTTAACCTCGCTAGCTCAAAAAAAATTCATTGACTTTTTAACCTCGTGATCGACTTTACTAAATAATTAACTGATGGGTGGCAATTGCGTTAGTACTGCTCAGCCAAAGGACGGCACTTGCGTAACTTTTTCCCATGCATCCAGAAACGCATAAGTAAAACGTGGATAGAAATAGACCATTATAGCCATGGTAGTTTTAAAGTTAAATTATTACCGTTGATATTTGTTCTCCTCCTTTTTGCGAGTGCTACATTAAATTGTAAATACGACAAATTGCACATCACCCTCTTTGAGCATGTAATTTCTGGCGTGTAAGTGGAATACATTATTGAACTGTCAAATTGAAACAGTAGGAATTGAAAATGTTAACATATTTTGTAATCAGAGCTAAAATAACTGGCTGGTAGTGGTCAAAAAAGGAAAAAAATCTTTTTTCATAATTCTGTAGTATTTTGGATAATAAATTTAAATTAATAGTTGAAAATAGTCTACGATTTCATCACCTTAACCTTGGATCAAGCTAGAATATTATGACGATATTAAATTTTGATTTTTGAAATTCCGAGTTTTTGCATCGAAGAATCGAATTACTGCCATTTTATTTCGACATTTGTGACAATTTCAATTAGCGCGCCATTTATTGATAGTAGATTATGTTATGTTAGTTAGGAGTAAAATGTTAATTAATTTAAACATACAAAACTGGGTCCTCCAGGTACTGGCATTTGATTCAGACAATTCCCTAGCACCAACTATGTTAAACATTCTGCCCCTATATCGTGATGGCTTGTCAGAGCTGGCATGCCTCCCGCATGGTTGTAACTAATTTTGTTGGCTTTATTCAAATATTGCCATACAACAGTATATATAATCGCTCATAATGTGTTTCATGCATTAATAGTAAAAAAAAAATATTTTCAACACTTTTTTATTAAACATTTTAAAATAACGGTTAACGGTTAAAATAACTTCAATTGAACGATAAAACACGTTATGAGACGATTTGTTTCCTTAAATGCTTTTCTTTTTTACTGTTTCTTTTTACAATAACAAATATGGCATTATAAATTCATTATTGGTACTGCATAAATAAAAGTTGTATGATTAATGTATTGTGCCATGTTTGTTTGGTTTTGCTGTTGTTTTTTTTTGTGTATTTTTGTTTTAATGTCAGCGTGCAGCGTGGAGCTAATAGCTATTACTTAGGAGTAGATTTTTTTTTGTAAATAATCTTCTACGTAGAGTGTTTTAGATATTTTTATAGTTACCCTTTATAGAATGAACTCGTCGAAAGGTAATTGTTACATTTTTTAACTAAAATAATTATTTTTTGTAGTTTCGATATTCCTAAAAAAATTCTACCTTAATTTTTTTCGTTCTCATTATTACGATTATCATTAGTGCAACTTAGGGCTTTATCAATTATGAACGTTTATATCCTTAAATGTACAATAATATATCTAAGAATTAGTTAGAATATTAGAGTCAATTTTACCAATATTCACTTACTTACCAATTTAATATTTTTTTTGTCTACGGACTTTTTTATAAAATAAAATAAAATATTTTTGGTCGTTATTTTTTACTGTATTACCACCCTTCAAAACCACAAACCAGTTTTCCATAAAGCAAAACCGTCAGATTTGATTACTTTTTCTTCTGATAGATTTGATTTTTGTGTTTATTGTGATTCAATAATCCAAAAAAATTGTTCTAACTTCATATTTATCTTCAGTATAAACGTATAAATGTATAATTATTTTTAAAAATACAGACGAATTTTATTATTTTACATCAACTTGCTTCAACATCGTCGTTGTATCGCCCCGTATTTAAAATTCCGTTTATTAAAATTTATTTTCTTCATTAAAATATCTCATTATCGTGTGTATATATTATAAAATTCATTAGTTTTCCATAAAAATACTTTTGTAAATATACTTAATGTAGTAGTGTTTTATTCTTTTGATACCTACGTTTTATTTCGCCTGTTTTATGGATTTGATAGGATACGAGTATTTTCATTTTGATGTACGACCATTGAGTAAACGGACTAAAGATCTAATAAATGACCAATTTTTCTTTCAACACATTAGACAAAAGGGTCATATAATAATCCAAAATAATTAGTACCGACTTGTAACCGACCGAGTGAGTTGTAAACACGCGCGACAAATTTTGAATTAGCCCAATCGGAACACTGCGTTTCTTTTCTTCGCGTCTCAAATTAGTCAATAATTTGGGACGAGAATTGAAACATTATTAGTCTAGTGTAGGTTGTTAATATACGACTTTGATTTGAATTGCATTGGTTTTTTGATTTATTAATTCGTATTTTATAACCTGAAGTTTTAATAAGTCAGTTTTAGTATTGTAGTTGTTTCTGTTTAAAATCTAAACTTTTTTTATTTCGTTATATGCGTGGCTCAATAATGGGACTTATTCCCAAGAGAATATAAATTTATTATAATATAAATTAATGAATTTTTTTATGTGAATTGATATAGCAGATTTCGCGCTTATTACAGATGCACTATTTGAAGATTAAAATTAAAATAATTTATTGTGTGCACCAAATAAATGTTTTTGATTTAAATTTATTTAAAATTAATAAAATGGTTAATACTATTTGAATATTATGCTGGTCTTGATAAACAATAATATAAAAATATTTAAACGAAACAATTCACCTCTCCCCAACAACCAATACTAGACTCGTTTTCAACATTAGGGGCTTGTGTTTCTAACTAATCAAGCTATTATAACTATTATTAGTTATTAGGATCATATTGGAACTCGGGGATAAAAGATTAAAATAAAGTGGTAATGACATATTATTGTGCCATCTGGTGCACCTCCTGCCCGTTTGCCCCCCTTTCTATAAAGAAACTAGATTTATCTTTGTCTGAGGCAACACTGGCATGTAATTGAAAGTGTAGAGGTTGCACGTAGTGTATGACAGTAAATAAGTAACGGTCCCGGGTAGTGCACCCCGTACGGTTAGCTCCCGCTGGCGCTGACGGTGCGTGTGTGGCGGCAGGCAGCGCCGGCCGACCAGCGGCAGCTCGACGAGGCCATGGTCTTCCTGCGGGACCACTCCGACGTCGGGGTAAGTCCACGCACACACACACACACACACACACACACATACCACATTCTACATACAACACCAACGAGCCTTACAGTACTCACATAATACGATGTGTAACACTGTCACAATCTGATGACCCACTCTGCCCCCGCGCGCGCTTATTGGCCAATTCAAATAACGCGCACTTATTCGTCAATTCGAATAACGCGCACTCATTGGTCAATTTAAATAAAGCGCGCTCATTTTTTAATTCAAATATACGCGCACTCAATGGTCAATTCAAATAACGCGCACTCAATGGAACCACGGTATAGCGGTAGATAATGATGATCCGCATGTGGCCGCATTTTCGATCCGGCAGTAGTTTAAAAAAGACGTTGACGCGTCAAAATAACTTGTAAAAAGTTTTATTGAATAAGGTACTTCTGATTTCTTATCAAACGAATACTGTTTATTGTATACAGGAATATTTTAAAGGTGAGGCTAAATTTTCAGAACTTGTTTAAAATCAATGATTTTGACTTAAGCAATAAAAAAATTATCCGACACAAAAGAAAGAACGCATGGATACAGTTCACACTAACGGAAAGTTCAACTTTTGAGACACAACTCGTCGTACACACGTTATGACGTCACTTCTTACTACCCACAAACCACGCTTACGGGACTGAGCTATTGTGTCTGCAAAAAAGACACTCCAAAAACTTAAATAGTAATGAAATACAAAATTATTGCAAAATATAATTATTACATGCAAATATAAATATTTTCAATAAATCCAGGTAAAAATGTTTTTGTTAAGTTTTATGTTGTTTAGTTTATAGAAAAACTACTTTAAGATATTAATCTATTGTATATATTGCATGAGCATATGCAGGTTGACGGGTAAAATATTATACATACTGAAGGGTGATAGTTAACGTTATAAGTAAACAATAAATGTATCATGAGAATATTGCTTAACTACGCTGTAAATCTCAATAAAATTAGTATAGTAATATTCAAAAAGTATGGTCACCGCACGTCGTACTAATAAATCTGGAGGCGAGGCAAATTGCTATTTGTAAATAATGAACTTCTACGCACCGTTCGCGGGTGCCCGTACTTAATATTTTTATTGAATGATAAGGTCAAAATTTAAATACTCCATTTTATACATTGGGTATCATACTCTAGGGTCTGGGGTATACTGGGGTGTTCAGTACTCGATTCTGAATCCTTTATATTCAGTATGTATAGTCTTTCATCGGTCAACCAAAAAAATGTGTAACATATTAGTAATGAGTTGTCTTAGTTTTTTTGTCCTTAATTTTGTTGAGTGGCATGGAGTTATATTATCATGTAGTTTAAGTAATTGATGTTAAATTATCCAAATAATATTATATACTTTTGGCGTTGACCACATGAGGTTCCGGGTTCGATTCCCGGGTCGGGCACAAAAAAAAGTGTTTTTTCAGTTTTCTGAGAAACACAAAGTTGCCCGGGATTGGAAAGTGCGCCCGGTTGGCGATAAGCTTGCCACCTATCACATTTGTGGGACCAAGTATCTTCGGCTAATCGTGGGTGCACTTGTTGTACCTCTGCCTACCCCTTCGGGGATATGGGCGTGAAGATACTTTTTTTTTTACTTTTGGTGAAGCCCATGGAAATAACATGTTTGTCATTTCCGAGTGAACAACATGTCAACCCGGAAGGGTTAAACAGATAGATCCTGGAATCCTATGTGGTATTATAGCGCATTTTACACCTGTATGCCAAATTTCACTCAGATCGGTCAAGCTGATTTTGTTTTATTGAGTAACAAACATTTGTTGTCCGGAAATTTAGTGAAGCGCAGGTTATGGTGTCATATTCAGCATATTTTTAGATTAGGTTGTATTGTAAATTATATCAAGTTTCAGAAAAAGCATTGCATTGGTCCAGAAGAAAGACTTAGTAATTTTAAAGTAAATCAATGTTGAGCACTCAACGCAGACTAAAGTTCGCTGTGTGCGTTACTGCACTTACTGCTCCTTGTCACGTTCGTACTATTTTTTGGGGATTCCCCCGTACTTTTGTCAAGTCCGGTTTCTCGGCGTCCTCGGTTATTTGGGAACATTTGAACAGGGTAATTTTAGTCGTCTGTGTAAGACTCGATACAGTTCATTAGAGATTTATATTTTGGACAAAAAGTATCCCGTTAATAGTCCCCTTTGCGGGTCTTTAAATCTTCACGCCGGATCAATTAAGCGGTAGGCAGTGGAATCGAGTGCCATACATCAAGACCCTTGCAGGCTTGTCTCGCTTCCTCCACATTCATTACTCTCTTCATATAAACGCGCCAGTTGCGAAGACTTGACACCACATTCGGACAGTACCCGTTCAATCTGATCGTGGTACTATACGATGCGCCGATTGTTAACAGGGGGGGGGGTCTCAGCTTGGCTGTTACTCTGGAGTTTTCAAGTTACAACCTTGGTACCGGAGCTCGTGTTTATATTTATATTTTAAAATTACTTTAATAAAAGACAGTTCATTAATTGGGACAACACCTCCGACTCCACATACGAACTATCTGTGTACATTCAGTTTTTTTATGACATTCCTTAAACAATTTAAAGATATAATTATATTTAAAAGTTAACAAGTGGCCAGAGCAGTAATACCATAGATGTATTACATCACGTTAATCGTGGTCTTCCCCGGTACCTACATCCATCCACATTCGCATCGTATATGTTTTATTAACCTTTCATCTATCATTCTTTCTACGTGTCCGAAGCAACGGAGTATGAGAATAAATAAATAAATGCTTAATATTCTGTATTTCCGTTGCAGGGTGCCCGCATGGAAGAGAGGCTGGACGACGCCATCAATGTACTCAGGAATCACGCGGAGGCGCCAGAGTTATATCCTCAGGATGTCCATCATCCACATCAGCCCCCTCCTGGTAAGAGCTTGGCTTGGAATTACTCAAATTGTGTAAATACTGCAGAAAGATGGCTGTACTGGTGACATAAATGAAAACTTAAATTATTCTCTATGCTACGCTACCTATAATTATACGCAATTAACTAATGAAATAAAAGACAGCCGAATTCATGTCGTAGTGAGATGCTCGTGACAGCAACACCTAGAGACAGTATGAATTGGATCGGCTAAAACATAGATTTTGTTTCTTCCAAAATTTACTCAATGTGACTAAAGGTAAAAAAGAATCTGCTTCGTCCATTGATCGAGCGTGTGCGCCCCAATAAGGTGTCTGCCTTTTTTATTGACTTTAATTAGTTCGAATATCTCTGTTTTCAAGATTTTTACGCATATATTACAAACTAGCTGTTGCCCACGACTTCGTCCGCGCGGACTTCGTTTACTCCGCACAGCACCTCCCCCGTAGGTGATAGCGTGATAATATATAGCCTATATGTTGACCCGACCTGTTAGTAATATTCATGCAAAATTTGAAGTAAATCCATGCAGCACTTTTTGAGTTTACCCCGGACATACATACAGACAAACAGACAAAAATTCTAAAAACTATATTTTTGGCTTCGATATCGATTGTAGATCACGCCCCAAGTATTCTTTGAAAAAAATATTCACTGGCAGTAATCATTTGAATATAAAAAAATTCAAATGATTACTGCCACTAGAGAAATATTTTCAATATTTTTTTGCTTTAACTCGGATTCGGATGCGTGACGCATGAATATATGGTTAGCCAGTAGAGCATATACCATTAAAAAATTATTTTCTTAAGATGGCCCGATCGAAGCTGCACGAGTGTCCATGTCTCGCGTCAGTCAAATCGCGGCCGACAGTAATGTTGACGTTATGGTCGCGCGCTGTGGACATTCACAAGCGAGCATTATCCACTTCAACTACATATTTTATACCAGAAATTTCGACATATCGGTATCTGACACCGATATCGGGGCAAGTAAAATAAGGTACGAAATATGTACCTGCCTTTCATATTGTCCGTCCCGATATTGGGTATCGGAACAGACATCGAAATTTGACGGCACCATCGGACGCCCATGTGCTATCGGACGATAGTTTTTGTATGTGTGCTATACCTGTATCTACTATCATTGTGTGTGCAGAGCCAGACGCGTTTGGTCGTTTTAATCTTGTTTAGTTCGAGTTTGGTACGCCGTCAACATTTCAATATGATATAATTAATTGAACTGGTCGAAACATGATTATGATTGTGGGATATAACTAACGAGGAATGTAACATGTAATTTTCACAATGGGATGTATCCACCATTTTTTGTGGACATATCTTATTTTGCGTCTAAAATATAAATATATGCAGCAAATAAGTTGTGCTTAATTTTTCTTATTTTATTTCTATTATAGTGTTCTATTATATTGTATTTTTCTATTATAGTGTGCCATGACCCTGCATGATGCACAAAGAAAAGTAGTCGAATCTGAACGAATTTATCGGAAATATGTAAAGACATCACATAATATCGGATGTCGGATATCGGCCACCGTTGTCCAGCAAAGATATCCGATCGGATAATGTGGAAGGTCTTTAATGTAGGGCTCAGGACGGTATCTACCGAGTCCATTAGTATACCATCATGCCGGTTTACTTAAGAGATAGGCGGAAAAAACCGAACGTCACCACCCATTGGACCCTATATAATCGCAAGTGTAACCGAGAAAGCAGTTGGCTGAATAAAACGCTTAACTCACTTTCACACGCACGGTATAATTTTTGGGCAGAGTAACGCCCTCAAGAAGTGACAGAATTACAATGACTCAAAACATGTTATCACCGCTTGTTATACTATCTTTCTTTATATTTGTCCATTGCTGTTTATAATGACGTCATTATATCACAATAACAGCTGCGTAAATCACACAGCTGCGCCACACCTGGCTGGCTAGTACTTGTCGTTAAGTGCAGTTGCTAACACAAGACAATCGCCATGAAGTTATTGATTGTGTGTTACGAATTTCAGTGAGTCGGCTGGGCGTGGCCGGCGCGTTACCCCCCCACCTCCACACAGAATCCAACGTCAAAATGGAGAGACATCTGTTGCCTAACACAAGTGAGTTATATCTTTGTTTTTTGGTTTCATAAGTTATTAATTTTTTAGTAATTGATACTAAGTTTGTAAAAAATTGGAGTTAACATCCAATTTAATAACTTCGATAATTTCTACATTGCGCTGTTTAAATAGCTTTACACAAATAACACTTTTTTCCCCGTGTTGGTCCGGGTTCTTTTGCCAGAATAGGCCAACTGCTGTTCCGCCAGGCAGGGGTAAAAGGCGACCGATTGGCTATACGAGTCACTGCCATCGTTTTTTTTTTTTATATAGAAAAAAGGGGCAAACGAGCAGGAGGCTCACCTGATCGTAAGTGATTACCGCCGCCCATGGACAGCCACATCACCAGAGGTCTTGCAGCTGCGTTGCCGGCTTTACTACTCGTGACTACTAGGTGATAGAGTTCTGCATTGTTTCGCCTAGGTCTGGTACCACCACCTTACCTATTCCTGCCGCATTAGCTTCTGTGCTTGTCACTGTCGTGTTCTGTTTCGGAGGGTAAGGTAGCCTATAAACTTATGCACGTGGCATAACCTTGCCACAAAGTGGCAACATACCATTAATATCTTTGATGTCTATAGGCGATTGTTGATTCTTTCCATCAGGAGACCCATCTGCTTGTTTACTGTCTTATAATAAAATAAAAAAAACTGGAAAGTGCAATTACTCGAAATTTATGTAATGACTGCGCATGCATAACATAAATAACATGTGTTATATCCGGCTTGAAGGACCATTTATACATAATTTTAATAAAAATATATTGATCAATTTTTACTTAAAATATGTTTGAAAGAATATTCTGTGAGTATTTATTGTAAATGCTATTGAATCTAAAATAAAATCTATCGTCTATGTGTGTGTTTATTGCTGAATAAAATTTCATGTAGTTTTGGTAGTTGTATATCTAATTTTAATATTAGTATATATTTAATTATACAACATTGTTCGTAGTTGAGCTGTTTTACGTCAAGTCTTACATTAAGTGAGTTCACATTGTGACAGTAACTTTAAACACCGCTTAGAAGATAACGTAGTGGTTATCTGTTCTATATTACCAGGTTAAATGTTGACGTGTACAAAATCGCCGGCGAATTGTTATCAAGAACTTCTCTGATTCTGATCTGATTGCTTGTTAAATTAAATAAATAAATAACTATTCACAGGACAAATTACACTGACTGATCTAATCCCAAAGTGAGCAAATTATTTACTTGTGTTATGGGTGTTAGTCAACGATACCTATACACATATACAAATACTAAAATATATTTAATAAACACCCTAACCCCGAATAACAAACATATATGCTCATCACATAAATGCTTGTCTTCGTCGGGGATCGAACCCGGACCCCGTCGATTGCGTAGTCAGGGTTGCTAACTACTCGACCAATGGAGCGGTTTTTGACTTTTTTTTTTTTTTTTATATCATGAGATAGCAAACAAGCAGATGGGTCTCCTGGTGGAAAGGGTCAACCATCGCCTATAGACACCAAAGATGTTAATGATGCATTGCTATCTTGTGGCGAGGTCTAATGCCACATGCATAAGTTTACCGGCTACCTTACCCTCCAAACCGGAACACGACAGCGACAAGCACTGACGCTATTGCAGCAGGACTAGGTAAGGCGGTGGTACCAGACCCGGGCGAGGCAATGCAGAACTCTACCACCTAGTAGCCACGATGATAGTGACTCGATAGCCAATCGGTCGCCTTTTACGACCTGCCTGGCAGAACGGCAGTTGGCCTATTCTTCAAAGGAGGCCGGGACCAACACGGCGAAAACACTTAATTATTTGTTTAATTTATTTCTACCAAACGATGCACGAGAGCCTCGGTAAGAATCAGACAAGGTTGGGGAAATTATCAGGTTGAGGATGAGTAATTAGTATATGCAATTATGTATATCTAAGAAACGTATCTCGCTTGGAATCGAATATTATATGTATTTAAAAATACTCGAGGATTGGGGTGTGGTGTTGTTAAAGAGTGGCCGTGTTGAGGTGTGGCGCCAGTGAGAGTGTGTTACTAATAAGTTGCGGTGGCGTCGAGGAGCGGAGGTTTTGAGGTTGGGCACAGTGCGGATGGCTGGGTTGAGGTGTGTCGTCAGTGTGAGCGGCGTGTTGTTGTTGCAGAGAAGCGCAAGGAGCCGCCGGACTCGGGGCTGGACTCGAAGCCGTCGTCCTCGGGGTCGGCGGACGCGCTCGGCAAGCCGCCCGCCACCAAGCGGTCGCGACGGTAGTGAGTACCCACACCACTTACTCTACACTACCTATACAATACTATACACCCGGTAAGGGACGGTATATCGAAAATTAAAACTTTGGATCATGATTCTGAGATTTTAACTACGGTGATCCGGTAGGCAAAAAACTCCAGAGCCTCCCACATCGACGCAGAGTGGCTAGTTATCGGTTTTTTATCGGATAAACTTTGGAGAGTGCGCTGCGGAATTGCACGACTTAATTCCGCCATCCCCGTTTTTCTATCGATCGTCGAGGCGCGCAGATTCAAGGCATCGCCATATGACGGCATATGCCATGGGTACATGGAACGTCCACCATATGTTGGATGTTCCACGTACCCGGACAAAGCGGTTCGACTCAACATTCTTCATTCGAACCGCAAGGGACTGGAGCATGCTTCCTGAGTCTGTGTTCCCCGACGAGTACAATCTGGGGATCTTCAAGAGAAGAGTGAACAGGTACCTTCTAGGGAAGCGCGTTCCGTCTTAGGCCGCATCTTAGCTTACCATCTGGCGAAATCGTGGTCAAGCGCTTACCTATTGATAATAAAAAAAATGAAAACCTTTGGAAATTTTCGCCGGATTTTTTATACATCGTTTTTTCTTTAATTTAGTATAATTTGATGTAATATTCTGCAGTGCTTTTTCTAAAAAAGTATTAAAATTCAAGGAAATACAGAAATTAAGGAATTTATTATGCGGCTTATGCTGTGCATGCATTCAAACGGCTAGTTTGAGAGTTTCGCGGTCGCGACAAGTCCGAGCAATGTGAGCTTACACTGCGCGACGTAAAAATGGGAAAAAATCATAAAACCTAAATTTCGCATTTTCCACAAAAAAACGAATTTGCCAATCAAGACTGGAACTTTTTTTTTTAGTTTTTCATTAGACTGTCCCTTACAGGCTGTATCTTAGATAGACAACGTATTTGTAATATACAAACATCTTGACCCTAAATTAAATATTTCTTGATTTATGTTTTAGACAGAAATAATATTTTTTTTACCTGTTATTTCCTTTTTTATTAATTTTATGTGTACAATAAAGTGTTAAATAAATAAATAAATAAAATATTTTAACTTTTATAACAGAATATTAAAAAATTCAATGTCCACATTTGTGTCTCTAATTTTATTTTTGATTGTTAGTATTTTTTTAATATTTTTTTAAATGATACATCAAACTTGTTTAAAACATTATATCTGTAGCAATCAATAAAAAAAGGAAGTGAAAAGACAGGTATTTGACTCAGTAATGGCCTTTCTCTTAAGCTACGAGGATAGCAACGCACATTCTGATAAAATATACTATAGTATACTATATTGATTATACTTACACCCTTTAAAAATATTTGTACGTAATTGCTACCCCTGAGTACAGAGATGTTTCTATATTTTATTAGAAATTAAGTGAAAATTCCTTAAGTATTTTAAAAATATATTGATATGCATGCCATTGATCCAAGTAATATGAATTAGGAAAAAAAGAAACTACGGAAAAAAAAATTCCGTAGTTTCTTTCAAAAGCTCTTTTAGAAAACTTAATGCCCTTTAATTTGACGTAATCAAGAAGCCTGCACAATAATTTGCCGCGGAGTTATCGTCAGTCAAAACAAAAATTTTAATTTAGACAATAATTCCGGGATAAATCGAAGGAAGGGTTTGAAAACTACACGATACCACAGAATACTTAAGAGACTAACAGAATTTAATGTTGCATAAAAGTAATATTCCAGCATAGCACACATAGACACCTCTCACGGACGCGATATCTCGGACTGGTGCGGAACAAACTGTCCCGAACCATTCCAAGATATCGCGTCAGTGAGAGGTGTCTATGTGTGCGTTGCTCGAACATCACATGTATGTCGATTGACTACTGTTAGTTTCCAGTATATTGTGACGATACTCTATAAGTAGTCCAGTAAAAAGTTTAATGAAACCATGATCAACCAGTTTTGGCGCAATGAGTAAAAATGTGTTCATTAATACTTAAATAATGATATTATGAAATAAATTTTGATTTAAAATTAGGGGAAAGGTATGAAAAAAATTAAAAAAAGGGTTGAAAAATGCCTTTTTTTAAATAACTTAATAACGGTAGGAAATACAAAAAAAAGTTTCAAGTAAAAGTTGTAGAGAAAAAAATTCTACACAAAAAGTTCCTCTTCATTTTTTTGTTATCTACTTTAGTTTAGCTCCAAAAATTTAAAATTAAATTTGCTTTGTAATTAATTATAAAACCTTACCAGAATTATTGTACCATGCAGCGCGCGCATCACATAAATATGTACTAACACTACTACACATGTATTCCCATATTTATATATTTTTATATATTTTACTACAAATTTAATTTTTATTTTTTGTAGCTAAACTAAAGCAGATAACAAAAAAATGAAGAGGAACTTTTTGTGTAGAATTTTTTTCTCTACAACTTTTACTTGAAACTTTTTTTTGTATTTCCTACCGTTATTAAGTTATTTAAAAAAAGGCATTTTTCAACCCTTTTTTTATTTTTTTTCATACCTTTCCCCTAATTTTAAATCAAAATTTATTTCATAATATCATTATTTAAGTATTAATGAACACATTTTTACTCATTGCGCCAAAACTGGTTGATCATGGTTTCATTAAACTTTTTACTGGACTAAAGATATCATGAATAGTTTTTGTCGAAAAAATTTTTTTTGAATTGAAATTTTGACTGAAAATAAGACAAAAATCCGCATAAGTGAAGATATTTGGATAACTTTGCATAAAATGGATGAACGAAAGCTATCGTCGGTAATTTTTCAACATTTAAGGGTTCCTTAAAATCCCTGAAAAATTCAAAGCGCTGCGATTTTTTTCAGTGCCCTAAAGTTATAAGTTTTTTTACAAAAATCACCATTTTTAGCAATTTTTCGAATTTATTCGTTTCTTCAATTAAATTTTTTTTTGCAAGAAATTGGAAAAAGAAATTCAATTTTCTTTTAAAAATTAAGTTATTAATTGTCGGAAGTTAAAAAGTAACTTTTTGCTTTGACTGACGATAATTCTGCGGCAAATCATCGTACAGGCTTCTTGATTACGTCAAATTAAAGGGCATTAAATTTTCTAAAAGATCTTTTAGAAAAACAACGGAAAAAAATTGTGATCTTTTTTTTTTTTAGACGAGAAGGGGTTTTTTGGTAGTTTTGTTATTATATTTTCTCCAGACCCGAACATGAAATTTTCGTGGTCGTATCTGAAAACTAGACACTTGGAGCAAAAATTTGTTATTTTTTTCTTTTTGTCGTACGATTATTTTCCGTGGAGTTACAACTCGTTGAAAATTACTCAAAAATTTAAATATTTTTATTATATCCTTTAACTTTTGTGACTAGTTTAATAATGTCAATCTGTTTTTTTTTTCAATTACATTTTAATTTTTATTTCATTTACCTAAAATCACCTTTTGAAAATGTTGCCCCTCCTCTTTGAAATGACAAGCGTTACAATGTCGGGGTGGAGTAGTGTATGTAGTGTAGGGCAGTGTGGGTGGTTGTTGCGCGAAGACAATAATGTTGTTTGTGCCGTCGTCTCCAGCTGTTCGTCCGCCGACGAGGACGACATGGACCCCGACGCCAAGGCGGCGCGCGAGAGAGAGCGCCGGCAGGCCAACAACGTGCGCGAGAGGTGCGACACACACACACACACACACACATTGTGCGCCTCATGTGGGATCATACCAACGTACATACAGATACAGAACATATATTTTTTGACATTTATGTTTCTTGACAAATATTTTAATATTATTATTATAGAAAAAAATGTCAAAAAATATAGGCTGATGAAAAATAACACTCTTTTTTGTTTCTACAAATCACATTGACAACATATTTTCTACGCAATTTCCTTCTACTACTAACTTACATTTAAATGTTAATTCTGTGTGCGTGCGAAAATCTTTGAAAATATTTTTTAAACAAAATTTGTAACCAATTTTAGTCTAGATATCATAAATGGAGTTACTTCAAGGATTTTCTTATATTAATTTTTCAAACAAAAATAATTGACCTTCTTGTCAAGCATTTTGACACTCTTAATGATTTAATAAAATTTATGTCATTTAGCATAACTAACGTAATACAGGTTGATACTAAATGTAGCACCAATTTTTTGTCTACAAAATATTTTATGGAGAAATTGATAAAAATCTTTACTATAATATAAAATTACTATTCATTATTATTTGGGTAATAAAATATTGAAAATTTAAATTTCTGTGCTTTTAGTTTAAATCATTTTCAAATTAAATCTTAAATTTAATTTTAAAGCATATTTTAAAGTTAAATTTAAGATTTAATAATTTTTTCATATTGTTCTATATCTTAAAACAATTTTAATGTAATTATTTTAATACAAATTTAATATCAACCTGTATTTATATTTTCAGCTTTTGCCATCATTTTAACAAGATATGGGTCACAGTATTTTCGATTTTATTCTCTGCGCGTTAAGGTTTCTATTTATCTAATTTAGGTAAACTAAGTACAAGGTAAGACTTTCCCTGTGATATAAAACATTTGATATAAGTCACAACTTCAATATAAAAAAACATATACAATAGTATTTCAATTAATTTTAACGTGAAACTTTTGAGTGAATGTTGATCAAACTTATTGCAACGCACGCCATTTACTAAATGGTCGCGCCGCCATTAGAGGTTCAAAAGTAGCGGAAAATGTTTGGCGTTTAAGAAAATACTACGTATACTTTTTTTTAGCAGCTTCAAATTTATAATCTGCTACATTTGCCTATTTTTTTACATCGATTTTATGGATCATATTCCATAATTTCCATTGAAGGCTTTTTGAAATTATACTAGACATTATTTTCTCACAAGATTTAATAAATATTTACTAATACTTTGCGATTCTTTTATTTATCTTTTTAACCGTAATCTTCCTAATTTTCTTATCATATTTTATATTAACAAATATTTTGGTGTTTTTAAACGATCGTTTGAAATCACTAATATTTAAAAAAAACATTAAATAACGATATTTTTTGTTTATTTCACTAAATAAAATTTATAAAAAATGATAAGAAAAAAACCTGATCTGTGTTGTGATGTCTTAATTCTAAGTATGTCATTGGCTTGTTCGTTCCTTCATCCCCATTTCCCTCATTCATTCATTCATTCATTTTGGTGTGTGGTAGTTTAGTGTTTATTCACAGAAAGCCGGCGGTACTCTCTCGCGCGCTGCCTTCTAGTCCGAGGTGAGGTTGTAAATGCACACTCTTATGTGTTTTTAATATTTAATTTGAGTATGTTTATTTCTCATTTTAATTACGTATGTTTATTTTGTACTATTTATCGCGCTTATTATTTTGTATATATGGAAAGGGGATATGTAGGAACACTATATAATCATATATTTAGTGTAAATCACAAATCGTCTGCTAGCAGTGAACTGTAAGATACAAATCTAAAGCAGTTACAGTTTCAATTAATATTCACAAAACTTTATACAAATAGCTTGAGCCCCGCAAGTACACAATACTTTTTGTGCCTAGTTTTATTACAATAATAATCTTATAAAAACTCTATATAAGAACATGTGAAATTATAAATTATATGCAAATAAAGCAAACTAATAGTATTCTTTGAGATTTACCCTTTGAAATAAAAAATCAGAGAAAATCTTTTCAAACGAAATAAAATGTGCTTAACTTTGTTACGACTTTGTTACTTTGTTAAAGACTGGTGTCCTAAATTGAGAGCAGAAAAACAACGACCTTTTTTGGAATCGTTTTTGATTATTTGCCATATAAGTTATTACAACTAGTCCCTGTAGTACAATGGCACGCGTATCAAACACACAATGTTATACATTATACATGTATCGATAAGGGTTATATTTGCATGCTAGCTGTTCTTCGGCGGATGAGGGAGACGACGAGATGGACCCACAGGCCAAGGCCATGAGAGAGAAAGAGAGGCGGCAAGCCAACAATGCCAGAGAAAGGTAAGCCTTAAAACGCTAGAATATTTTGGTATGGTATTTCGATGACGTTGTTTGTGATATCAATGCTCATCTTTTTAATTTATTAAAATGTACGGCTTGATAGTGAAAAGTCGTTATTTTAATTCACTCATTTATATTTTACAAGTAGCCCGCCCCGGCTTCGCACGGCACCCAATAAAAATAATAAGACGAAATTTTCCATTTACAGTACGATCACGTTGTGAAAAAAATTCAAATTGTAGTTGTCAGTTGTTTTTGTAAATATATTGAAGACTAGCTGACCCGGCAACCGTTGTTCTGCCTTTTTAACTACTCTTATTTTTTTTTATATATTTTCTCACCTTTTAAACCTTCCCTGGACTTCAACAATTAATTCAAAACCAAAATTAGCCAAATCGGTTCAGCCGTTTTCGGGTTTTAGCAAGACTAACGAACAGCAATTGATTTATATACATACATATATATATATATATATATATATATATATATATATATATATATATATATATTGATAGATAAATATAATCGTTTATTGTGAAGTAACTTAATTGTATAATATTACTATGGTGCACTGCTGCTGCTTTTAGTATTATTGCTGTTTAAATCATCAAACCGACATCTGGTTTTAATGAAAAAAAAATAGCCAGTTTTATTCTTTTTATCGAAATATCGAATAATTAAAAAATCTATAGTTTTTTTTCATTTGGAGCTTAGATTGGTTTATTTATAGACAAGTTTATTTTGAAATTTGAAAAATCGCTCTATTTATTTAAATGCTTCAAACATTCTTAGAATATTTCTAGTACTCTTGAAAATCAGTGAGAATATTATTGATCATATATTTTTTATAGATTCTTAAATAAATATAGAATTCAATACTACATTATTTATAAACATCACTGCATTTTTTTATAAACCTCACTGATTATGCTTCCTGAGGAAAATATGACTAATTTCTGTCTTATTATCTTAAATTTCCATAAAAGGAAAACAAAACACAAAAGCAAAACAAAGATTTATGAAAGTTTACCACAAACAATTCAAGTTGGTTGTACCATCACCATAATATTGTTGGGCGTTGTCTAGATATAATTTTAGTTTAAATATTTACTGTCTTTCTTTCAACGGAATGAAAAGAAAGAATCGGCAAAATACGTAATAATGACAGGCTCGTGTACATTGTACATGTTATAAATCTGCAAATTTTGGACTATTTTAGTCTAATAGTTTGAAGATAACAACTGAAACAATGCCTACTACGACTACGTCATTAATGTGGCAGGTTTACTTATGTATATTCCGTCTCTTTCTATTCATTTCATTAAGAATTAATGCTAATATTTAAGTTGATTCTTGAAACTACATTTATGTGATAATATAATACTGTGGCCCATATCTCAAAAAATCATTTATAATAATTATTATGTAAGTTATCATTTGTGAAAGCGGTGACGTAAAACAAAGTTTTGTACATATTGTTAGTACGGATATATTATTATAAAAAATATATTTTTTTAAACAAAGAAACATTTTGACATGACTGAATTTGAACAAGCGACCATATTGCTAAAGCCAAACAACGCTTTTATGCTGACCTACGTGTCGTTGATTCAGGAGTAATAACAATACAATTGACTGATTTGAAGGTAATATAGTCGCTGGTTTTTAAGCCAGCCGGCTGGGTTTACCCAGTAATAATTTTTTTGTTTAAAAAATACAAAAAGTTTGGCTTAGCACAAGATCAGTAGGTATTAAAATACTGATATAATCGGTAAAAATAAATTGAATTCGGCAAAAACATAGTTTTTGAATACATGTGACGCTTTATTTCCGACAAATGTAACGGTGGAACTGTTTTTTTTTTTTTTTTTTTTTATATCATAAGATAGCAAACAAGCAGATGGGTCTCCTGATGGAAAGAGTCAACCATCGCCTATAGACACCAAAGATGTTAATGGTGCGTTGCTATCTTGTGGCGAGGTCTAATGCCACATGCATAAGTTTACCGGCTACCTTACCCTCCAAACCGGAACACGACAGCGACAAGCACTGGCGCTATTGCGGCAGAAATAGGTAAGGCGGTGGTACCAGACCCGGGCGAGACAATGCAGAACTCTACCACCTAGTAGCCACGATGGTAGTGACTCGATAGCCAATCGGTCGCCTTTTACGACCTGCCTGGCAGAACGGCAGTTGGCCTATTCTACAAAGGAGGCCGGGACCAACACGGCGGACTGTAACCTGTAACCTGTAACTGTAAAAAATGCCATTGTTAAGGGTGTATTTTTTAATATATTTTTTATAAAAAAATAAAAAAATAGGGTGCTTTATTAGAACCACGTTTGTTTATTCTGCTTGTGCGTAATTCTTGACATTATATTTTGAACAAGTATAGTAAAACTGTGGGTTCATGGAACCCACTTCATTAAAACCGCGTCTTTTTCCTTGACTTCTGAATAATATGAACTTTTTATATCGTTATAAACATTCTTGTGTAATCCGCGGCCTTTGTCAACAGAAACTTTGTTTTACAATATTTTGAAAATTCAACTCCGAAGGATATCTTCAGGTGATGAATTTTCAAACTATTAGAGTAAGCGTATATCATAATAGCTATATATTAAATTTCGGCAAGGTCCATCCAATAGTTTGACCTGTATCATAAATATGATTATTTCAATATTATTTTGACCTTTAGCTTACTAAATGTGTTGCAATACTGAAATAATACTTGTTGAATTCCAAATATTCAGGATAAGGATACGAGATATAAACGAGGCGCTGAAGGAGTTAGGCAGGATGTGTATGACGCACTTGAAGAGCGATAAGCCGCAGACCAAGCTCGGGATACTCAACATGGCCGTGGAGGTCATCATGACGTTGGAGCAGCAAGTGCGGGGTAAGTGCTCGGCTATTTTTTATTTTATTTTTTTTTTATAGAAAAAAAGTGGCAAACGAGCAGGAGGCTCACCTGATGGTAAGTGATTGCCGCCGCCCATGGACAGCCACATCACCAGAGGTTTTGCAGCTGCGTTGCCGGCTTTTTAAGAAGGAGTATGCTCTTTTCTTGAAGGTACCTAAGTCGTATCCGTTCGGAAACACCCCCGCCGGTAATTGATTCCACATAGGAGTAGTGCGTGGTAAGAAGTGCATAGAGAATCGCACGGTTGTGGATTTTCAGACATAACAACTATCTGTTTCATTCCGGACATGTTGTATTAAATGATTTATGATGAGGAAAATATAATTTCCGAGTTGCGAAGTTTGTAATAAATGTGAAGATGTCCTACACTTTTTGGCGGAATATGCCGGAATAAAACTGGGAGAGAGGCGGTAATGAAAAAATTCAATCTTGCATAATACAATGTGGACAATGTTCAATCTATACATTATTATAAACCGCGTCTATTGTATAAAACCTCAATAAAATAAAGATTTAAATAAAATTATCTGCTGTGTACGCAAAACACATGTGTGTGTGTGTATAGGGATATAAACTATTATATATAATTATCCTATAAAGTATCTTCACATCTATCCCCGGAATCCTCGGAAGGGTAGGCAGAGGTACAACAAGTGTACCCACGATTAGCCGAAGGCACTTGGTCCCACAATGTGATAGGTGGCCAGCCTATCACCAACCAGGCACTTTCCAATCCCGAGCAATGTTGTTTTTATCAGAAAACTGAAAAACACATTTTTTTTAAATTACCCAACCCAGGAATCGATCCCGGGACCTCATGTGGTCAACTCCGACACCGGACCACTACACCACGGATGCGATTACCCTATATTATCCTATATTTTATGATGACAAATAAGCATATCGTATGATGGTAAGAGTCGACCAATGTTGAAAATAGTTAGCTATGGAGGATTTTATTACATTTTAATATTTTTGACTACATTTTCTTAAATAATTCTATGTATACAGTAATAAATAATCACTATTAATTAAATTAATATGTTATTAAATTAAATTTATCAACTGCAATTAAATTTATGCCAAGATGTCCTTGAAACAGCATCAGTGACAGAGTGGACGTTCGGAGAAAGATTTAACTCGATTCGATTTTTTGATTCGATATTTTAAAACCTTATAGATTTGTAACAGGCTCGGAGAACCAAAACTATGTATCAGATATTTAAAAAAAAAACTACTGTTAGGGATATTTCGTGACACAATATTCACTCTAAAGCACGTTTTTTTTCTGCCTGCTATATGGTTTAAAAGCGTATATACAATGAGAAGATACTTGCCCGATCCGCAAAGGTATTTTTGGTAGCCTAATACAATCATATATGCTACTACGAGCTGCAGTGTGCAGCCCGCTGCATTATAAGTTTTTGGTGAATCCCGCGGGATCACCTAATTTTTCCGGGATATAAAATAGCCTATGTGCTTTTCTAGGTTATCATCTATTTGTGTGCCATGTGTGTGTTCGTCCAAATCAATTTAATAGTTTTTGCGTGATTGAGTAATAATAAACATCCATCCATATATCCAAACATCTAAACCTCCGTATTTATAATTTTAACATAGATTATTTTGCAGATATAGGTAGATTAATTTTTCCGGTCAAAATAATGCCAAACACACAAAATGCCAAACAAAAAATTTGATTACAAAGCCAATAAGACTACGAAGCCACGCCAGCTCACTCGACCGAGTGTTGTATAGCTTGAAATGCTCGCTATATCATATTTATTTTTGATAATTTCATCGACATATATATGCTCGTTTCAGATGGACTCAGCGGATCGGACAGGGTTTTTTTACATCCTGTATAATATAATTTTAATATTTGTTCGCATATCAAACATAACCTACGTCATTATTGTATTGTACCAGTCTGGTTTAAAAAGTGCTAGAAGTTTTTCCATGCTACATTATCAAGAAGTGACTCAATGAGTTTACTTATGTTCCTTTATCTTGTTGTTCCCACAGAATACACACAAACCTATCACCTTCCCATGGCTCTGCCTAGTGACATTTCATGGTTTAACGGGCTGAACCGGAGGTTGCACGGCGACTGCTCTAAGGCTCTCTTCTCTCCGTACAACTTATTCATTTCATAACATTTGCCCCCAATGTCACTCCCCTGAAGGGGCAGACTGCACATAGACATTGCTCATTCGATGAAGTCCCAACGTTACGTCTTCTCAGCGGCAACAATAAAAAGTTAAATTTGCCGAAACTATCACTAACTAACCAATCAATAAATTTAAAAAATGTGTTAAAATTGTCTAAAAAAGGGTATTATAAAATCTCAGATTATTAGAAGACAAAAAAGCCTGGGATTAATTGCTCCTCATACAAATCTCATATATATTTGCAATCTTGTGATATATTAAAAAAAAGATACGGAAAAAATACAAGTTTCTTCCGCCGGATCTTCTCAGTGTAAGGCCGAGTTTCCGATCCGGTAGTAGTTTTAAAAAAATGTTGACGTGTCAAAATAACTTGTAAAAAAGTTTTATTGAATAAAGTTCTTCTGATTTCTGATTTCCGCAACTGGTCGTATCTACAATAAGTTATAAGTTAAGATTGCTTAATTCCAGAACGCAACCTAAACCCAAAGGCGGCGTGTTTGAAGCGGCGCGAGGAGGAGAAAGCAGAAGACGCGCCCAAACTGCTCGCCGCTCCCCTGCAACACTACCAGACCATGCCGGTAAGAGCAGGAGATACAGTTCACTGGTCCAATGACATGAGACAGGAATACAGATTGTATGACTGTAGCATTGCAAGAAAGAGGGTGAATTATACTGTAAATTTGGTGAAAGTAGGTAACATAAGTTGTCTGTTTATAAATTAAATATTCTATTGAGGGTAGGTGTGGAAGGCAAGTCTACTGATAAAAAAATGAGGGTAAAAGTAGAAAGTATCTTTTTTAGTTTAATGTACAAAGTGATGGAGTGTGAGAAAAAAAATTGCAATTTGAGGATAAATATGTATTTTTCTCATAATTTTTTGAGAGCGAGATATTAGAAAGAGACAGAATCTAGTATTGTGAAAGAGAAAAGAAACATTGCACAAATAGGTATGCATACAAAGTGAAGTTGGCTTTATCAATTTTATTGTATATACGGCTTTTAGAACAGAGCTTTTACAAGTCCATGAAAATACTAAAAATAAAAAAATACAAACAAACCAAGTGTTTGTATGTATTGTATTATATATAATATTGTTACGTCCTTCGGGTTCGTAATTGTAAGAAAACACCACTTATATTACATCCGTGTATTTACAATACAAATATACACAACACAAAACAATGCAATGTAATACTCAAATACTCTGAATAACACTAGTCACTCACTGTACTAACACTAAACTTAACTGACTACACAATAAAACACTTCTCGCTTCGCACGGGTCGCTTCAAGTATCGTTCTCGATTGCTTTATAAAAACTGCCCTGTATTTGTCAACACATTTTTATTTATACCCAGGGTAAAGTTCCAAAACAATCACTCCGAATGTTCCGCAATCATCTCGTAAATAATAGACAATTATTGTAATCAACTTATGATAAACAAGTTATGAATCATAAATCCTGGTACACGCTACTTTCAACCTTATGAACAAAGTTCATTATGGTATAGCTATTCCGATACCGGCCAACTATTTATTTGTCAATAGGAGTAGCTATCCCTTTCTTTCATTTCTCGATCTTTCCAGCGTTCCAACTCTACACGTTTCTAGATTATTCGTAACTATCATAGAAATGCTGAAGCACCATTTGTTTAGTTTTAGATCGTAATTGAATGGATTACAAATATATGATGGCAAATCGTGCGTGAAGACATCTACACTTAATGATAATAAACAAATATGTAAAGGTGTTCAAGTTATGTATAATACTGAATTAACTTGGTTGAAATTTGTTTTTGTATTTTAAATAAAAACGGTTATTCTTGCTACTATGTAGTACAAGTACTAGTGAAAGCCGTGTTCAAAATTAAATTGATAATGTCAAGATTACTTTGAGTAAATGCATTTATTATAATTTGTGAAATAGGCCAATTAACAATTTTTAATGCTTGGATGTGTTGTGTTAGTAGCTGACAGTTTATACAGGTTTGAGCCAAGAGTGAGATAGAGTGTGTGTGAGAGAGAGGTATATAGTTATAGTTTATACAGGTGATTGTTTTGGTGCAGGGCTTGGGCCAACTGCCGGGGCAGCCCCCCACGGGGCCCCCGCCGCAATAGCGACGCCCCGCTCGCGCCTGACCGCCGCACTGACCGCACACGCGCGCGGGGCCCGGGCCCCGCACTGCCCCTATTGGATATATGGGACCTAATCGAGGAGGCCCACTGTGTGGGACACACGTGTTTAGAGAAAAGGGGGCTCCAGCTGTTACGCCCTATTCGTAATAGTGTTTATATAAAAGAACAATCCAAAATGATTGACCACAATGAAATCCCAAGTCATAATGATGTATACAAAGGCTCACAGAAGAGAACTGATCCAGTTCAAGATAATGGGTTTACAAACATACAGGAAACTACTGTAGTGATGTACATAGTACATGCTTGAAGAAATTGGGGCCCTTGATCAACAGGGATGTATTATGAAGAGCATTTATCGCTGTAGAAATAAAGGTGCAATAAGGCCGTTCTGAACTTGTTAAAATAATAGAAAAAAATACAATAATTTGTTACATTAGTGGAAAAAAATAAAGTAGAAAAAATAAGGCCTTGATATGAAAATTTTGAACGGGCTCCAAATGATTGAAAGTAAAAGATGGGACTCATAACACGACTAGAAGAATATCAGATATGGGGATTATGTCTAATAAACCTGATATTGTACATTCAAAGGGCAACGACAGCGCCCCCTTAAAAATGGGCCCCAAGTATGTATTGAAGTTGAAACCAATAAATCAGCCCTAGCCGGTTCTAGGGATAATGCTAGCTGACGGTTCTCTTCAATATTTTTAATACTAGAAATTAATAATAAATCAAAGTTTAGGAAAATTATTTTTTTATTATTTAAGTTGACTGTGAACCAACTTAGCATAATTTAATTTTTGATAACAAAAAGACGGTGTTACACAACTTATTTTTAGTAAAAAAAATATTTTTTTATGATAGGACTGTAAAAATATTATACAAGATAGTTCATATTTTTTACATTTTTCTTTTTAATATTATTTTAACGATATATATAAATCACATGTTAATTGGACATGATAAAAATTTTAAATCTAATATTTTTTTTATAATGTTACATTATAAAAAAAATACAAAATTGCGAATCATCACGTAATGCTCTTTTTTACAATTCCTTCTATTTTGTAATGTAACTATATAAAAAATTAAAAATATTCTAAAATAAGCATTAAGTAATTTTTTAATGTTACATTAAAAATACAAATCGTTCTATAATTTAAAAAGTCACCGTAACATTAAAAAAATTAAAGAAAACCGTCGCCTAGTGTAAGAATCCAGTGATTATTTCCCCCTTCCCCCAAAGAGTGTAAATGGTGCGTAGTGAAGAATTCGGACTTAAATAGTTAAGTGTGTATATTATAGAGTTAGGCCTAGAATAAGCTCCAAAACTCTGAGACGAGACTAAGTCCCAAAGACACGGAGATTGTAAAATAAATAGACGTAAGGAGAAGATATTTTGATTAGAATTTACTTTCGCTGCCATAAGCCTAGGTTAGATCCGGAGTCCATTTTCATTTCGCGATGTTCCCCAAATTATTTTATCGTTTTACGCTTGACAATAATGACGGGAAATGGACTTTGGAAAGCGCTCTTAACGCCATTTTTTATTTATTACAATTTTTTTAGAGTGTAACATTCAATGTTACATCATAAAAATAATGTTACATTGTAAAAATGTTAAATCTACGGTCGGTTTTAAGGACAAAAGGGCCGTAGAAGCTGCCATATTATATTAGCTCGGCTGCTAACTTATTTGTGTACTTATTTTTTCACTCCAGTGATGTTTTTTATTACGGCCGCTGTTATGAAACATCACGGTCGCTGTAGCTATATTTAGTTACTATATGTACTTATTTTTTTTATTAAATCGGAGGTTACTATAAAAAAATTAAGTGTTGATTTTTTTAAATGAATTGATTGAAGCATGTTTTGTGCATGACAATAGTTTTTGTATATTTTTTGTTGTATTTTTTATAGTAACCTTTGATTTTTTGGAAACGAACGCACCAGCAAGCTCTCTTTACATGATTTTATTGTTAATTTTTGGAAAATTTATTTTCGTACGTAAATGAACTTTTTAACATTGACATTAGAAGCGTTCGCTAAAAATCATGACGTAATAATTGTAAATAAAATATTTAATTATGAAAGCTCAATATTATGGACATTTGATTTATTTTTGTAGTTGCATTTTGAAAAATTTAATCGATTGGCTAATCACAGATTATTGAGGGTAGGACGAAGAGGACGACTACAACGTGTACTGGATCAGTAGCGAGCGCTATGAGTAAAGTATATTGTTGTTAGTTGTTTGACGTCCTATTCTGAACCTTGTAATATATAGGATAAGTTTGATTTTTGTCTAAACAAAATGGCGGATCACACCAAAATGGAGTCTGTACGTGTGACGTTTACGAGGTGGCCATTTTATTTTCTGGGGAATTGTGAAATAAAATTTTATTTTAAATTATAAATATTATATTAATATTTACATCGCAATAAAAAGACTGTATACATGATTGAATATATTTCTTAATAATAATCATGGTATCTAGAAATTGCAAATTTTGTCAAAATTATAAAATCTGTTTTTTTTTCTTTGTTTTTTTTATTGTAATTCACGCCAGGCGCATGTAGCTAACGTTTATTTTTATTTGATTTTCTTTTATGTCTTATCTTCTTCTTTTTACCAAAGATAAATAAATGTCTAGTGTGTCCTTTTATGTTAACATAAGTTTTTTATTTTTTTATATTTTTCAAAGATATGACCAATAAATTTAGTCCTAATAAAACATACAATACACAGCTTTCATGAGAATTCGTCGAGTTGATATATTTTTTTATTTTGTAAAATATTTGTTTCTAACAAATTAAAAAAAAAAACATCGGGTATGCAGTTATGTGCGCCTGGCCTTTTTCAAAAATATAAACTACACTATCTTTAAAAATTTAACTAATACTTCTTAACTATTACAATGCATTATTTATAAACAAAGTGATCAATTTTTGGATATCATGTACACAAAGCTTTTTTTTAATGAAATGGCTATGATATCTGGGAATTGGAAATCATTGACTGCTTTCGATTTCCCAGATGCACAGTAAAATATTCTACTAAAATAGAAGGAAATATTTTTATTTTTAGATGACACTAAGTACTGTTAGCTTCCTTGCACCAAAGTATTTAAATACTTTTTAAATTACTTTTAGTATAGTTAAATACATTTAAAAGTATTTAAATAGTTTCGAGTATGCAGACTTAGTGCATATAAAACTGGGAAAAATATTGTAAGTTAAAATCTTAAAATAGTGGTAACACTAACGAGATTACTTGAAACTAATGTTGTATGATAACTCTTTATTATGAATTAAAATCTTATTTTATTTACCAATATTTAAAATTGCATAATATTTAAAAATATGTTATTTATTAATAACAGTTATATTTTTGTATCAAACACCATTAGGGAAATAATTTGTTCATACTTTTTATGCTCTACAAACTAACTGAATATAAATAGTTAATTATTTTGCCATTCATTAACGTCACATGTACAGATTAAACATATTATGAAGTTCAAAATATTTTAGTAATATCTAGGTTAGGACACTTATTACAACGGCTTAGTTTAGTTGACTTCTCTTCCATTTATAGTTATATTTAAGTTTTTTAATTTTATTTGCAAGCTTACCGGGAGTGTCGGCCGATAAAAGCTACCGATGGTATCTTTTTTCTACTAAATTTTTATGGCAGCACAGTTAAGTCAAAATTGACTTGTTTTTTTTATTAGGCTTAGGAATTATTTGGTGCAGCCAAAGCGTGAATTCGGTCGATGATTTCGGTGGGATTGTGGCGACCAAAATATCCTGGCACTGGAGACGTTCTGTTTTGTTCTGATCCTGGCGATCAAAGAGGCTTGCGGACTCGTGCCGAGCGCGCGACGAAAGCATGTTATCGGTACATAGATTAAATATTACAAAATCTAATTATAAAAATGATAATATTAATTAATATAAATGTGCCATTCATTTTGCTAATCTTGTGTTTTATTTTTTTACATTTTCTTCTATTTTATAGCACTGGAGAGAAACAAGCAGATTATATCTCTTAATGAGTAAGTTATGGGTTTGTAGCGGTTCAAGCCACCTACAAACGCTACCAGAGAAAATAATAAAAAATGGAAAAAAATGAAATTCAAAATTAAATCCTAAATCGCGATATCACAATTATTTATCTTGTATACACTATATACAAGTTTCAACGCTTTTTAAATGGACTTCGGTCCCCAGGCAGTACACCTTGCCTGGCTGGGAAAATCTGCCTTTTCCCCTTATTTGTCCTTGTGTGACGTCATCAATATCCACAGTTATGACATCACCTGACAAGAAGCTGGCCCGCTGGTTCCATCACTATTCACCACCTTTCAGCGGTACGGACCAGCGGGGCCACAGCTTGAAAATTATAATTATATATATATATATATATATATTAAGCGCCGCATTTATATAGTTGTAAACTGCCAAAGATGTAGAATGATTTTTTCGGAAACCATTCTGAGAGACGTGAAATATTTTATATTTTTCACAATAGGCATTTAATCGTTTTTGCATTGCTTTTTCAGATATTTTTGATGATGTAGGTAAAAGAGCTATAGGCCTATAGTTTTGTAAGTCAAGCATAGACGACTTTTTGTAGATGGGTTTTATTACTGATATTTTTAGTAAGTCTGGAAAGTTACCCTCCTGGAACGATTGGTTGATTAAATGGTAAAATGGTATTAAATCTGTGTAAGCGTAAATTGTTCGACTGGCTGGTATTGCTTTCATTTGAACAGCCGAAACATAATAAAATACCCGAGATAACCTGTGCCATCGTCTTCATTACACACACAAACTGAGTACATGCAAAAAAAATACATTCCACATTCATGCAAAAGTCCTAGCTTTGAAGTCACTTAGCGCCACCTTTAAACTACATCATTACTGGTCACCACTTGTCCACCATATTCATCCACATGCGCAATTTACCTATATATATTTTGTTAATAGTTCATTTGTATTCTTTTAACATGTCAACCAATAACGTGTCTTATTTATTCCGATACTGTCTGCCAAATACTACCTTTCTCTCATTTAATATTAGGAATGCAATGTTTGAGTATTACAGCGGGTCTAGACAAGTGGCATAAACGCTCGGAGAATAGAAAGATAAATGTACGGACTTGACGTAAGCGTTCGATTATGCTTATGTCAAATCCATATATTTATCTTTCTATTCTCCGAGCGTTTATGCCACTTGGCTAGACCCGCAGGATAGATTATTCATATCGCTCTCATTTCAACTATGTCCACACCGCTTTCATGCTTCTTCTGACATACTCAGCGCTCGCTTCCCACAATAGCGTTTAGGACAGCATAGAATTACGCAGAACAAAAGAATACCTAACACTCCATTCAGTCTGTTCCCCGGAGAAACTCTTGTTTCTGTATCAACGGTGTCCCTTCCAACCCTGCTAGCTTTGGACATTTAAAGTATTCAAATTTATCCATTTGCCCTAGCACTACTGGGGACTTAGAAAAAGACGTAACAACATAAAAATGATAAAGAAATTAAGAAGAAGAAAAGAATAATATGTACGTGGTTGACATAAACCGCGCTAAATTACGTGCTCAATCGACATCTGCGTCGTTATATTCAGAGATGATGACCAATTTAGATATCGTGTCACTAAGAAGCGATGTTACTTAATTATCTGAGCCCTCCGTTTACCAACAGACACAACTACATTTTAAATTACAACTTCGCCCATCCATCCTTTCTGGTTACTCTCTTTTCAAATACCAGTGTCTTGGTTTTCTACACATTCAACTGTACGGCCATATTGTTATTTTTATTTTTCAGTTTTCAAAAGCACAGCACACACAATGAATATTTAATATTTATTTATAAATATTAAATATTCACGGAACGGGATAAGCAGACGAAGCGTGAGTAACGAAAGCAGTGTCAATATTCTCCGTAACGGTCGCGCGTTGCAACGATACGGTCGCGATGCAGTAGCATATTGGTATAGCTACTGTAGCGCGTTGGCGTTGCTACTGTTGCGCGTTGGTGTCGTTACTGTAGCGCTTTGGCGTCGTTACTGTAGCGCTGTGGCGTCGCTTCTGTAGGGTGTTGGCATCGCTACTGTAGCGCGTTGCAATTACGACTAACATGCGTTATTAGCAATGCTGTTGCGCGTTTACGAAACGCGCTAATGCATAGCTATAAAAAAGTTGCCGTGTTCGAGATCCTATAGACAAATCTATATTAAACTATCAAAAAGCAGAGCTTTGTAAGGGCTCGCTAAGTTATATTACCTAGTAATATTCTTAGGAAAGTATTTTTATGCGAATCACATCTTTTAATGTATCATGGAAATTATTTATATTCGCATCAAAGGCGTCGTCAGGCTTTGTATCTAGGGAGGCGCAGAAAAATAAAACCAAAATAATAAATAAAATGTTTCTAAGATAATTTTTTTAGTACTTATGTATAAGAAAAATTCTTTACAATTTTCACAACACGATTTCTATAATTTTATCAATGTTATCTACACAGAACAATTATAAAGGTTATCTACATATTTTACACCATATTTTCTGGTCTACCAATAATATAGTACTTACCTATAATATGTAGCAACTCAAGATCTATCTCGCGCCACCACTTCGCTCTTGAAGTTTAATATTGATAGAAATCAATTTTTATTTATGGTAACTTTCCTGTAAAAGAGTTTTCTAGGAAAAATTAGTTTTAAAAATAAAAGTTGATCTTATAAAGAAAATTTAATTTAATTAACCATCAAAATTTTTAGAATTAATAGTGGACTTACCGCAGGCACGAAGAATTGGCGGCAGAAACTCAGCGAATAAATTTTTCGAATTTTTCCCTCAGAGAAACTCTCGGGGTTCGATTCCCGAGTCAGGCAAATCAAAAATGTGTTTTTTCAGTTTGCTGATAAAAACAACGTTGCCCGTGATTGGAAAAGTACCCAGTTGGTGATAGACTGGTCACCTATCACTGTCTGTAATCTGTAAATGGTTGATCTTGCAAGCCATTCCTGAAACTTCCCGCTAAATTAATGTATTTTAAGCTCAAAATAGTAAAAACTATAAGCGTAGGTTTTTTCAGTATAAACATCTATTTTGATAAAAATGGCAGTAGGTATATTGATTTTTGAAAAGCTGTATATTTTTATAAATATACAGCTTGAATATATCATTATCTTTCACAATATCATCACTTGTTGTGGAACCAATTACCGGCAGGGGTGTTTCCAAACGGTTACGACTTGGGGGCCTTCAAGAAAAGAGCTTACTCATTCTTAAAAGGCCGGCAACGCAACTGCAAGACCTCTGGTATTGTGGATGTCCATGGGCGGCGGTGATCACTTACCATCAGGTGCACCTCCTGCTCGTTTGCCCCCTCTTCTATAAAAAAAAAAAAAAAAAAAAAAATTTGGAAACGATGATCGATTTTGATCTTTCAAATGGCATTCAACTCAATTTAAATATTGCTTTAGCTAAAAAATCGGTAGGTTCAAAAATTTCGAAGCAATGTCAAGAAACATTTCTTTCAAAAATTTTGTCATTGATAGATCCCAAACAAATCGACCAATTTTTAACCACTTAACGGTACGTGGCGAGGTTTTTAAAGGAGAAAAGATGATAAGATTTTGAAGTCAATCGGTATATTACCCTGAAAGTTATTTCAAAAATATTAGGTACTTCCAAACGAATGAACTGATTTTGAGGCAATTTATGCATTAGACGTAACTTTTTGAGAAATAGAGCTGATTAGTTTTTGTACTCAATCAGTACGTTAATCTGGAAGTTATTTAAAAAAATTCTGTTTCGCCACAATTTTCTTTTTTGGGTTTTTTCAAAATTTCTCAAAATCTCTTGCGCCCATTTTGTTCAAATTTTCAGGAAGTATAAGTTCAGCGGAATCCAATCGAATGCCATCAACCGCGTTTCGATCGGTCCAGGCGTTAACAAAACTTATGAGTTGTTGACACACACAAACACACACACATACATACAGACATACTGACGTCATCGCGAAAATAGTCGAAAATGGTTCCTAAGACCACAAAACGTGGACATATGGTGAAAACTCCATTTTTGAAAATCGGAGCAAAATCGGTAACCTCCCTTTCTACATACGTAGTGGGAAGTTAAAAAGTACAAGTGTTTTAATAGATTAATATTGTATTAAAATGGAGTGAATGAAAATGAATTAAATGAAATCAAACTACCACGTCAAAGCTTAAACCTAAAAGTGCGATATTTTTTCAGTAAAATGTACCACTAAAGGGCACAGATTGTCGCCTAGTGTAGCTTTGTAGCATTTTAACTCGTTAGTTTTATAATAGATGGCGTTAGCAGTAATAAAATTCTCATACAAAATGTATCTTCTATTTTTTAATATTTATGAAATTGCATTTTAATGGTAGATAACATATCTAGACATGAATTTAAACCACCACGTCAAAGCTCAAACCTAAAAGTGCGATACTTTTTTAGTAAAATGTACCACAAAAGTGCATAGAAAGTGGCCTAATGTAGTGACCTAGTGTAGTGTAACAATTTGTTTCCTTTCGTTAAATATGTAGCATTTTCATTATTAAGTTTTAGTTTTTTTTAAGTGGAGAGGGCATGAAGCCATTGATTTAATTTAATCGATTTTTTTAAGCAGGCCATCTCAAAAGCTAAAACTGACAGATGTCAAATATGATCTATTAAATTGGCCCTGCTTTAGAAATGATTGAATCAGAGTAGCAATTAAAAACATTACCGTTTCTGTTTTTCATACTTAAGTAAAACATGACATGTGACGTTACAAAGCTCATGACTCCCTCAACCAAGGGGATTGAGTAATTTTACCTCTTCACGTGCGATCAATTTTTTATCCAACAAATGAACAAGCAGATGACTCTTCCATAAATTACGTCACACGTTAAGGGGGAGGGTGGGGTAAACTGACATTGTGTGATAAGGGGTAGGGAGGGATCCTAAATTTTGTGACATCACATTTTTTCATAACATAATTCATTGTATCTAAGTATTCCAACAGTAAATTTAAAAAGCCGCCTGTATAGATAAAAAATAAACGAATGACATCATTATTCCAATGTAAAATATGTGACATCACACTAGGTAGGGGGGAGGGGGGATCTCTCAAATGTGACCTGCTGTGACAAGGACGGGGGTGTAGTCAAAAAATCATGTAATTCGTGTGACGTAATTTGTGGATGACATGGTAAGGGAAAACCATGGAAATAGAAACCGTCACCTACAGATATCAAAGATGTTAGTGGTGCGTTACTATCCGTTTGTAGGATGACCATGTTAATGCATATGGTTAAAAACCTACGACACAAAACCCAGTCCCATGAGACTACCGGATGGTATATACATAGTTAGATTGAAGAATAAGAAATGGCTATGCTGCAATGAGAAAAACCGGGTGGCGTTATTGAAAAAAGAATGAAAAAAAATCGATTTCTAGTACCTTAAGACTACCGAATTTCGTTTGTTCTTCGATATACGGGAGGGATAGGACTATACGAAAATGCAGTGCTACATGCCCCTATCCTGGCCCTTATCAATGGCAGCAGCATTATAAGTGACGCCTTGTACCTAGGTATCTGGTACCATCGGACTACCGAACGAACCGAAGCTCATCTGAAAGATCATCAATTTCTGTGTAAGAAAAATCATAAGGTGCCAACAATGGTAGCCATTTCGTATTCTCCAATTAACGACGAAGAATCTAACTATGTATAATACCATCCGGTAGTCTTGTGAGACTAGGTTTAGTGTCGTGGGCTCCCATACTAATAAGTTTACCAGCTACCTTACCCTCTAAACCGGAACGTGACAGTGACATGAATAGGTAAGACGGTGGTACCAAATATCCGCGTTAGATGTACCGCAATTCTACCACTTAGTAGTCACGATGTCAGTGACACGTATTGCCAATCCTTCGAACTGCCTGGCAGAATGGAAGATGGACTATTACTTAAGGTGAAAAAATGCACGGATCTTATATGAGCGGAACGAACGCGGCAAATGACTTAGGAATCAACTAGTTTCCGAATAAAACATTTCATATGTATAATTTGTATATTATAACACAATATATCCGCAGCCCCCCTACCGGCGGTCCGTTTTGCCCACCCCCCTCTTTCCGGAGAACAAATGCTTGGGTTTCTTCGTACCAATGAACCGATCTGCTTCGCCTTTGAGTCCCATCTTCTTCGTCTTCCTGGCGATCGCGACGTGCGCCATATTTTTCGCTTTCTTTCGCATCTGTTGGTAAAGACATTTAAAAAAAATCTTAGCTTTTTTGGTATGCTCAGGGAAAGGCATGTAGAGGACGCAGCGAGCGACATCTATCGCATTTTTCAATAAAATATTGATATATGCGAATAATCTCTATACGCATACACGTGTCACAGGGGATATATAGCATGTGTAAGACTTACAAAATCGAAAAAAATATCTTGTGTCTAAACTATTGAATTTTCTGGGTTATTTTTTCCTGTATGGTTCTGTTAAGTGGATAATGTTTCTAGCACACTGTAAATAAATAAATATAATAAATATTCACGGGACGAATTACACTGACTGATCACACCCCAAAGTAAGCAAATTATTTGCTTGTGTTATGGGTTCTAGTCAACGAAACTAATACATAGAAATACACATGGAACATAGAAAACAAGCGGAAGTGGGAAGTACAAACATTTGTATTAGGACCGCGATCGCCAACTCACACATAAAATAAGTATTATTGCATATAAACTATTAATGTAAACATTGTTTTATTGGTCGTTTTCATTTTAAACAACAATAATCCGAAACACAAACAGAACATTTAAAAATGTACCAAACTGCGTTACAATAAATTTTATTTTGCTACAAAAAAGGAGTATTTATGTCCTTTTGTAGTCAATTCAAAATAGACTCATCTATTTGTACAATAGTGAAACTATAATCTTAATAGTTTCGATATTCTACAATAGATGGCAGTATTGATTTTTCCGTGGTTTTCAGTTGGTCATATTTGAATAATGAACTTTCTAGAACGATATACGTAATGACTGTGAATATACGTAGTGACTGTCATTACGTACATCTTTCTAGAAAAATTAGGTCAACTTAAAATGAACTTTATATGTAAGTTGTACGGCTGATTTTAGCTTGACTTTCTATTATATCATTAGAGATTATATTAAATCATGAATTTTATTAAAATTAAAAGGAAATTGTACTTTCGGACGATATGAAATATCTCCATTTTTAATCATCTGTTATCTACTATCATTTCTGCATTCAAGGATGGCACAATACGGCATAATTCAGTGTATAATAGATTTTCGCACGACGAATATCTCCTAAAGATATGGTAAGTATCACTAAGGCAATTTAGAGTCGGCACGCCCACTTTTCACTTCCACTTGTTTTCTTTGTTTCATGGAAATAAATATATAATAGAATTTGACGATAGCTTAAAGTGCTACAAAAATATAGCATCAGCTGAAACTATCAATTTATTGTACAATAGATAAGAACATTTTTGAAAGAATTAGAATTCAACGAACACTTTTTCATAGCAAGCACATTTAAAAGAACGTAATTTAAAGTCATGAAACTAATCAAACTTGTACGCATTTTCTTATTTCTAATTCAAGCAAAGATTTTTCTATTCTGCCATAAAGTTAGCACTTTCTTTTATTTATGACCAACCAAACAAGTTAGAAAAATGTTGGATTGATAAGACGTATAATGTTAAACAATTGTATAAAATGCAACGAAAGAAAAATATTGATTATTATTAATGTCGAAACTTATAACATAGAAGGCTGCATACGATCTGATCTTAGTATCATCCTAAATAAAATAAAAAAGTGTCATCTATTGAATCTGTGAACGAGTGATGATAAATATTTTGATTTGTTGTTGTAAATAAATATTGTTCATCTTTTAAGCTTTTAATTGGTTAAAATCAAATAATCTTCACGATGAGAAATACAAAAACATATTATATCTATGTTGATGATGATATATTGCGACGTGAATGACATTAAATAGTATGTAATAATTGTGAATTCATTCAATATGAATCTTTAAAGGTTTTTCGTGAACTTAAGCATTATAAAAAGTGTCCGTCATAAAATTTACATTTAAGATACGGTACTAGAATACAATTAGCGTATATCAACACGCGATGCTTTCGAGGCGAACTTTGTATGGATCGTCATCACTCTCGTCTGATTGCGTCGCATTACCCCTTGTGTGTTCTGCGGTGTGTCCGGATGTAACTCACCACCACATCCTTGACCCCCTGCTCGTCCCGGGCGGGTTTGCTGACGGAGCGAGCTCGGGACTCGGTCCTCATCTTCTTGGCGGCTGGAGCTGACAGCGAGCGCGAGCGAGACCGCGTGCGAGTGAAGTGGGCCTCTTTTGTCTCCGACATATCCACGCCTACGCACACACACATACACGTACACGATATAGTACATTACATACACACCAATCTAAAAGTATTTACTAAGAACAATGAAATGCATTGATAGTCCATTATGTGTGAATTTGACGCGCTTAGTCATGCGAGCCCAGCCTATAAAAGGAGCGTCGCAACGGCGCGCGAGTCAGTACTACCGCGGCTCTCGTTGAGTGTAGTAGTGCTCGTGTTCCTGAAGATGCTCCGGTTGCGAAGTGAAACGTGCGTTGAGTGCGTCAATTGTTTGCTTTTGTGTTTGGTGCTGTCGTGGTATAAAGTGTGGTGGACGAGGGTGGATAACTGTGCCGCTGGGGTTTTCATTATTTTCAGACCTACGGTAAGTTTGTTCCATTTCTTACACTGCTTTTATATGTTTTCCTTTTCAGTAACATCGCAAAGGTACACTTAAAAGTTCGCGGAAAATTGCAAAATAACTAGTTTTCTCCGTCTGAATGAAATGCATTGAGTAAATAGTCTAGAGACCTAATATCAGACCATTGTTCTGTCAACACATCAGACTAATAGGTCTTATAAGTAATCTCAACTGAGACGCAATAACTAGTACCGAACAATCCAGTGAGCTGTAAATACGCGCAACGTAATACCTATTTCGAATTAGCCAATTAGAATACCGTATACCTTTTCCCCGTGCTTCACGCTATTGACAGAATTATGTAAGTGCAAGAAATCTAATATTATATTAATATTTGTCGCATCTGTGGTCTAGACCACTGTGGTCCGGTTTCAGAGTTAACCACATGAGGTCCCGGTTCGATTCCTGGGTCGGATAATTCAAAAAATGTGTATTTTCAGTTTTTTTATAAAAACAATGTTGCCTGGGATTGGAAAGTGCCCATATATATATATATATATATATATATATATATATATATATATATATATATATATATATATATATATATATGACTGTACAACAATTAATTAAACTTAGTATATGTAATAATGTTCTCAGCCTGAATACAAAAAAATCCGACAAATACATCCACTGGTTTAGCCACAGAACATTAGTTTTCATTTCTAATTTTGCGAACATGATATAGATTATCAGCTGTACGTGACCCGTTCACCCTTTATGGTTTAAACTATACGGATCTGCTAGTTTCTCAGTCGCAGTTAATATTTTAGTAACCAAAAAATATATTTTTTGAGAAAAATATCTTTTTTGATATGCGCTGACTACTGTTTTGCTCTCAGTCCTGTCAAAAGTATGGCCAGTTATATTTTTTTAATAATAGCATGCCAGTTTATAAAAAAACTTATTTTTTGTTTTGGTGAATTTAAATGTTTTCGAAACAGTACTAGTAAAAAGGAGTTATGAATTCAAAAACAACCTTTTTGCAGTTATTTTTAAGTTGATGTAATTTATTTAGATTTTTGAAATAATATTTATATACATAGCAAAAAATTTAAGTGAAATAAAATCCATACAACTTTTGCGCATCAGCGTAACAAACAATATAGTTAAAAGAGAAACGCCGCGTATATATAATAAAGGTGGGTAGTTTCCACGTGGCCAGATTGTAAAGTAACGTTCATAAGTTTAAGCAACATATGAAACATACATGTATTTTAATGTAATTTATTTAAAAAAAAATACAAAAAATGCAATGTCTTAAACTAAAAATTTTATAATACCGGTAAGGTATTTATTATATTTAATATTACCCGGCGCTTCCACCAATTTAAACTGGTAGAAGAGCCGGGTAATATTAAATATAATAAATACCGGTAATATGGAAAAAGACAGGGCGCGTATACGGCATAAGAATCCAAATAAAGGAAGAAGCTCTAGTAAAGTAGAAAAGGAGAAAAGAAACAGTGGTCAACTACTATTGATTTTATTTTGCCTAAGTCATCGTCGATATAAAAATACATTTTTTGATTTAGATGATTTTTCATTTGACGAATTTCTAAGCGCATCTACCATTGTGACTATTCTGTTATTTGGTGGTGGAATTCTTAAACGTGTCCTCGGGTCTGCCGCAATAGCGTATTAACGCTAAAGTTACTACTAAGTTGTCACTGTCGGTTTCCGGTTTTGGGAAAAGGTAACACTTATACAAGTAGCATTACCATCTCGCCACACGGAATCTCCTTTCTATTAGGAGAGTCATCTGCTTGTTCCCTATCTTATAATATAAAAAAAGCTAAACGGATGGCGTACAATTATTTATATTATATAACTTAATCGACTATGTATTTTTATGTAATAAATATTTTTCAGGAAATGTACACCGAAAGTATGAGTGCTTGAGTATGTATGAAGTGATCAGTAGTTAGTGTGAGTGACTGACCGAGTTTCTCCATGTCTTGTCGCAGCTGTGAGGCGGACCTGTCTTTGGCGCGCGCTCGGCTGGTGCGAGGCATCACCGGCTTGGTGGACTGCTTCCTCAGCAGAGACTCGTCCTTCAGGATGGCCTTCTTGTTGCTATAAGACAAATTTGTCTTTTTAAATAATAGCACATTATTAAAAAGACGGTGAAATAGTCAATTGCAGGTCGAGTATGATGTAATGATCCAATGAGTACGACCTAATTATCCAATAAAAAATGTTTATTACGGACATTACAGCTACACAAACAGCTAATTACTGAAGTCGTGACTCGACTCGTTACTACATCGTGCGGTGACCATACTTTTTAAATATTTCACGACGCATTTGCGGCTTATTATGCAGTTAAACAATATTCATTTTTTTTGTTAGTTACTTATTACCATTAACGTTCAATATGACGTAAGATGTTTTACCAGACAACCTAATTAATATAGTGCTTTTCTCAAAAAATGCAGGAAAATGATTTTTTATTTGCATATGTAATATAAGTATCGAGACGAACTGCTCGCTTTATCGTCATATTATTTTTTTCCGCTTATGACATGCGGTAAACGCACTTGCGGATACACAGACAGTGAAAGCAATTTCTAGCACGCCGTCATATACAACATCCGAGCGCGTGTTTTGTTTCAAATTCAAAAAACGCGCCGACAATGGCTGGGTTTTGCGCAGATACGTAAATACGATACGTCACGTGTTCCTTGCATTATAAAAAAAAAATTGCACAATTATATTTGTAACAGTTAATTTTATTATTGGTTTGTATTTTTAGCTATTTTTAATAAAAAAAATCTATGTGCGAGTGTTATGAATGTAAGGTATACATATAATTTTTCATGATATTTTAGTACTTTTTGATAAACCACAAAAAACGAATGTTATTTTAAATTGGCTACACCATTGTTTACATTTTTCAACAAGAATTACATTTCCGACTATTATAGTTGACACACAGGATAGCAAACAAGCAATGTTGAATATTTTATTTGTGTAAAATATGTAAAGTTATCCCTAACATGGAATTTTTTTCAACATAACTGTAGTTGACGTGGGTAATGCTCGCTTGTGACAAGTGTGTAAAGTTATCCCTAACACGGAATTTTTTTCAATATAACTGTAGTAGACGTGGGTAATGCTCGCTTGTGAATGTCCACAGCGCGCGACCATAACGTCAACATTACTGTCGGCCGCGATTTGACTGACGCGAGACATGGACACTCGTGCAGCTTCGATCGGGCCAATACAAAAATATAGCTTTACTGAGAAACTTTATAATAAATTTAATTAGCGCCATCTCGCAGTCTGCTACGAAATTAAAAAATATTTTAAATCGCACCGGCAATCTATTTTTTTTTTGAGACAAAAAGTATTTATTTGATATGTCCTATCTATGTACCAAATTTCATGCCAACCAAATCTGTACAACCGTTGCGATGTGTTTAAGTAAGAAATTCACATATTTTCTCATTTATATTATAAAGTATAGGTACACAGAGTAGGTTAAAAGACAAACAGCCAAGATCGTTAGTAGTACGGAGTCCGTTAGTTTCAACCATATTTTATCAAATTTAATCTATAATAATTTATATAACTTTTATAAATTCCTCAAATTTTATATTTATAAAGATTATAAATCGTACTAAACCATTTGTGATAAAATTAAGAAAAAAAATGTTACAATATATGCAAGCATCGGAAGCGGGCCTAAAATGTTTCCTTGTCAAACACCAATTTTAATTCAATTTAGCCGGTTTCCTTCAGATTTATTTGCATCCGGCAAATAGGAATACTCATTTGCTGGTTTAATAATTAAAAGCCCACGTTTACTAGTAAATTCTGTTGTTACAGAGTTTCTGAATTTTTTGGGGGCTTCTAGAGTGCTTTGTCAATAAAAATTATTATTGTGGCGTTCATTTATTTATAATAGATAGAGACTATTTTTTAGTAAATGGTTTACCTTACCCTCCAAACAAGAACACGACAGTGACAAGCACTGACGCTATTGCGGCAGGAATAGGTAAGGCAGTGGTACCCAGTGGCAGACCCGAGCGAGACAACGTAAAACTCTGCCACCTAGTAGTCAGGATGTTTGTGACACATCTAGCCAACCGTTTGCATTTTACGATCTGCCTGGCGAAATGGCAAATGGTCTATTTAAAGTAAGACCGGAGAACGGAGAAAAACCAATAAGCTATTTTTTCGACCGAATAAATACATTATTCTTTTGGTATCCACGAAAAAAATCCATACAGTTAAGTTCGTATCTAATTATGTATGTGTTTTAGCACTTATCCCGTGGTTGGGAAAATTTGAAAAATTTTGACACGCTAGGATTCGAACCTGCAACCTTCCCTCAAGCCAGGAGGGCCTGGTTTTAAGCTAGTATTGTCTCACCGTATCTGCCTGGCGAGGTCCCGTATCTCCCGCATGGTCTCGTCCAGTTCTATTTTTGGCACCACGTACATACCACCAGCTTCTCGTAACTCCTCTTCCTTCTCTAAGTCCGCCAACTTCTGCAAATATAAAAAAATATGTATGGGAGGGATAATTAAAACAAGTGTAGATTTACTTTTTTTTTATATATGATAAGATAACAAACAAGCAGATGGGTCTCCTGATGGAAAGAGTCAACCATCGCCTATAGACACCAAAGGTGTTAATGGTGCGTTGCTATCTTGTGGCGAGGTCTAATGCCACATGCATAAGTTTACCGGCTACCTTACCCTCCAAACCGGAACACGACAGTGACTATCACTGACGCTATTGCGGCAGGAATAGGTAAGGCGGTGGTATCAGACCCGGCAGAACGGCAGTTGGCCTACTCTTCAAAGGAGGCCGAGACCAACACGGCGAATTTTTTTCATTAGTTTTCAACACACAACAAAAGAATTAATTAGTTTATAGGTTAATGTGTTAATGACGTATTCCAAGTGTGAGTTTTACCTACGAAATAAAAAATATTTGAATTTTGCATATATCACATTACCGCTTCATGCTGATATTGACAAACTTCTACATGGGTGATTCCGTTCTAACTGTGATATTCAATGTCCTGTATTGTTTGTTCTCACAGGTCGTTAATTAATAATTAATTTATGAAATTTTTGTACTTATTGGAAAATAATAAACATATTTCAACATTATTTTCATATAATATAACTTGCCACTTACAGAAAACTTACAATATATCACTTAAATGTCAATACCGTGTCATGTCCATTTCTAGAATTTATTTATAAATTGTTAGTTTTTTGTCGTAATAAATGATTTAAACTAATTACCTCATAAATTCTAATGTTTACGACAAAAAAAACTAACAATTTATAAATAAATTCTAAAAATAGACATGACACGGTATTGACATTATATCACAGTTAGAACGGAATCACCCACATAGAAAAATAGTAAATTACACACCTAGGGAGGAATGTATGATATTCTAGTCCGCGAGATACTATCATACTTGTCGAAGGCGAGAGTGATAAGGACATGGGTTGAAAGGTCATAATTTCCTCTCGTGATGCGTATATAGATTTTTTCAAAGCTGGATTAAAAGTTCATCTTACACAGCTCTTTAAATTATTTATAACTAGCTGTTGCCCACGACTTCGTCCGCGCGGACTTCGTTTACTCCGCACAGCACCTCCCCCGTAGGTGATAGCGTGATAATATGTAGCCTATATGTTGACCCGACCTGTTAGTAATATTCATGCAAAATTTGAAGTAAATCCATGCAATACTTTTTGAGTTTACCCCGGACACATATACAGACAAACAGATAAACAGACAAAAATTCTTAAAACTATATTTTTGGCTTTGATATCGATTGAAGATTTCGCCCCAAGTATTCTTTTAATAAATATTCAATGTACAGTTTTGACTTTCCTACGATTTTATTATATGTATAGATGATTAAACTAAAAGACTGTTTTAAGTAATAAGATAACAAACAAGCAGATGGTTCTCCTGGTGGAAATAGACACCATCGCCTATAGACACCAAAGATGTTAATGGAGCATTGTTATCCATGTGGCGGAATGGCAATGCCAGATGCACGTCTACCGGCTACCTTGCCTTTCCAATCTGAATACTCTTTGCATTTTCATTTCAAATAATTTTAAAATGTCTTACACATTGATAATTGAAAGGTCTTCGACTCAAATAACTTTAAAACATCTCTTAAAATAATAAATGTAATATCTTCACCTCAAATAACTAATACTTTTATAATTTTTTTTTTTGAAATTTTCTTTTTAATTTTTCTTCTTGTTTTATTGTATAATTTGATTACCTCCGGAGAAATTTTTGTTAATGATACGGAAATCACTGCATGGTATTCAAGCCACAAGCTTGCCTAGTGTGGAGTCCAGTAGAAATATAAACTATTGTAATGTACTTTTGAAGTAAAAATAATAAATCTTATGTTTCTTAAAATTGATAAATGAAACGTCTTCGCCTTAAATAACCTTAAAACGTGTGTTAAGATGTGTGGTGGTATACTAACATCGAATATGTCGGGGTCGATGTAGTCGGCGATGTTGTGTCCCTCCCAGAACTCGGGGATGGGGTCGTGCCGCTCTTCTTCTGGGATCTCGGAGTAGTTTTTCTGCAGGTCTGTAATATACCGTTATAATTAGTTTATTTTTTATATCTTTAGGAGAGAAATTAAGCAAATGGCTCTTGATGGAAAGAGAAGCCATCGCCTATAGACAGCAAAAATGTTAATGGTGCGTTGCTATCCGTGTGGCGGGATGGCAGTGCCACATGCATAAGTCTACCGACTTCCTTACCCTCCAAACCGATACACGACAGTGACAAGCATTAACGCTATTGCGACAGGAATAGGTAAGGCGGAGGTCCCTATCAACCGGATGAGTCGTTGCGTTTCCCTAACACTTCTTAGTCATGATGCTAATGACACGTATAGCCAATAGGGCAGTTGTTCTTCAAAGGGGGCCTTTGAAGAACAAGCTCGGACCAACAATGGGGAAAAATCTATACAAATACGATAAAAAGTAATTTGCGAACTGAACGCTGCACAATCCGAAAATATGTAACTCTCTTTTGAACGCAGACTTACAGAGTGACTGGAGTACTTAGGAAATTACTCGAAACCACGATAATAACTCAGGATTCCTGACTTGCTCTTAATAATTATGCGCTAATCCCAATTATATTGTGAAGAAGTGAGATTAGAACAGGAAAGTAGAATCGATGTGGCTTAGAGTAGACCTCTACAGAAAATATGTGGTGAAACATTAGCGGACCGCATACGAATACGTTCATTCTTTTCTCACTTTTGATATTACAAAATATTATATAATTTACTATATATTTTAAATATTAAATATTTTGTAATATCAAAGTGAGAAAAGATTGTTAAGAACTCATAATTTTGTTACATATATTTATATAATTTTAATTTTTATTTAAAATATAACATATTTATATTTTAATCATTAATAAGAAACATCGAACAAACCTCATCCATGTGCGTTTTGTTCGTAAGAATTAACTCTAATGATATTGAATCGAGGACTAGTTTAAGTGACGCAACAGCTGGTCAATCTTTTGACAATTCAACAACATGTACGCTTTTGAGGAATATTTTCCCTATTTGTATACAAATGTTACCCGAAGATAGTTTCAAATTGATATCATTCTTTTTTCTGTTTCATGTAAGGCACTGTAATTTCTTATACTGTACCTATTTTAGTGAATAAATAATTAAAAAAATAAAAATGCTGTCACTTTCCTAAAAAAAAAATTACTCACCGAGTACATAATCATCTCCTTGTTCTAACTCTATTTCTCTCTCCAGTTTCCTCTTCCGTGTCTCTTTCTCTGCCGCCTTCTGCTTCTTCAATAATACCGAAGGTGGTATGACTGGCGGTCGGACCTTACCATCGCGCGGAGCTGGCATTGCTACGTGAAGGCGGTTCAAAATACCATCCACCTGAAATTGGAAGTTTCAGGTTATATTCTGGGACCGCTTCCTTACATTTAATTCCGCAATTATCCTAGGTTTAAGTTTAGGAGAATGGGGTTTATAAGAATTGAAGTAATGACAGAATTACATCCTAGATAAGATTGCTTTGAGTATTTTGTAGTGTAAAACCAGCCAGACATGTTCATAACAGGGAAGTGAGTGGGAAGTCAGATAAAGTGTCGTAAAAATGGGGATTTCTATAAATTCCGACAAGACAGAATAAAAATCAACTTACAATGATTTACAAAACAAATTCAAAATGAATAAACAAATATGTGTAGTATATTAATGGTACTTTCGCAAGGGTCTATTTTGGGATCTTGGTGTTTTGTTCATTCTACAAGTAATATTTTAATTACATAAATTGCAAAAATAATCCTACGGGATATAACGAGTAGATAATCTGTAAATTACAATGAGAAGTATTGTTCTTTGTATAATATTACAAGTAATACTTTGTATAATATCACCCAACTATGTTTGACTGAACAGACCAGGGCTCGCTTCAATGTCGAAATTTAGAAATTGGAACCCAAAAAATTGATAATTAAAAAAAAATTGTTTTTGTCACGCAAAACATTCTGTAAATTCAAGGGCTTTATTGTTTTCTACTGATAGTGGAGTAGTATCATTTTGAATCAAAACTAAACTAAATTATTTGGGTTTTCATCAACTCAAAACTTTCCTTTCTTTTGAATTAACTTTCATGGAATATTTTGAAGGGTGTTTTACTAATTAAAAGTCTAAAATGTTGCGAATTTTTATTTTATTATCCAAAAAAAATATCATTATGCTTGGTTAATATTTAAAAGAGCTACATAATACGGAAAATGTATTAATAAACTAATTAGTAACGAAAACAGCGATAACTTCAATTCAGAGAACGGACGATAAAATGTATTTATAATGCGCAAAATAAATTGGTTTTTTCCTGTTAATCATTAACTAACGCAGTCGACTAGGGATGGGCGATATACATCGATGTTTCGACTATCGATGTTTTTTCCGGGAAACATCGATTTTTTTGGTCGATTTTTTTTGGAATCGAAACATCGATGGTCGATGTAGAATAATGAACCATCGACATCGAAATAAATTTCTACTAGGAATTTTATATGCGCGCTTAAAATTTAAAAAAAATTCTAAAAATACCAAAAAAAAAATCGGAAAAATTACAGTTATAAATATGGGAAAAAACTCTATTAAACACAATTGTTAATGACTTGCAAGTGCATTTTCATAGCTGGAATATGATCTTAGATTTGAAAAATTGACAAAATTTTTAAAAAATAGCATGTAAAGAGAAGCTACAAAATAACCGTATTTTCGAATTTCAGATTGTCGTTCGATTGTATCGAATTTTTTTAATCTTTAAATGATCTACGCAGTGTTTAATAGATTTTTTTCTCTTATTTATAACTTTAATTTTCCCGATTTTTTTGATTTTAAGATTTTTTCAAATTTTAATCATACTCAGTTTGAATCCAAAAATTTTTTTTATCTCGATAATTTCGATTTTTCATGATTTATTGTCATTTTTCTGAGTTTTTTTGCTATTTTTTCAAATTTTGACGGCTCAACAAGCTAATTAACGTTCAAGTTCAGATTCAGTGAATTGAAATACATTAAAATCATGCTTGATTTGGGTCCACAAAATTTTATTCATCGCTGTGGCTGCAGTTTTTTGCAATTTTTTGCCTTATTTAGGGTTTTTTGAATTTTAGTCAAAATTTTGAGGGTGTACAGGCAATAATAATTAAAAATTATTTCTTTTTACGCCAAATTTGGTTGTAATTATAGTTTTTTCGAATTTTCGCGCGCATTTTCAACATCGATGTCTACAATCGATGTTTCGATGTTTTTGTCAAAACATCGATAGTTCGATGGTGAAAAATTTCGAAAATCGATATTCCGATGTCGATTTTTTTTTGCTAACATCGCCCATCCCTACAGTCGACCATAATTTACATAAGTTATATTGCTACAGTTGAACAGTTTTAGGAATTATAATTAGGTTTTCTGTTTGTTATTTCATAATTTTGTACAATAATACCATTTACCCTAACTAAGAATCGAACCCGAGCCGCGCGCTTACCAGACTGATACCTAACGTCCTACGCCGTACGACCGATAGATGATTCAACATCTTATTATTCTTATAAGCTAATCCTATGGGGTGATTGAGCATAACAGCTTATTATTTATAATTTACATTATTTGTATTATTTTATGCTGTTTATTGATGAAAAGTCTAACATATACTCATTCAAATATATTGATTTCGAAATGATCGTTTGAGCATAATATTAAAATTTATAAAAGATAAATTATGCCTCTAATTTATTATTACAAATAAATAACCATAGACTAAAAATAAGTAAAAATACTCCATGGAGTAGTTTGAGGTAGGGATGCACGATTCAAAATCGATTCTTACTAGAATCGATCTTTTCCTGTTGTCGATTCGATTATTTAGATCGATTCTTCAGAGCAAGTTAATAATAAATATAATAAATAAATAATCTTTTATTTGGCATAACAATTAAGGCTCTGTTACAAATTAAACTTAGCTTAACAGTTTTAACAAAAAGTACCATCATCAATCGTCAATAATGTTCAATTGTAACAGGTAAGCAATAACAACTACACTCCGCACTAGTTTTAACTGTATAGCGGCAGTGCAGTATCACCGCAGACACCAACCATTTGATGTTGACACGCTCACGCCACTGCGGACGCGCACACGATAGCTCAGACATTTCTGGCCTGCTATCGGCATTGTGTTACTGTATACATAGTATATGCAAAGAAAGCAGATATCTTATTTTTACACTAATAAATGATCACGTAATTAAAAATAAATGTATTTTATATCTAAAAAAATAAATACATACATAAGTATATAAGTACATATAATATAGATATACGATCGGATAGAATTTAATAGCTGGCTAAGTTACATAATAAATAATAGATTTACATAAATAATGTATGTACATAAATAAATATTTATTTGCACAGTCGCATAAAGTTTTCAGTTTCCTCGTAATTCATTGTTAGCAAGTATTCAGTTAGAAGTTTTCGACAAACATAGTTACTTTTTTCCCTTAATGTTGGTAGAATAATACTTATTTTATTGTATAAGTAAGGTCCAAGATAGGTTAAAAATGATTGAGCAAAAGATGTTCTAAATTTCGGTATTGCATAGACAGTGGCCATACGCCTTTTTGAGATTATACAAGGTGGAATAGTTTTATGTTGCCTGAGTAGTACAGATTTTATAAACAGTTGACGAACTGTAAGCACTGAGAATTCCTCAAATAATTTTTGTGTTGGATAACGAAATGGTTTAGAGTTAATTACTTTTATTACAGCTCTTTGTGCACGCTCAACTTTAATCAAATGCGTTTTTTTAGCACCCCCCCAGGCAGTTATTCCATACGTTAAAACAGACTGACACAGTGAAAAATATATTATTTTGAGAGTTTGTTTGTCATTAATGCGTTTTAATTTCTTTAGTATACATATCAGTTTTCTTATCCTTATAGTTACCATCTCAATTTGATTTTTCCAATTCATATTTTGATCGATAGTTACACCCAAATATTTAATAGATTGTACGTTTTCTAGAGAACAACAATTACAAGTAAAATTATCGTTACATGTATGAATTTTAATATTAAAATTTATAGGTTGTTTATTATTGCAAATACTAAAGGTCATGAATTTTGTTTTTTCCATATTCAGAGAAAGAACGTTGTTTCTAAGTAAATCAGATACGCATTTAAGCCCAACCTCACTATGCTTTTTTACTTCCGACCAAGTTTTTGCGTCAAAAATTAGCACGGTATCGTCTGCAAAAGAAATTAGTTTTCCATTTTGTAATTTTGTTTGTGTTAGGTCATTTAGGTAAACTAGAAATAATGTTGGTCCAAGGACAGAGCCTTGAGGTACACCAAAATTAATGTCAGTGAATTGGCTATAGTAATTATCAATACGAACTGCTTGTTTTCTGTCAGTTAGATATGATCGAAAAAGTTGTAGTGGAATACCACGCACACCTGCATTTTCCAGTTTCCGAATTAAGATGGGAATAGAAACAGTGTCAAAAGCCTTTGACAGATCTAGGAATATTGCAAGACATTTGTTTTTTTTGTCAAGTTCATTTGCTATATGTACAGTTAAATTCTCAATTGCATCTGTGGTAGACAATTTTTCTCTAAAACCATACTGATTGGATGAGAAGAAGTGATTTTGATTAAGGTAACCAGTTAATCTATAGTTTATAATTTTTTCCAATATTTTTGCGAGAACCGGCAAAAGTGAAATTGGTCGGTAGTTATTTACACTGTTTCTATCCCCAGATTTATGAATTGGTGTAACAATCGATTTTTTTAATGGCTTTGGAAATATTCCAGTGGTAAGGGATAAATTGCAAATATGTGAGATTGGACCAACTAGGAAATCAACACCCATTTTAAGAAATGCAGACGATATACCATCCCATCCAGTAGATGAGGTTGATTTAAGATTCAATATGATTTTTTTTATTTCTGTGGGATTAGTCGGTAATAGAACTAAAGATCCTGAGGGACTGCTGTTATTTCTTAAGTTTTTTGCTAATTCAGATTCAGTAGTATTAATATGTGACAGTATTTTTTCAGCACATGTTTTTCCCACACCAGCAAAATAATTGTTCACATAGTTGACCGACATATCAGGAGTATTTTTTATATTGAGTAGTTCTGTAGACGGATTTTTATGAATATCCATTTGACAAATCTGGCGTATTACTTTCCAAGTGCCTTTCATGTTATTTTTATTTTTAAGTAATTCTGAATTTTCGTGTTTAGCTTTAATATCATGTAGTAGTTTATTACAATAGTTTCGATAATTTCTATAGGTAACGCGTAATGTTAAGTTGTCCGGATCTCTTTTTAGTTTTTGGTGCAATTTATCTCTCCATTTAATACATCTTAACAAGCCTGGTGTTATCCAGGGCTTACTTATTGATTTTCTATTTGAAACTCTCTGTGATATTGTATGTTTTGTGATAAGTGACAATAGTGATTCAATAAAACAATTAGTTGCTGTTTCAGGATCGTTACATTTATAAATATCCGACCAACTTACTTGACCTAAATCAGCGACGGCCTTTTTATAGTCAATTTTTTTTATTGATCTATATTTATTATAATTAATAACATGATTATTTAATGATATTATAACAGAGCAATGATCAGTGATGCTTGAATTATGTATTAAAGATGTTGTTCTATTACCAATTTTTAAGAAACAGTGGTCTAGGCAGGATGAGCCACGGGTGGGATACACGTGACATGGCAATAGGCTATGTGATGATAAGAGATTAAGGTAGTCTGCAGACCTCGGGTCTAAGCTATCTTCTCTGATATCAATATTAAGATCTCCTGTTAAAATTAAAGTTTTTACATGTTTGAGTTTAACTAGTATATCATTGAGTGATTGTAAAAAGTTATCAATGTTGTATATTCTAGGTGACTTATAAATAGCTATTATAGTAAATCGTTCGTTAATTTTAATAACCAAACTGTCTGCATCTATCATTTTAGGTTCATGAACAGAAACATTTAAATTATGGCAAACATATATAACAACTCCGCTATTTTTATTGATGTGGTTAGTAGATGCATAAGGGGTATAGTCTGGAATAATAGGTAGGTTATTAAGATTAGGAAGCCAACATTCAGTTAGTATTATTATGTGGATTTTGGTTTTTAATCTAGCTAGGTGTATAATAAATTCATCAATATTACGAGAAATGCTTCTAATATTTTGAGTTATTATGTTGAAATCTCCAGCAGCTTGAATCAGTATATCTCTGCATTCGTCAATGTCATCTACAAGGAACGAATCACCAACATTGACATTTACGTCAATATCAGTTGTTATATGTTGTATATCAGTCACCATTTTTAAAACTATTGTTGAATAGTATGAAGTAGAAAGAGCGATAAATCCAAGAGATGACATTGGTCAGTGAACATACTGAAAATTTGAAATGAAGTAAGCTACAGGAGAATTTATTTATGCGACTTAACAAAATTGATACTAATGCAAATAGTTTGAGTAATATATATAATACGTTGATATGATAAGTAGCAAAAAATATTAATACGTAAAATTCATAAATATTGATATATAAATTGATATTTAGACAAATGTATATATTGCGATATGTAATCAATCTTCTTAAGCTAATTTGAACTACAAATAGTGGGAAAAGAAAAGAAAAACTAAGTCTACAATTCAATATACAATGCACGAACGCTTTTGATTGTAAATGTTTACACTTTAAACTAAATAGTCACTTTTCTTGAGTAATATTTTTTAGATGCTCAATATCCTTAATGCTATTAATAATTATGCTAGGAAGACCGCTTGCTTTGCGTAGCATTACTTTTCCTTTAGATATCCAACAGTACGTGTATAAATTATCAGAAACTAGTTGTTTTGCTAAGGCTAATAGAAGTTTAGTTTTAGCTGGCAGTTTCTCAGATATATAAATAAGTTGTGACGGCATCCCCATACCAATATTGGCACAATTCAATTTATTATCTTTGTTTTTCAAGTTATATGATTTAAAAGCTTTTAAGATATTGATCTTTTGGTTGAAATCCTTAACTTTGACGGTAATTGGAGCATTTCCCCTATTACTACGATACACTTGCTTAATGTCATCTTTATTAATTTTGATCTCTACTTTTTTAAATACGTTTGTCACAATATCATTTAGGTTTTCATTTTCCATTTTTGGTATATTTCTCAATTCTATGTATTTCTTTAAATTGTTTTTCTGTAGTTGTATCGACAGATTGTTGAATCGACAGATCGATTCTTCAGAGTACAAAGTATAAGTTTCCTTACGACTAATTATACAATATTTTGCTATCTAATATAGTATCTTAATTTATAATTCAATAGATCTAATCCACTTCCCAAAATTCTTGCTTAATAAGTTCTTTTTGCATTCAAGAGCTTTTAGATTATTGGGAATTAGATTGAAATATTTTATTGCCACAAAAAACGCATTATTGGTACTTAAAGTTTTACTAATTTTTGGTAAAGTTATCTGTCTATTACGTATATTTATATTTATAAACCTCTCAGAGTGCATTAATTTACAATCTGTAAAATAATAAGTAAGCGCATTCACAACAAAATACTGGTTAATTTTTAAAGGTACTAACATTTCATTTTCTATTTTCATTTTACTTATCAATTTATTCTGCAAATTTATAATAGGTTTAATCATATTATCATATGCACCACCCCAAGCAATGATTCCATAGTTTATAGCACTTTCGAATAGACCATGATATATTGTTTTCAGTATAGATGGGTGTAGCCAATTACTTAATTTATAGAATAAAAAAGTGAAATACTTGACTTTTTTAATCAGCTCAGTTACATGCTTGTTCCTAGTTATATGTTATTAAATCTAACGAATCTTGTCCGAAAAGAGCATTTGACTGTAATTCGTCAGCCTATAAAGTATCTACGCATTAAAATATTTCCACAAAATTACGATGAATAATCTGAACAATAGTGGAATCAATGTACACAATATATAAAGATATGCAGTCTTTTGGGTTTTTATTTTATTAATTGCAATTATTAATCGCAAGCGCGCAACTAACTGTTAGTACAGAATTATATATATTTTCATGCTTATGATATATTTGACCAATCACGTTACAAATATTTTATATTTTTCATCTAAAATATACTTATGGATTTTTTTAATTCAAAGAACCAGATTTCTTTTTTAATGTTTATTATTATATTTTTATCTCTTAGCATACAAAATATATTTGTTCAAAATTTTAATTCTAATTTTAAAAAGCTATATACTTCAAAATCTATTCATCAATCCTTCTACAACAATACATTTGTAATAAACCATCTGTTTACTATCTAAATTCACTCTTATCAGAACCACACAACCCCCATGAAAAAAAAATATATAAAAAATATATTTTAAAATATAAAAATTATATATTTTAAATATATGAAAAATACATGAAAAATATATAAATTATATATCAAAATATAAAGTCCATAAATTTCCAGATCGCTACTATTACTGTAGAATATAATAAGGTTGTTAACAAAGAGTGAAAAGTTATTTTTAAGTTGTAACTCAATCACGAGGGATTTCATAATTTTAGTATGTCTGTTTGTAGAGATATGATATCTCCCAAAATCGAGGACCAATTTGAGATCGGTTTTCATCAAAAGCATATTTGTTGCAATAAATAAATATAAATTATTGCAACAAATATGCTTATTAAATCAGGATGGTTATTACAGTGAATCTAATATCCCATTATAATTAGAAAAGTCTGGCCCACTACCACTTCTATTAAATCTATAGTGTTTGGGCTCATCGAACAGGTATTGTTGCTCTGCAATTGATGCATATGAAGCAAAATGGTGGTGAATTTTCGCCGTGTTGGTCCCGGCCTCCTTTGTAGAATAGGCCAACTGCCGTTCTGCCAGGCAGGTCGTAAAAGGCGACCGATTGGCTATCGAGTCACTACCATCGTGGCTACTAGGTGGTAGAGTTCAGCATTGTCTCGCCCGGGTCTGGTATCAACGCCTTACCTATTCCTGCCGCAATAGCGTCAGTGCTTGTTGCTGTCGTGTTCCGGTTTGGAGGGTAAGGTAGCCGGTAAACTTATGCATGTGGCATTATACCTCGCCACAAGATAGCAACGCACCATTAACATCTTTGGTGTCTATAGGCGATGGTTGACTCTTTCCATCAGGAGACCCATCTGCTTGTTTGCTATCTTATGACATAAAAAAAAAAGAATTGATAAAAGAATGTTTTAGGGGTTTTTAAATTATATTATGTAGAATTATTATATGATACAGGTAGGTTTAGTTCGTTATACCCTTAGAAGGATGTTTGTTTTTAAACCATTTCTGTATTTGCACTTAATCTTCTAGGCCATTGTACGTAACAGGTCAAATTATTCGTAAGTGCCCATTGTTTAGCCACAATCCTATACTTAAGGAGAATATGAGCTGTGGTTTCCTGTTCCTCTATAAATTTACGGCATAGAGGGCTATCTGTTACACCTATTAAATAGAGAAGCAAATTTAAGTGGCAATGTCCCGTTATGTTGCTTACGATTTTCTTCAAGTCGTTCCTGTTAAATTTCGTGATACATTGTGTTAGGTTTTCTGAAAGAGTTTTCTTTAGTCTGCTTGCAGTTCTTAGTAGATAGCCACAACGCCTCACATTGATTACAACGCAGAGGATGTTTGCTTATTATTATTTCAAAGGTATGTCGTGAATTCATTAAAAAAATTCAAAGATCCCACTGACCTTTTTGGTCCGCATTTTCTCAGTGACCCTGTGTCCTAGCAGCCGCTCGCAGGCTTCTATCTTGACTTCCTGGACTCCCTCTTCTGTCAGTGTAGACATCCGCATTACAGGCACAGTGCGCAGTTCAGAATTCGAATCCACGCTAAATACACAATCAAAATATGGTTGTATTATGCAATCTTGTATTGCTTTTACCAATTGTAAATTACAAATGAATACTAATAGACACGCCATTGGGATGGAAATGTGTTGCGGCGCATATGAGCAAATGTTCCTATTACTGTCAAAATTTTCATACATTTGTAGGTTATATTATATCGTGAAAAAATATAAATAAACCATGTAATTTTTTCGTACTGAATGGGGTGACAATGTTTAAAAATTACTCTTGAAATGATTTTATTTTATTGGTAAGTGGTATAACTCTGAATGTAATTGCAAGCTACGCTGACAGACTAAGAAGAAAAAGCAGATGTCTCAACGGAGCAGTAAGATGTCTCTTACCACTGCTAACTCACTTGACAAGGTTTCCCTTAGCGCAGGCGGCTTCCAGTTGCTCTATGAGAGCACGCTTGGGCGGGCTCAAATCCTCCGGCTTGACCACGTCCACCTTGTTCAGCACGACGATCAGGGGCTTGTTGCTGAACAGCGGCTTTATACTTTCAAATAGGGATATCTGGAAGATAACATCTATGTAAATAAATTACCTGTTACCCTCGACTTCGTTTAACTGACCCACGGACATTACTTTTTTTTTACGTTAATTAGGTAAAAAAGTAGTTATGCAAGTCAATACCATCGTGACTACTAGGTGGTAGAGTTCTGCATTGTCTCGCCCGGGTCTGGTACTACCACCTTACCTATTCCTGCCGCAATAGCGTCAGTGTTTGTCACTGCCATTAGACCTCGCCACAAAATAGCAACGCACCATTAACACCTTTGGTGTCTATAGGCGATAGTTGACTCTTTCCATCAGGAGACCCATCTGTTTGTTTGCTATCTTATGATATAAAAAAAGCTTATGCTACTCAGTGATAATCTATATTAATATTATAATTGCGTAAATTTGGATGTATGGATGTTTATTACTTAATCAAATAAAATAGGCTGAACGGATTTGGATGAATTTTGGCACACATATAGATGATGACCTGGAATATTATATGGGGTTCTTGTTAATCTGAAAAAAAATTTGTTTTTTATAGTAAAGGGGCAGACGAGCAGGAGGTGCACCGCCGCCGCCACCGCGCGGACATCCGCAATAACACAGCTCTTGCAGTTTCGTTGCCGCCCTTTTAAGAATGAGTAAGCTCTTTTCTTGAAGGTCCCTATGTCGTATCCGTTCGGAAATACCCCTGCCGGTAATTGGTTCCACAACAGAGTAGTGCGAAGCAAAAAGTGTCAGGAGAATGGCACAGTTGTGGATTTCCAGACATTGAGATGGTGAGGATGGATCTTCAAATTTTGGCGCGATGTCTGATGATGGAATTCGGCGGCAGGAATTAATCCAATCAACTCGTCGGAACACTCCCCATGATATATACGATAGAAGACGCAGAGTGAACCTACATCTCTGCGCAGTGCCAGAGAGTCAAGCTGTTTCTAAATAGCCTGGTCGTCAACGATTCGAACCGCTCTATGCTGAATGCGATCAAGAGGAAGAAGTTGGTACTGGGGAGCTCCGGCCCTGAGATGAGAACAACACTCCATGTGAGGATAAATCTGTGCCTTGTAAAGTTGAAGGCTGAGCACACTGTCCCCACGGGATTCACCAAAAACTTTTATAATGTAGCTTTGTAATATTTTGCTAATAGTGATTTTTAAAATGAATGAAATTATTTCCAAGTCGTAGCCATAATCAAAAAATAAATTAACAAAGAAATAGATTATTAAATAAAATATATTTAAAAAAAACCCAAGCCAAACCTGTTCCTCAATACTATGTCCGCATTGTTCAGACGGGTCGATGAAGTATAATACCGCTGCCCTCAAGTGTGCTAGAGCAGTCACAGCTTGCATTTCTATAACGTTACGTTCTTCTAATGGGTGATCTAGGATACCTGGTGTGTCTATTACCTGGACAAGACATATAAATTATTTAAGGTTTTTTATGTCATTACATAAAAAACAATTTATATTGTTTGTTTCATTAAAAATATAAATATTATCATTAAATAAATGTATACTAATTTTTCTATAATAATTTTTACTATTTCGTGTAGTTTGTAAGAGACGATAGTTAATATAAAGAGAATAAGGTAAAGGGCATAGAATATTACCCTGAAGCACCAGTTTTTAAATAAAAAAAATTGTATCACTTTCTTATGTTGTCTAAACAAAGTGAACTAAACTTGACCTGAATTTGCAGAAACTGATTGTAAAAAGAAAAAGCTTTACGGCCCTATTCGCGAAGAGTTAGGCAGAGGTACAACCAGTCCACTCACGATTAGCCGAAAATACTTAGTCCCACGATGTGATAGGTGGTAAGCCTATTGCCAAAAGGGCACTTATCCAATCCCGGGCAACATTGTTTTTATCAGAAAAATGGAAAAAACACTTTTTTTTAATTGCTCGACCCGGGACCTAATGTGGTCAACACCGACATTGGATCACTAGAACTCACAGATGATCAAGCACTTTATATTGTTTATATTTAAAAAATATATAATTATTTTGACTATTTCATGTAGTATGACCGAGATCAATTAATATAAAGGGAATAAGGTAAAGGGCATAGAATAGTACCTTGGAGCACTATTTTTAAATGAACAATAAAATTATACCACACATATTCTTTTTGTATAAGTACTTTGAGTAAGTGAACTGAACTTTAAAAAATCTCATATTCACCAGTTTGCCAGTGAGACTGTTGGAGGTCTTCATTGTGTCATTTACCAACTTTAAATGCGTACCACTTCTTATTTTCGATTACTGAAGTAAACAGCTTTATATTCATAATATTAAAAAAAAAAAAAATATGCCTTACCTGCCATCTTAGATATTTATAGTCTGTGTGTCCGACGTATAAACTCTTTGTTGTGAATGCATATGGCTGTACTTCCACATCCGCTCGAGTGATCTGAAAAGTTTTAGCAAAATATGTTTGATAACATTTATGGTTAAATTTTATGATAATCTCGAGAACATTATAGAAATAGTAAAATAAATATCAGTAATTGGTCTATAGTGATGTAGGTCCAGAATTTTTTAAAGAAAATATCATCTGCTTTTGGAAGGAAATTGGCAAAAAAGAGATTAGCAAAATATGAAACAACCTTTAATATACTAAAAATGTATTACCTTATTTATGAAGCTTGATTTTCCAACGTTGGGGAAACCACAGATTATAATAGTTCTTGTGTAAGGGTCTATTGATGGGAGACGTGACAAATGTTGCCGCACCTATAATTTAAAAAATATTAAGTATATGGCAGCAACTATCAATTATAAAAATGTAAACATCTTTTGGAGTTATGTATATTGAATATTGAAATAAAACAGTGGAAATTATGCAATCAAGGTTCCTGCGAAATATGCTGTGTGTCACTTGCAAACTGAGAAAGCAAGGTTGTGGGAAAATGCTGGTTTAAGAATTTTTAATATGAGCACTTTGCTATTGACAGACCTAAGAGTAGCATTAGCAGCATATCAGATTTATCACTGCAGAATTTTGCAATAATATTAACTTTCAAAAGAATAACGAGGCAACTAGTCTCTACTTCGTCAAAGCTAAAAGGAAACTAGAGATTATTAAGTCTAGATTGATTTCATTAAAATTATAAAATGTGAAAGTTTATGTGTTTTTCAGTATGCAAGTGTCTTCTTTAAAATTGAAGCACTACAAAGGAGAGAAATAAAAGTGTCAAAAAGATGACTCCTTGTCACTGACCTGTTCTAAATATGTTAAATTTGCAGCCTGACGTTTCATGATAGTCGCCATGCGACCCAATGCTGCTCTTTTCAGCTGCTTGCATCGGTACAACGAATCACCAAACTTTAATAACCTTACATAATCTTTTGCCACACTGAAATTATAAATTAACTGTTCTAAAAATTGACTCGTTGTTTTACAGATAGTAATAATAATTATGATATCACTGGACAAATTACACTGCCTTATCTAACCCCAAAGTAAGCAAATTATTTGCTTCTGTTATGGGCATTAGTCAACATTTCTAACACATATACACTATACAGATCTAGAAATACAAACATGTATGCTCATCATAGAAATGTTTGTCCCTGTTGGGAATCGAATCCAAGCCCCATCAATCTGTAATTAGGATCGCTAACCTCTAGACCAATGAGGTGGTCATAGTCATAGAGAACAATGTTACAAACTTAGTATCACAACTCGTCATTTCTTTAGGACATGTTATCTTTAATGACAACATTGTTGTCTCCATGGCTATAGGACATTCAGTTTCTCTCTATTTAACCCTTATCACTAGAGAATAGCAAATCTACCATCGCACTAGTTTTCTTGTGGAAAGAATGAAACCGATAACCAGAAAATTTACAGAATTTCTGGTTCGCCACGTTCATTGGTTCTACAGTTAGCAAGATAGGCGTCTTTCTTCTCCTATCGCTGCATTTTACCGACTTGATAACTGTTTTTTTTTATATCCATAGAAAATAAGCTGGTGGCTCTCCTGATGGAAAGAGACAACCATTGCCTAAAGGCACCAAAGATGTTAATGGTGCATTGCTATCAATGTAACAAGTTCGTAATATCACATGCATAAGTTTAACAACTACATAATTCTTCAATAAAAAATGATAGTGACAAGCATCAATGCCATTATGGCAATATTTCTTACAATAACCAGATTTTATAGCTTTATATGCTCAATAGAGGCATTCCGAGCTACCATAGACACACATGGCTGTTATTTTCTGAATTTTGTATAAAAGCTAAGTACAATAAGTAAACTTACTTATCAATGAGATGTCTAGCTGTGTTTAACTGGCCTAAGCCCAGTTTGTAGTGGTCCTTGTCATACAGTACATTCATTAAATCTGCGTAAAACGGATGGACATCATCTAGCTTGGGGAACTCCTGTAATTAAATTTATTATACAATTTAGTTTTGCTCTAACAGAATATCTTGTATATTACACTGCGGATATAGAAGGTAGAGGGGAAGACCAAGACTAATATACCATGATTAAATTCGGGTCGGGTGTGTCAAGAGTATTCACAACTGGCATGTTTGCATGAAGAAAGTAATGAATATTTAGAAAGCAAGACAAATTTGCAGGGATTGTGATATATGGCACTTGCTTCTCGCTGCTTACCCCATAAGGGATCTAGCATGAAGATATGTATGTCTGTATATAGTTTTGCTTAATCAAAGTCATTATTGAAATAATATAATCCTATTTATGTAGTTATTTTATGTATAATGATAAGTTTTGTTAATATTTCTTGATTTAGTTGCTTTATTTTCTTTTAAATTGAAGCACTTGGAAATACAATATTTTATTTATTTTATTTTTATAAATAGAATTATTTTTTGATAATGTCATTGACGATAATATGCTTCTTTTGTGTCTGACAGGGTTTTTGATACTCATTGTATACAAATATACACATTGTCACTCCAAATCCCTTATAGAATAGGCACTAGGCAGAGAAAACTGCAGTCGAGACATACCTATAAGCTCACACACTTTGTTTATTTTGGTGATATACTTTTCATATTAATATCACATGCAGGATATATAAATTTATCCACATGTTAAACTTTATTATTTTTATTACTACTCATTCATGTGCCAGTATACTAGTTTTTTCACATTCAACAGTAAAAACATCTTACAATTATCTGTAACCATAATAAGTATTTGTAGCTAAGATAGAAAGAAGCCAAAAACACAGTATCGTCGGCTTAAACATGCAGTTTACTACTATATTCCCATGTGCATTCCTACTGATCTCAACCTGTGAAGAGATCCAGATACAGCATAAATAGTAAAGCTGATTGTTTAGCTTGACACTAGTATTGACAACAAATAAAGGCTATGTGTAATTTGGAGTATTTGGCAGAATTAAGATCTTAGTAATCTAAGTTAGTTACTCAAAAGTCTGAGCTCAGTTTTGCATTGATGCACTTTATACTGTGAAACTTTATATTTATATCATAGAATTGTGAAATTCTAACACTTCTTAAAAACATTTTGTCACTATAAAAAGCAGCAAAAAATACAAAGTGTGTCCAAACCATAACCTACTTAGCTAGGTTCCTAAAATTTTTTTTTAACTTTAACTTAGCTATCTAACTTTAGCATATAAGTTCCACTAAACATGTGTGATGTCTACCTGCATACATGTTTATTAGTCATAATATATGGACTGTAAGCATATAGGTAACTATTCTATAATCTTGAAAAGAGTTAAGCTCTAACAACCCTTCATGCTTTACATAACAATCCACCTGACTCCTCTTGCATTAGCCTTTAATTAATTTTAATACACAACTAATCCTAATTTATGGCTTTAGCAAATGCAATCTACATGAGAACCATTGAGATCAAGAGTACAATGACCAAACTTCTTCAAATTTCATGTGCAATACTATTTTTACAACACCCAAAAAGAATTCTATACAACAAAACTATATTTGATCAACTCGACAGATCTCATAACAATTCATAGCATGAGTTCATTTTCACATAGCTTTCCTATTCTAATAACAGCAAGTTCCAATTTGAGAAGTCTTTAGAGGCAGAGAGCAAGGAAAGAGAAGTAAGAAGTCTTAGTTTTCTTAGTTTATTCTACCAAGCAGTTTGTAAAAGATGACAATCATTGGTTAACATGTCACTATCATGGCTGCTAGGTAGTAGAGTTCCACAACATCTCACCTGTGTTTGGTACCACTGTTTTACTTATTCCTGCTAAAATAACATCAATGCTTGTCACTATTGTGTTCCAGTTTCGAGGGCGAGGTACAGGACACACACGTAGATATCATAACATGGGGCAATAGCACATCATAATTAAAATGTTAAATAAAACTTGTACAATGAACCTTACTCCTCATTTACATCCATATTAAATTATAAAGGCGAAAGTAACTCTGTCTGTCTTCATACCTATGCCACTGAACTTATTTGAATTAAATTTGATACAAAAATAGTTTGAGACCCGAGAAAGGACATAGGATAGTCACTGTCCCCCAGTAATACCTGCCCCCCCCCCCCTCACCCTCACGGAAACTTTTATAAAAAACTTATATCCTAAAAACTAACCAAACATTGAGTAAGTAAACTAACTGTTTAGGTTAAGTTATAACTAAATATACTAATAGATATATAACTAACAGACATGGCGAGAAAAACATAAGGCGAAATCCCTCATTCCTCATATATCGAGGGCGAAGACCCCCGCCATAGATAAAGAAAGCCACCTAACCTAAAGGTACAAGGTGGGTAGTAAGCCTTCAACCCTCCCCACAACTTTAAAATCAGGATACAAATTTCAAATGCAGCTCTACTTATCATTTTATAAAGTCTTGAGTGATATCAGTTGGTAATGTAAATAAAATGTTGTACAATATAAATTTATATATAATTGCACTATTTATATATACTATTATCAATTTATTTAATGAAAATGAAATTAAATTTCATTTTTTCAATTATTCAATTTATTTATATACCTATACTATAATTAATAAAATACTAAACGTTTACATATAATTTAAAACGAAGTAAATTTACCTGTATAATACGAGATAACCTATCGTGGAAGTTTTGTTGAGTGAATTTTACCTTTCTCATATAAAACGCACGAATGCGTGTTATTTTATAATGCTTGTGTACTACTGTAGGTGTTTTTCTTTGTGTTTTTGATAAAATAATATCAATGAAATCCTGAAAAAATATAAAATTGTAGGTTAAGTATGAAAGTCTTTATTTACAAATTATTTTGGACAAAATATAAACATATCATACCTTGGCCGTGGGGACCACGGCTATTTTTTTGAAGTTGTATAAACTCATTTTTGCTTATTGTAAAGTTATCGATTAATTAAATTGCTAACTTTAGAGATCATCACGTAAACACGTGTGAAATCCTACTTGATCCTACAAAAAGAAATTGTTAACTGTCAAGTGTAAACTTATACGCGAAATGTCCTGTAAATAATGAAGTTTGACGTTGATCTATGTGACAAGAGCAAAATATTGGGCGTGTATGGCGGAACTATGATGCTAATAATCTCTATTAGATAGTCCGAATAAGTCAAATTGAAATATAAGGAGAGGCTGTGGCTTTCTATACGAACATTTACATCTTCATTACTTACTATGTCAATTATAAAATATCATTTGATCTCTTTTATTTATTAACTAATAAATAATTAGGCAAGAAGAGCGAGATGACATACAGCCAGTTATTGATTTCTCATTCTAATAAAAAAAATCTAACTGTATAGGTATTATTTGTCTGGACATTGCTACCTTTGATATCAAAGTCAACATACAGGTGTTTTGAATAATAAAATAGACAGTTATTTACATACTTTACTGCTTTGGCAAAATGGGAAAAATAAAATAAAAACATGCAATAATCCTTCATCGCAGAGAGCAAGACCCTCTTCACAGATATCATTCTTGATTATTTATTTATATTAAACTTTTTAAACGTAAAAGTTATAAAATATTTTTGCAATTTTCAGATACTAGTCGTTGGTATACTTTATAGATATGTAGAAACTGCTTAATGCTGCCATTTAATTTATCATATCACTTCATCATAGTATAATTTTGACACTGTTTTCTTAGGTTTACTTTACGTTAGAAAGTGTGACCTGACTCCTGAGAGAAACCGCTTGCTTAATATATTTTTTTTACTCTATCTAACTCAGATTACTCTAACATGTCTGACTATCTTTGACAGTTATATAAAGTTAGCTTTATATCTATATTAATCACAACTAATAGATAATGTATAATTTTGATTAAACAGCGATTGTATTCCGGAATGCGGAATGCGGTCATGGCACATAAATTAAATGTAGATTAAAGTGGACTAAATATTTTCTTCATTATTAATTTTTTTCTTTAATGTAGCACAAAATTAATCAAATAGGAACCGGTCTTCTCAAGGGAACATGTAATTTACGTATCTATATACATATATTTAGTAACCTATGCGAGTGAAGCTCTAAGTGACCACTCTGTTATTCAAATTGTTAGCAACCCCGACTACGCAATCACTGGGGCTTGGGTTTGATTACCCGCAGGGTCAGGCATTCATGTAATGGTCATAGGATTTGTATTTCTGGGTTTGGACGTTTATTAAATATATCTGAGTGTTTATAGGTATATGTACTTCTATGTATTCATATCGTTGATTAACACCCATATCATTAGCAAATAAAATGCTTACTTTGGGGTTAGGTCTATTTATGTAGTTTGTATACCGATATTATTTTTATTATTCTGATATAAAGTTTGTTTGTAATTAAAATCCCATTTGTGCGGCACCTATGCCTATAAGTATTTTATAATTGAAATAAAATAAAATTTACCTCGAAATGTCGATTGATTCTTAAGTTTATTAGGACTCACCAGTTAATAATTCTGTAAAAAGAGTAGTGTCTCTTATCGCCCTATTTGCCAAATTTGTTGACTATTACTTATCATGACTAAAACCAATTACTGTACGTGTTTTTCAGGGACATGAAGCAGACTCTGGCTGTAACTGATATAGTAAAAGATAGCAAATTTTGAATAATTCTAACCTATTAAAACCAGAGAGCCCATTGCTCTGAGCTGAACAGTCTAACTAGTAGTCTAATGCGGAACTCGTGTTTCATTATTTACCCTCTTTTAAATTGTTAACAATATTTTCAACAAATTTCTTAAAAAAATGTTGTGTGTTCTTAGCTTTGCTATTTTTCCAAATATTGGTAGATAAATTTTGTAGCAGCTTTATCACTCAATATTATGCTACTATTATGCTTATGAAAAATTGGATGAAGTCCTATTTAAGTGTAGTGACTGCATAATTTTTGATCCACTTTTTGAAGCAATTTTTGAAAATTTTCTTTTATGTACAAGGCTATGAGAAGAAAATTAAAAAAAAAATACTTTGCTATATAAATACTGCAGAAAGCTTGAAAATATTTTTAACTTCCCACTACGTATGTAGACAAAGAAATTACTCATTTTGCCCCGATTTTCGAAAATAAAGTTTTCCCCAGTTCTCCGCGTTTTGAGGTCCGGGAGCCTTTTCTATTTTAACAAGGACGTTAGTATGTCTGTATGTAAGTGTGTATGTGTGTGTGAAAAAATCGCACTACTTTTGAACGGCTTGACCTATCGAAACGAGGTTGATGGCATTCGGTTGGAATCAACTCAACTTAGTCTTTCTGAAGAAAGAAGAGGAATAAACCTCAAAAAAAAATTGACGATACATTTTTTTTAAATAACTTCTAAGTTAATGTACTGGACGAGTACAAAATTGAAGCGGCTTTTAACTCAAAAAACCACATTTAATGCATAAATTGAACTAATAATTTTCTGATCTTTTACAATATTTTAGTACTTAAAAAATTCCGTCAAACACCGTTTCGAAAACCAAATCGAGTCAAGTTTACAAAAGTTACAGCTTTTCAAATATTAATATTTTGTTGTTTACAAGAAACTCACGTCATATTTGTAAAATAATATATTCTATACTTTCCATCGTCAGCACTTGGTGAAATTCCATTACTGTTAGATACAATTAACAATGCACTTGTACTTGAATTTCACTTCACAATATATATATATTTTAGTAGGTATATTACTCGACCGGTTTCACTTTTTAAGCATCTTCAGGATGCAATATACTAGCACAATGTAAATATATAGACTGTGATACTAGTATATATACGTGTAAGTATATTATATCCTGATGATGCTTAAAAAGTGAAACCGGTCGAGTAATATACTAAAAATATATATGTATGTTGTGAAGTGAAATTCAGGTACATAGTGAATTGGTAATTTTGTAAAATAACTTTTAGACTAATACACCGATTGATGTCTAGATCTAAACAGCTCTTTTACTTTGGCTTGGCTAAAACTGTAAATTGGATCAAAATCCGATCCGTTCGCGATTTATCAATAGCAAAATTTATGGACAAAAAGTTTTTTTTGCCATTTCTTTACTACAAATGTAATACTACTATATTAAATAACTAAATAATGTCTTATATTTTAAAATATGTTATACAACTAAAATATATGCTAAGCGCCTGTAAATGTACACTAAAACCAACTCGCCGAAGTCACTATCAAATATAACATTTATTAATAAAAAATGTAATAAAGTATGATTAAATCGTTGCTTATTATTAAATAGCAACGAGACTAAAAAGTTAACAAATAATAAATAAATATTCACGGGACAAATTACACATATTGATCTAACCCCAAAGTAAGCAAATTATTTGCTTGTGTTATGGGTGTTAGTCAACGATACTAATACATAGAAATACATATATAAATACTAGAATATATTTAATAACCACTCAAACTCGGAAATACAAACATTTATGCTCATTGCACAAATGCTTGTCCCCATCGGGGATCGAACCCGAGCCCCGTCGATTGCGTAGTCAAGGTCGCTAACCACTCGACCAACGGGGCGGTCATTTGTAAAGTTATTTGTAAAAAAAAAACATCCGAGCGAGACGTTGCATAACTCTACCAAGCTATGAAAGGTTTGATGCAAAACTTACTTTTATTTTGTTATAGTAAAAAAACTTAACTTAACTTTAGCTTAAAATGTTACTTACTACAGGCTTAATCTAATAAATTATGTTCGTGAATATTTTTTTTCATAATACTCCAAAAATATTTTCGTAATACTACTATTATGAGAGTTTAAGTAAGCATAAGCGATTGCCTACACTCGCAACCCACCCTGATGTATCGTTAGAAAATGAAAGTATTTTATGAAAGGTTAACAAAACAGATACACAACGCGAATGTGGAAGGATGTAGGTACCGGGGAAGACTAAGACTGACATACCATTCATGACATCAGATTGATCGAGTACTGTCCGAAGGTGGTGTAAAGAGTCTTCGCAACCGGCGTGTGTGTATGAAGAGAGTGATGAATGTGGAGGAAGCGAGACAAGCCTGCAAGGATCGTGATGTATGGCTCTCGGTTCTCTCTGCCTACCCCGTAAGGGATCTGGCGTGAAGATATGTATGTATGTATGTATGTTAGAAAATGAATTTCAAACTGACGTGCTGTTGCCTTTGATTCTGGGAGGGGGAACATTTTTGATGGATTTGACAAAAATTTATGTTGACATTTTATCGATTAAATTTGTATGGAAGATGGTGGACAAAAAATATTAAGCTGCTGTATAAATTAAAGAAGGTCAACGCTGTTAATAAAATGTGTTCATCACAAAGCATCCAACCATCCAACAGTGGTCGCGACACCATAAAAGTCGCATTACATTTTTTTTAAAAAGTAAAAGCGGTTTTAAAAACATCTCCAGTTTTTGGTTAAAACAGAGCTATAAGTAACTTTATTGATTCAGGCGTTATTTTGCGGAAATCCATTATTAAAAAGGTGAAAGGTGAGTTCGCGGATAAAATTAATTTCACCTTTTTTTAGAGCTATAAATGCTGTTAAATATTTGTGCACAGCTCACTTTACTCCGTCTACAACATTTATTTAACAGCTATCAGCTGGATACTTTACAACTTTCCTTCACTCCCTCTTACCCAAGGAACTTATATACGATACCTGGAATTACTACGAAGCAATATTTGAAAAATAGTGTTGCCACCTCTAAATAAGTGTTGCCACCTCAAAACAAGTGTTGCTATCTCAAAACAAGTGTTGCCACCTCAAAACAAGTGTTGCCACTTCAAAACAAGTGTTGCCACCTCAAAACAAGTGTTGCCATAGCAATATTAGTTTTCTAACCAAAGATGGAAGAAAGTATAGAAATCCTATTGACAAAAATTGATGAAAAGTTAGACCTACAAACGAAACTTATAACAACTTCAGTAACACAAAACGTCTTGGAAGCATTAGACGAAAAGCTTAAAAAGATTACCGAGGAGAATACCCAACTCAAAAAGAAAATAAGCGAGCTAGAGTTAAAACTCAAATCCGTTGATAAGGATAAGCGTAATAATAACCTTGTCTTTTTTGGCATTGAGGAAGAAAAATCATCAACTGAAACGGAGCTAATAGCTTACATAAAAGACATTATAGAAAAATCGGGAGTAGACTTTAAAGCCCTCGAAATAAATAATGTTTACAGAATCGGCAAAAAAGAGGCCCATAAAATTCGCCCTGTTGTAGTATCGATCTCAACTACATGGAAAAAGCATATGATTCTGCGAAACAAAGCTAACCTGCAAGAAGGTATATATATTAAAGAGGATTACCCTAAAGAAATATTAGAAAAGCGTAAACAACTGCAGCTGCAAGTCGATGAAGAAAAGAAAAAAGGGAATCGAGCATATATAAAATACGACAAAATTATAATAAAGAAAGCACGGGAAACTAACAGAGAGAAGAGGAAAAGAGAGACTTCAAGATCACCGAAAACACTTTCACAGAAGAAAGTCAATGTAGACTATACAGAAAATGAATTGACCACCTTAAAACCGCCCTCTGAACCTGAGACAAAGAAAATAATCACGCCAAGTATATTGAATTATGTAGAACGACAGAAATCAGCTTCATTGTCAAACCTGTCAAAAAACTAATTTGCGACATCCGGATCCAAGCAACCTCAACAACTATATTAACAAACACAACACTTATAAATTGCACCCCAAACCGGCCTGTCACCGTGGGGGAAGAAGACAAACACCCTCCAATTAAATCAAAATATTACAACCAGAAACAATCCAAAGCAAACCCATCTGAAAAAAAATATATACACAAAAAAGAGACAATCCATATAAAACAAGATGAAAACAGCATTAAACATATAAATGTTTGCACACTGAATACTCGAACACTAAGAACAGAAGAGAGTCTAAAAGAACTAGAAATAGCTATATCAAACTTAAAATGGGATATATTAGGAATCAGCGAGACGAGAAGGCCTGGAGAAGGGATAGAAGAGAGGACCGACTACATCATGTTTCACAAAGGAGAAGACACGGGCCAAAAAGGAGTAGGTTTCCTTATCAAGTCTAAACTGAAGAAGAACATTATGGGATTCGAGGGAATTTCGGACAGAATCGCGGTGGTTCATCTAAGACTACCGGGCTGTAAGAGAAACTGGTCCATTTTTCAAATATATGCTCCAACAGAACAAGCGCATAAATCAGATATAGAACATTTCTATGAAAGCATCTCAGAAGCAATAAAACTACACATCAACAACAACCTAATAATCATGGGCGACTTTAACGCACAGGTCGGAGAAAGGCAAATCGGAGAAGATTACTCAATCGGAAAGTTTGGACATGGTAAAAGAAGCCAAAATGGTCAGAAACTAGTAGAATTCTTGTTGGAGAATAACCTTGTTTTAATGAACTCACGTTTTAACAAAAAAGCCAAAAGCAAATGGACATGGTCCTCTCCATGTGGAAAACACAAAAACGAAATTGACTATATTATAACCAACAAAGCAAGCGCGTTCACAGATACCAACATAGTTAAAAACCTCAACTTTAACACAGACCACCGTATGGTAAGGAGCTGCCTAAGTCTAAACCAACCCAAAAGATCCAGGAATAATCTAGTAAATAACATTAAATTGCACCAAATCTCTGAACACAATAATTCTAATAACTCCCACACAACAGAATCATTCAATGAAATTATTACCTCTGACGCTGAAACCGGGATTAAATACAAGATGTTACAAAACAAACTGAACGAAATGATAGCTAGAAAACCCAAAAGCAAAGTAAGTTATTTAAGCACAGAGACATTAGAACTACTAGAAGAGAGAAGAATACTAATATCAGATAAAGAGGACAAAGAAAGACGTAAAAAAATTGCAAACCTTAGCAAGAAAATTAAAGAGAATATGAGGAGGGACCGTAAGGAAAAAAGGAATAGAGTTTTGGAAGAACACATCAAAAAAACAGGAGGAACAAAAAAGGCTATGAAACAACTTACCGAGCATGGGAAAGAATGGATATTGAAACTAAAACAACGCGAATCTTACTTAAATAACCGAATGTCAATACAGAAACTAGCTACAGACTATTACCGCCTATTGTATTCTGATAAATTTGATACAGGGTTGGCCACAATTTCGGAAGTACGTGAAGCAAAAGAAAACAAAGTAGACGATGTGCCAGAAATTCTAGTCTCAGAGGTAATCAAAGCAATAAAATCCCAAAAACCTGAGAAAGCCCCAGGTCCGGACAAGATAACTAACGAAATACTCAAGGGAACCTTAGAGGAAATTAGTCCTGTGCTAGTAAAACTTTTCAATGAAGTTCTTCAAACAATGCAAATACCTGAAGAGTGGACCGAGTGTCAAATAATTCTATTACACAAAAAAGGCCCTAGAGACGAGATAGGAAACTATAGGCCAATTTCCCTAATATCAAACATTTACAAAGTATTCGCTAAAGTGATCCTAGAAAGAATATCACTAACACTAAATGAAAGCCAACCCATAGAACAGGCAGGTTTCAGAAAAAACTTTAGCACAATAGATCACATTCACACACTAAAACAGTTGATACAGAAATATAACGAATACAATAAAGAAATCTATATGGCGTTTATAGACTACTCAAAGGCGTTCGATAGCCTTAAGCATCAATACATATGGCAGAGCCTAGAACAACAAGGGGTACAAAACAAATACATAGAACTACTTAAGAGTATTTACAAAACTAGTACAGCCAGCATCAAACTAGAATCGACAGGAGAATCTTTTCCTATCAAAAAGGGCGTACGTCAAGGCGATCCCCTCTCCCCTACGCTATTTAACGCTGTACTGGAGCACATCTTCAGAAAGCTAAACTGGGACTACTTAGGTCTGAACATTAATGGAGCTCGCCTGAATCACCTAAGATTCGCCGATGATCTGGTCCTTCTTGAAGAGAATCCAGCAGAAATCGAACAAATGATGCAGAGCCTAGCAAATATAAGTAGAGAAGTTGGTCTGGAAATTAATACCAGTAAAACAAAATTGATGACAAATTCGAAAGAAACAGACGTTCGGGTAGATGACAACAAGATAGAATATGTCAAAGAATATATCTATTTAGGACAGATAATATCCACTACAGATGCAATGTCTAAAGAAATAAACAGACGAATCACACAGGGATGGAGAAAATACTGGTCACTGAGGGAAATAGTGAAAAGCAAGGACCTAGGAAATCAAATAAAAAAGAAAACATTCGAGATCTGTATTCTACCTGTTCTTACCTACGGCTGTGAAACTTGGTCAACAACACTCCACCACAGAGAAAGGCTATCAAAATGCCAACGTGCCATGGAAAGAAGCATGCTAGGATTAAAAATCAAAGACAGAGTCAGGAACGTAGAGATAAGAACAAGAACAAAACTAACAGACATCCTTACTCGGATAGATTCCCAGAAATGGAGATGGGCTGGACATTTGCTACGTCACCCCATTAACAAATGGAGCAAGCAAGTAACCATTTGGCAGCCAAGAGACGGCAAGAGAAGTAGGGGTCGTCCAGTCAGGAGATGGGAAGATGACCTCACACAGACAGCTGGACCACTCTGGATGAGAGTAGCAAGGGACAGGGTTCACTGGAAGGAATTGGAGGAGGCCTATGCCAAAAGGCACACCGAACTTAGGGACTTTTTGTAATCCTATGTTTTGGAATAAAAGGCTATTATTATTATTATTATTATTATTAATATTTGAAAAATAAAAATGTACTTTATTTCCTAACAAATAAAGTTGACATTTGTTTCTTACATAACAGAGGGGGAAAACGTTCTGAGCAAGACAACGACATGAGTGGATGTTGTCCCTTTCTTGCAATTGCCAGTGTAAATAAAACTTTTGGATGGTAGATTTTTATATATTCGGTAATCGTTAAATCCCTTTTGTTCATACACGTCGATAGAAACATTAGCGTAAAATGTATTGTAATTAACATAGTGAGTTCTAAAATGTGCTTATTTTAATTATTACGTAATTACTTATGCAATGCGAAAACTGTTTCTCAAATTAGTAGAATTACTTAGTAGTAATTTGCAAACTACGCATGGCCACACTTATATATGGCGATTGGCGCTTTATTTAGTAGAAAGAGACACACTCCACTCATGTCGTGGTACTCTTCGGAACGATTTTGAAGCGCGTGTAAGCATTCCGGGTAGAATGTGACTTCCTTGCTCTTACCTCTATAATCCATAGACATAGTTTCCAAATGTTACTTGTCAGTTGTCAATGTCACCCACTTGAAAGTAATATTCGAACTTTTAGGTTGCGATTTTTAGGTTTTAAGAACCGGGTTTATAAGGTTGTTTGTGTTACAATATGAATTTCAATCAGTACGAAGTTAACTAAAGTATAAACGTATTAACTACTAGACTACTACACGCAAATCAAGTAAGTACAGTATATTGATTCATTGCATCATTTTTCATTTGTTTCTAAATTAGCATCAATTTAAATTCCTGACGTGAAAATATTATAAAAACATTTTGCTTTCGTTTATGCAATCGGTATATTTGTAGTGAGTGGTGCTTGTGATTACAGGAGTGAAGAATTACCTATTGAAAATGTATTCAAGATTCAACAACGTGTGTTTTATCCAAAAACGTATCGGATTAACTTCCCGGAGGTTTTACGCTAGCGGCATTTTGAAAAAAAAAGAAAATGTAGGCAAAAGTCTACTACCCGGGAAAGTTTATCATGGTTTTTTATGCACTGATATTGAACCGATTAAGGAATATAACATGACAGCCTACTTTTTAATACACGAAAAAACTAAAACTGAGTACTTACATTTAGAAAGAGACGATGCAAATAATGTCTTCTCCGTTGGCTTCAGAACTACTCCATTAGATTCCATGGGCACTCCTCACATATTAGAACATACTGTTCTATGTGGATCAGAAAAATATCCCGTCAGAGATCCATTTTTCAAAATGTTAAATCGTTCTTTAGCTACATTTATGAATGCTATGACTGGACCCGATTTCACATTCTATCCTTTCTCATCACAAAATGAAATAGATTATAGAAATCTTCAAAAAGTGTATTTAGATGCTGTATTTAAACCTAATTTATCTAGGCTAGACTTTTTGCAAGAAGGCTGGAGGCTTGAACATTCAAAATTAGAGGATAAAACTTCAGATTTAGCATTTAAAGGAGTTGTATATAATGAAATGAAAGGTGCTTTTTCAGAAACTAGTTCTTTATTTGGCCAAAAGTTTATTAACACAATATTACCTAAAGGTACTTACGGCTATGTCTCAGGTGGAGATCCTTTATGCATTCCAGAACTTACTCATGAACATTTGAAAAAATTCCATGCAACTTATTATCATCCTAGTAATGCTAGAATATATTCTTATGGTAACTTTCCTCTAGAAAATAATTTGAAATTTCTGAATGACATGTATTTAAACAATTACACATATTTAGATCCGAAACATAGTATTGTTGGCCCTCAAGACAGATGGACTTCAGTAAAAAAAGCCAATATATCCTGTAGAGTTGACCAGTACGGAGGCCCAGTAGAAAAACAGAATCAAATAGCAATTGGTTATGTAATGTCAGATATAACAGAGATATATGAAACATTCATGATGACTGCACTTGCAGAACTAATGATTATAGGCCCCAATTCTGCTTTCTATAAGAGTTTGATTGAGAAAAATATATCTGGTGGCTACAATTCTTTAACTGGATATGATAATCAAATAAGGGATACATTGTTTGTGGTTGGATTAAAAGATGTAGAAAAGTCTAAGTTTGAATTGATTGAAAATATTGTTAACCACACAATAGAAGGTTGCTTTAGTAAAGGTTTTGAGAAAAATCATATTGAAAGTGTTCTTCATGGATTTGAGTTATCTATTAAACATCAGTCACCGAAATTTGGTCTAAATGTTCTATTCAACTTATTACCACTTTGGAATCATAATGGTCCCATTTTGAATGCATTAAAGATAAACAAATTGCTTGATCAATTGAAAACTGATCTATTAAATCCCAGTTATGTTAAAAAAGTAATTGAGAAATACTTCATTATTAATAACCATAAGTTAATAATGACAATGCAGCCAGATTCAAAATTTGATGATATCTTTAATAATGCAGAAGATAAGTTACTAAAGGAAAAAGTTAATAGTCTTACACCTGAAGAAAAAGAACAGATATATAAAGATGGCTTAGAGCTTTCCGCAGCACAAAAGAAAATTGAAAATCTAGACTTATTACCATGCTTAAAATTAGATGAAATTGCACTAAGTAAAACTGCTCCATCTTTAAAGCATACTATTTTAGGTACCATACCTTTGCAACTTTGTGAAGCCAATACAAATGGTGTGACATATTTTAAAGGTGTACTGGGAACTGATTGTTTGGATGATAAACAAAGGCAAATGCTTCCATTTTTCAATTATATTTTAGATAAATTTGATACTAAATCTTACAATTATAGAGACTTTGATAAATATGTTAGCAAGTCTACATCTGGCTTAAGTTTTGTAGCTCATATTACTGAACACATTGGTCAGCAGGAACAGTTTGAACAAGGAGTGTTATTGAGTAGTCATTGTCTTGATGAAAATCTACCAAAAATGCTTGATATTTGGACACAAATATTCCAAAAACCCAACTTTAATAATAGTGAACGAATGACAATGCTTCTGAATAATTATTGTTCATCATTAACCAATGGTATTATTGATAATGGTCATACATATGCAATGCAGGCAGCTCGGTCTCTTGTGTCTTCTGTAGATGAATGCAAAGAAAACCTTTTAGGTATAAAACATGTAATGAATATGCAGGAAGTGCAAAAGAAATTTAAGATCGAAGATATACAAACAATAATTGATGGAATTGGACAACAAATACTGAAAGGCAACAATTTAAGAGCAGCATTCCATTATTGTAATACTAATAAAAATATACACAAGACAATTGAAGACTTTTGTGTTAGCCTATGCAAAGATGGTTCTCAAGAAGTTAATAGAATTAATTGGACAGATTCTAAAAACACATCAAAATCTAACCGTGGGCTTCACATTAATATGAACATACCTGTTAACTTTTGTGCAAAAGTTATCCCAACAGTGCCTTACACTGATCCAGATTATCCAAAACTTAGAGTGTTATCAAGGTTTTTAACTTCTAAATACTTACACCCCATAGTCAGAGAACAAAATGGTGCATATGGTGGAGGAGCTATGTTAACGATTGATGGAGTATTTAACTTTTATTCATATAGAGATCCCAATGCCCGTGTAACTATGGATGTTTTTGATGATACAGCAGATTGGATGGCCAAGAACACAAACTTAGTAGATGATCAAAATCTATTTGAAGCAAAATTATCAATTCTTCAACAAATGGATCAACCTGTAGCAGAATACATGAAAGGTGTTGAATTATTCTTATATGGACTTTCATATGATATTTGGAAGACTCAAAGAGAAAGAGTTTTAGCAGTAACTAAAGAAGATTTGATTGAAGTTTGTCAGAAATATTTTCAACGCAGTTTTTGGGCAGGAAAATGTGTCATTGGCAATGGCGCCTCTCAGCAGTTGCAAAAAAATAATGAGACTTATGAAATCATAAATGGTCCTCAAGAATAATTTTTTGATTTGTAAAAATATCATGGCATTTTGCCAAGCTATATAGAATTCCACAAACTAACTTTATATATAAATTTATGGATAAAATACTTAATCGTGATCACATACCTGAATATATAAAATGTTGTATATTCCAAGGAGTGACACTACTATGTTAAATAATTAACATTAAAATGCATTTATATAATCTATTAAAATGCTTTCCAACTTTATCAATGATTAGTCACTGACATTTTTAACTGTCTCAGAATAGATATTTTGATCAAAATGTGGGTAGTCTTAGATTGTTTTAAAAGATGGAATACAAAGTGACAGATATGGAAACTTGTGTAATGCATTTATTATTTATGTAAAATGTAAAATACCTATAAACCCCATAATATCTTGTATCCACAGTTCTTTGTTGTTTCTAAAAATATATGTAATATGTTTTGTATTTTTCTGAACAGTATTGATTTTTTTTGTGCTCATCCTTTAAAATGTAAATGTAAAACATTTACGAATTTGTAACCAATCAGGTTAATATATTAACTTTAATGTGAAAAAAATGAACCCAATGGCTGCTTCACAGATTTTTTAACTAAATTTGGCTTTTTGGGTCCTTATTTCAATGTCGTATGTTGCAAATATTATAAAACAAAGTTGTGATGACAAAGAAGGAAGGTAAAGAAACAAATAACTGATACATGCATGATAATAATAATAATAATAATAAAGGAACAAGAAAAACATATATCATTTTAGTTATCTAAAACTTTATAATTTGTTAAAAAATGCATTTTATGAAAATGAGGTTACTCAGAAATCTTAAAGATATCTGGATAAAAGTAATTTGAAATTTGATAATATGTAAATAGTGCCTATAGTAAAATCGTCGAACAATAATGCACACAATAGTTACCAAAAATATATTGCCATTGGAATGCAGATGACAGTGCAAAATATTTTGAATATTAAAAGATGCTTGTTTGTATATTCATAGATAAAAGAAAGATTATGTATTTTTGATGTAAGTTTTCATATGGCACAGCTGTAACAAGAGATGTTACTTATCTGGTAAATTTTGTGACATCAAAGGTAATTTCATATTGTTTTTAATAATACAGTAAAAAGAACTAATTCAATTAATATTAATTTACATGGATGAATGATCAAATTATGAAGTTATTACACCAGCACTATTAATGCAGAAAATGATTATAACTAATAAATTGTGTACTTATCTAAACATCAATTTAAAACAATTTACTTAGTCCGTTATTTTATAAATCTATATAGTTTTTTTTGTTTATGTATATACATATTTTTACTCCAAATACCTAATTGGGTGGTGAAAGAGAATAGTGTGTCTGACATTACGGTTGAAGTAGGCTTATTTCCTTCACATTCAGAACTCTTTTTGCCAGTTCAAGTACAAATATTGGTCATATCTTTGCTGGGTAAAGCTTTATAATTAAAACTGATAGCTTTAGTGGTTTAAAAATGCTCATATAACCCCTTTATTTAATGTTATGTTGAAATTCTTAATTACTGAGGTATATTATGTAGCTATAGTCACTTTTACAGTCCTTGTAAGTTGTCAAGGTTTTGAGTTTGTAATATTTAAGAATTAGATTGTTGAGACTGTTAATAAATATTTTATAGTATGATTTGTTGGTTTCCTTCAGTAAATGCCTTTATCTTCTGGTAATTTAAGATTATTCTACGGGCCGAAGTAATACTGTAGGGTCTGTAACTGCCGCTGAGGTCTTTATTATTTTTCTGGCTTATGGTGAGTTAGTTCATTTTGTTCTCACCCCTTTTCACTGGCATCGCATGGGCACATGTGAATGATCATGAAAATTTTGCAAATTAAATACTTTTCTTCTTAGTGTCATGTAGTTCTGCAAATTAATGCCGGAATTTGTAATTGTGCTGGGATACAAATTTGGAATTTGTAAATATATAAATATGTTATAGAAGAGGGGTAAACAAGCAGGAGGTGCACCGCCGCCAGCCCATGGACATCCTTAATACCAGAGGTCTTGCAGTTGCGTTGCAGGCCTTTTAAGAATGAATAAGCTACAGTACATTTATGCGTAGATATATGCTTAGGTATGTAAAATTTATAACTGTTAAACAATTTGACTGAACGCAACGCAGGTGACAGCATATGATTGTTTTCCACCAAACTTAACCCCCATGTTGGTCCCGCTTCTTGGTCCGGGCTCCTTTGAAGATTAGACCAACAGACGTTTTGCCAGGCAGGTCGTAAAAGGCGACTTATTGGTTATATGTGTCACTACCATCATGACTACTAGTTGGTAGAGTTCCGCAACATCTTGCCCGATATGTGATACCACCTCCTTACCTATTCCTGCCGCAATAGCGTCAGTGCTTTTTATTGTCAGGTTCTGGTTTTGAGGGTAAGGTAGCTGGTAGACTTATGCATGTGGTATTGCCTTCCCACCACACGGATAGCAACACAACATATATTTGGTGTCTATAGGCGATGGTTTCTCTTTATATCAGGAGAGCCATCTGTTTGCTATCTAATGATATGAAATAAAACTAAAATTTCTTAAAAAGTTAGGTAAGTAAACTAAAAACTCTTGTAGTATCGCTATGTCCATCCGTCCGTACTCAGTCTAGCGCAGAGATCTTTAGTAATAGAAAACTGTAATTTGGCATAAATAAATATATTAGTCACAGCAACAAAGAGATAACAAAAAATTTTGCAAAATATAAGGATAGCTCCTCTACATGTAAAGTGGGGATGCTAATTGTTTTTTTTCGTGTACCCCATATTGCGGGGTATCGTTGGATAGGTTTTTGAAAAATATTATAGGTTTGTGAAAACAAAACTATCGCGGCTTAGAAGTAATAGTTGACTTACTTTAAAATGTACTTGTAGAAGTTTTTAAAGGCGGTGAACCCACATGAGTAGATAAAGGAAATTTATTTTTATATTATAGCGTTGTAGATTGTTTGACCGTTTTGGTTTGAACGAAAGTAAATAGAGTTTTGGTTTGGTAAAACTCTTTGGTGAACCTGTAGTCCGGATATATACGTCATTGATGTTAAATAGATTAAATGTTCATAGCATGAAACAATAAAGCCTTCTTCTTAGTCCGCATTATTGTGATGGGTAACTTCGGAATCCTACATTGCGCGTGGCCCGACACGCACTTTACAAATTTATTTTTATACTAGCTGCAGCGTGCAGCCCGTTGCATTATAAGTTTTTGGTGAATCCCGCGGGACCACTTAACTTTTCCGGGATAAAAAATAGCCTATGTGCTTTCCAGATCATCATCATGTCTACGCAATCGACGGGGCTCGGGTTCGATCCCCGACGGGGACAAGCATTTATGTGATGAACATAAATGTTTGTATTTCCGGGTTTCGGTGTTTATTAAATATATTCTAATATTTATATATGTATTTCTATGTATTAGTATCGTTGACTAACACTCATAATACAAGCAAATAATTTGCTTACTTTGGGATTAGATCAGTAAGTGTGATTTGTACCGTTAATATTTATTTATTATTATTATTTATTAATATGTATCTACCTGTGTGCCAAATTTCATTCAAATCGGTTCAGTAGTTTTTGCGTGATTGAGTAACAAACATCCATCCAAACTTTCGCATTTATAATATTAATATAGATTATAGTGTTGTAGATTGTTTGACTGTTGTAAGAGCTCTCTAGCTCTTACAACAGTCAAACAACAGTTTTGGTTTCAACGAAAATAAATAGAGTTTTGGTTTGTGCTATACCTGCAGGCGAAGCTGCGCGGGTGAAAAGCGTCAGGTCAAACTATAAAAAAATTCATATAATCTCTTATTCTATTCTCTTATTTCAACCCCATAGGGTATGATTTTTAAAAAATGTAGCCTATGTTTACCCTGGGTCTTATATTACTTTCTTGCATAATTTCATCAGGATCGGTCGTGACAACGTAACAGACAGACTTTCGCATTTATAACGTTATATAATAAGTATGAATACAGGAGACCAAGGTTTTTTATTTAGTACTGTCAGTGATATGGGTGTTAGTCAACGATAATAATACATTGAAATACATAATATGTAAATTATATATGTAATTATCAAAAAAAAGTATCTTCACGCCCATATCCCCGAAGGGGTAGGCAGAGGTACAACAAGTGCACCCACGATTAGCCGAAGATACTTTTTCCCACAAATGTGATAGGTGGCAAGCCTATCGCCAACCGGGCACGTTCCAATCCCGGGCAACTTTGTGTTTCTCAGAAAACTGAAAAAACACTTTTTATGTGCCCGACCTGGGAATCGAACCCGGGACCTCATGTGATCAACGCCAACGCTGGACCACTAGACCACAGAGGCGATATGTAATTATATATTATATAAATACTGAAATATATTTAAAGAACTCCCAAATCCAGAAATACAAATATCTATGATTATCACACGAATGTATGTCCCTGTCTGGAATCGAACTTGAGCTCCATCGATCGTGTAGTCAGGTTTTCTTTAGCGTTAGGATATCTATTTACGACGTAAAACACGAAGCACAAATGGAATTGTCACATTGCTTGCTTGCAAAATGTTGAGCAATTTTATGCTTGATTTATCCCAGTGGATTATTTATCTGTGTCAGTTTGGTGCTAGTGGCTTACGTAATTTGGTGTTACGTAGAAAGGTGGCATCACTCTGCATATTTTATCGCCTCTATCATGGGGAATGTTCCGAGGAACTGTTTGAATTATTTTTTGCCGCCGAATTTGACCATCGAACATCGCGACAAAATTCAAAGTTTCATCCTCACCATCTCGATGTCTGGAAATCCATAACCGTGCGATTCTCGAGACACTTTTTTCCCCGCACTACTCCTATGTACCCAGGAACCAGCTATCGGCAGAGTTTCCGAACGGATACGATTTAGGGTCCTTCAAGAAAGAGCCTACTCATTCTTAAAAGGCCGGCAAAGAAATTATAAGACCCCTGGTAGTGTAATTGTCTATGGACGGTGGTAATCACCATCAGGTGAGTCTCCTGTCCATTTGCCCCCTCTTCTATAAAAATACATCTTATTTACACATATATTATTTTGGTAAACAGAAAAAGTTTCCACGATGTGAAAGGTCCCACCATGTGATAGGTGGTAAGCCTATTGCCAACCGGGCACTTTCCAATCCCGGGCAACGTTGTTTCTATCAGAAAACATATTTTTGAATCGATCCGGAAATCTAACCCAGGACTTCATGTGGTTAACACCGGCACGAGACCACAGAGGCGATAAATATAATGTTTTATCGTGTCAAAAAGTATCTTTGATTTAATTGATATTTGAATTATATATTAGTTTAGGTGCTGTGAAAGGAACATTTTTTTGCAGAAAAGTATGAGTCTACCAAAATCATTTCAGACACCGCCCGAGTATTTTGAAAGTTGTTTAGAATTCTTTGAAGAATATCAACATTTGTACAATTTTGCAAATACTGATTTGCTTATAGAAAATGTTTTGAATCAAATTAAAATTGAGAATATAGGAGATATTGATGTATTTGATTACAATTTCAACCTAAGAGATGTCAAAAATGATTATTTGGACGATTTCTTTGAAAGATTAGATAAAATATTACCGAATTATGATGAATTTATTGAAGATAAATGTTTAAAGTTTGTTTTGGAAGCTCCTTTGAGTTTGAAGAAGAAACACGAAATTTTATATCTTGCAAATGAAGTTCAAAAACTTTGCAGGGAAATGAACTGCGGCACTGTTGTAGATTTTGGATCGGGATTGGTAAGTTTTTGTATTATTATCTGGCAACATTGCTTACCGTATCGAGTACTCTTATCTCTAATATCAACTTTTCGTGTTTGTGCTCACCTAATTCTAAGTACACCCGTCGATTGTGCATATCTTTAATGTAAACATTAGGTGTCAATTTGACTTCCATTGATTTGTCACTGTTTGCATACAGTCGTTTTACTTTTGTCTTGACCTTACAATCAAGTACGGGAGTAGTTAGTGGAAGCAAGGGAAGGCCTCACCTAGATACCTTTATAAACAACTTTACGGTTTGATTGCGATTATGTTTATCTGATTATGTAATAAGAGCAATTTTAAGAAATTCTAGACACTTTTAGAAGAAATGATTTAGTAGAATATTTTTATACAAAATATGCTTCTATTTTTGCACACTAAAGCTTATTAATTTTCTACCGGTTTGCTTAAATAAGTCTGAATACCTAAATACCCCGATGATGCTTATAAAAGCGAAAATAGTTGCGTAGTAATAATATTATTTATGCTTTAAAAAAGAAGGATGCTTTAAAAACATCAGCTCCTATGTCTGCTTTTCGTGACTAAATTGATATGTAAATTATTAAATGAGTTCATGTTAAACATTTCATAGGGATATCTAGATCAGCAGTTATTTGAAACTACCAATTTAAACGTATTGGGATTGGAATGTAACGAGCAACACTATGTCAGTGCGAAGAAGAGGCAAAGACAATATCATATTAATTCTATAGATCGTATTAAATATATCAAACATCGTATAACAAAGGAATCCGTCACAAATATCAACGAATATTTAGAAGATAAGTTTCCAAATACCCAGGGTTTTTGTATAACTGGACTCCATGCTTGCGCTGATTTGACAGTTGATGCCGTTGATATATTTTTAAAAATGGAAGACGCACGTGCACTTCTCATAATGCCTTGCTGTTATCATAGACTGCAAACAGATTACAGCTCTTTTAAACAATTCCCACTGAGTAGTATTTTAAAAGAATTACATGAAAAACACGGAGGAATAAATTATTTAAAGGTGCCATTTTTAAGACTGGCAACACAGCCACATTTTAATCTAGAAGATCAATTAGAGGGTTTAGTATTTAACTTACTTTCTAGAGCGGCGTTACAGTTGTACGGATGGAAACGTAAGTATTTTTTTTTTGTTATGACTGATATATCTATGCCAAAATCGCAAGTTGTTCTTAATGTCTTGTATTATATTATACCGACTGACTGGTGAGTTATCTTCGAAACTTCTGGAGATTACTCAGTACTCGATTCTCGTTAAAATGAAATAATAAAATTAGGGGCTTAATTTTTGAGCAATATTTCTCTAAAAATAAGTGAAATGTGGATATTATACTCTAAGCACGCCGCGCTGTTTGTATTGTTTACGTTGATCTAGTCATGTGCGGCGGTACGCGCTAGTCGACATCAAAGACACGCCGCCGCCACCCCCTGTCCTTAACCTCACTACCTGTTGCATCACCGACTCATTAGCGTAAGCGCAAACGACAGGTCCGTATGTCCATGTTCCCGTTTTCTGCTTCCGCGCCCCGCGATCGTAGGTACTTACGCGCGTAATCCGCCGTGTGAGTGTGTGTGACCTGTGACCAAGGAAGTTATATTCCACCCGGAATGCTTACACGCGCTTCAAAATCGTTCCGAAGAGTACCATGACATGAGTGGAGTGTGTCTCTTTCTACTAAATAAAGAGCCAATCGCCATATATAAGTGTGGCCATGCGTAGTTTGCAAATTACTACTAAGTAATTCTACTTATTTTAGAAACAGTTTTTGCATTGCAAAAGTAATTACGTTATAATTAAAATAAGCACATTTGAGAACTCACTATGCTAACTACAATACATTTTATGCTAATGTATCTATCGACGTGTATGAATAAAAGGTATTTAACGATTAACGAATATATAAAAATCTACCATCCGAAAGTTTTATTTATACTGGCAATTGCAAGAAAGGGACAACATCCACTCATGTCGTTGTCTTGCTCAGAACGTTTTTCCCCTCTGTTATGTAAGAAACAAATGTCAACTTTATAATGATAGAAATAAAGTACATTTTTATTTTTAAATATTGCTTCGTAGTAATTCCAGTTATCGTATATAAGTTCCTTGCCTGTGACCCTTGATATGTATCTAGGCTAGGTAGTTAAGTATGGCTCATCAATACACAAACGCAGAGTACCTGGACATGGTTCCTGCGTATGCGCGATAGTTTGCAAGGTGCCATGATGGATGGGGAATTGTTCCCCATCGATTTGTACAGTGTAGGTACCTATCTACCTGTGTTGATAGCGCGCTGCGCGACACGTGCGTCCGCGCGGTGTCCAAGTATGGCCCAGGTGAATAAGGGATTCTTGGTGTACTGTTTACTAACTTTATTCAGAAGTATTTTAATATGTATTTTTAATGTTATTTTTTCTTATCATATATGATTGCCAACTATCACGTCCTTAAATATTGAAGGTAACTCACCAATCAGTCTGGATTTGTCTCCCGTGCCGTCACGCATCTCGTATAAATCATTATCATTCTTCATAAGGCTCATAACGACGCGACGCAGAAATAGAAATCAATGCACTGCATACTAGATAAGCCATGCTAAGTAAAAGTCGTGTTCCATTTCGTTAACATTGTAAACCAATGGTCGCTGGCATAGCTGAAATAATAATAAATCTTCCTACCAAAGTCATATTTAAGCAACAATGCAGTGTAGGTATATGTTAATGACGGTGAAACTTTTTCGCGACCAAAAGTTCGCAACCAACAAGTATTTTAATTATTGTATATAGCCCATTGATAATATCAATGATATAGCCGCAACTAACGTAAATTTTATAGCGCTTACGCGTTTCATCCATTGAAATTCAATGGTTTTTCTACATATATTAAAAAACAGGTGGCTAAAGAAATCAGAATCTTGGTAATTGGGTTAATCAATTTGTGTGAACTAAGTTTGTAATTTTTTACTTCGATTTTTTTTTGAAATTGAGTTTTTGGAACAACAACGTATCTCACCGCGGCCCACAACGAATGCGGCTCGGTCCATGGACTGCTTGAGTGGAACAAAAGTGGCGTAGTGCATGCCTTGTATATTACGTTAGTACACAGTCTTTGCTCAGAAATAATATTTATGGTTTGAAGCATACCCATACATAAATGTGAAAGTAACAACGATTTGTTTTAAATATATGGCCAAATCGCTGGGTTCTTTATAAAAATATTGGATAGATTGAAACCCAGGGAAGGGTATGAAACTACTTAATTTAATTCCAAAATACAACAATGACAGGCATGAAATGGAAACGTTATCCCAAAGGCCGCAACTAGCACAAAATATGTTTCTTTCAGCTTCGATAAAATCCCTGAGCTTTCTTGTTTGACAATGTACTGTCTTACTATGCGTTCCAACTGATAATAGGATCGCACTTGTTATCAACTTCATATCACAAGTGTGAAATTATTAATGTCAGCAAAAAAATATTTGTTAAAAAAATATTGCTGATTTATTGAAGAACAAATAACGTTTTAATAATATTATTTTCATCGATAAAAAATTAGTATAAAACATCAGTCTAACTGTTCATCTGTAACATTAAAAAATCGTGTTAGTTACACCACTTATAAGTCAAAAACGACAGGGGCAATTTTATTGCGATTTTTTGTGGGTTTGGGTTGTATTTGTCCAGAATAGCCTAAAAAGTATTAAAATATAATATTCATCAATAAAAAAAACAGTAAAATATATCAGTCTAGCCGTTCATCTATATATATGTATATATAAAAGTCGTGTTGGTTATTTTACACATTATTTTAATACATGGTAACATGATCTGATGGGAATCTAAATAAAAAATATACCAATTAGAATGAAAATATCTTATATCAGTCTAGCCGTTCATCTATATATATGTATATATAAAAGTCGTGTTGGTTATTTTACACATTATTTTAATACATGGTAACATGATCTGATGGGAATCTAAATAAAAAATATACCAATTAGAATGAAAATATGTTTTTAATTATTTCTTTGTTAGAATTTTTTTGCACAACTTACTCATCACTTTTGAAGTTTTTGCAAAATGCGGAGCATATGTCATCCTGACAGTCCTATTCGTAGTTGGAACGCATGGTATTTCTTTTTACACACCGTAATAAAAACTTAAGGTTGTTTTTTAGACAATTGCAAGTTAAAAAGGAAAAAACGCAAAGCAATACGAATGAAAGAAAAGAAGAATGATTTTGAAACTTATATCTTAGAAGCTTCTAAAGGATTTTCTCTTGTTAGTACAAGCAAAGAAAATGAGGTAAAAGCTGAAGAACATTTCGATACAGAGGAGCTAAGTTTAATTTGGCGGCAAATTGACGACACGACATTTAAAAAGGCGGCCATTTTTGTTATGCTTCAGAATTATTTGCAACCAGTGTTTGAAAATTTTGTATTGTATGACCGAATAGTTTATTTGCAAGAAAATAATATTAAATATTGTAGGTTTAAGAAAATATTAGATAAGAACATATCTCCTAGATGTTTAGTTTTAATTGCACATAAGTAAATCGTTACAAAAACAATCAGTATGGTGTCATGATTTTTTGCTGTAACTTTTAATGTTGAAATTAATGATAGGAACTTTGAAAGATATTGATGTGAAAAAAATTAACAATATCAAAAAGTTTCCCGAGCGCTGGGAAAACAGATCTTATATAGCGATATGATGTACAGTTCCCTGCACGGTTTTTGACGCTCGGCTACCGAATGCGGATTGGTTTGCGCATAGCAATATAAACCGTATTGCGGATGTTATTCGTTATACTATTCACGTCTGCGCAAGTCAAGGTAAGCCGCTCAAGAAACTTGCCTATAACTATAACCAATATCATACTAATATTATGAAGAAGTGACTCGCACGGCCAATCGTCCGCCTCTTAGGAATATAAGAACAGCATATGGTCTATTCTTCTAATGAAGTCCTAACTAACAGGAGATAAAAAAGAGATAATTATAGAAACAAAGAACCAAATTGCAGCCCAAACCGAGAAAAGCATCAACCTCTTTAATTGGTGATCTTAAAAAAGGAAAACATAAGTTATATGTATACCAACTAATTAAGAAATGTATTTCAATAGCTACAACTTATATATGCCATGTATGCCATTACCTAACTAAAGATAATTAATCAACTTATTTGTGTAAGTATATGACAAACAATGCAAAAATAAACATATTTCAGTTTCAAACGCGACTTTGTTGTTGAATTATTGATTTCCTAAATATTTTTAAATTAAAACTACATAAATACAACATTAACTTACAAATACCAAATCAAATTTCCAAAAAGTAACGTAAAAGTAACATTTTGAGCCGTGTAACATGAGAGTAACATGAGAAGGTCAAAAGTATCGTAAAATGTTACAAAAGTAACATTCTGGCAACGCTGCTGTGCTCAAAACCCGACCATACCCTTGTGGAAAAATTTCTCGGATAAAAGTAGGTAAATAACTTACAAAGTGAAAGTAACAGTTTATGAATGTTTATTTTTATTTAAAAAGTCGAAAAAAGTCTTACAAAGTCGGAAAAACTCTGAATTTGATATAAAAAATCGGAGTAATTCCAAAATTTCGGACTCTTCCAGAAGAGTTATTCAGTGTTAATAAATCTTTCTGCCGTGCAACGTTTATGGGTACTAAAAGAAATATATTAAAAGTTATTAATACTACGAAAGTGTAATAAAGGGGAAAAAAATATAACTAATACTTCCCCGGTTTTCCGTTTAAGAATTTGAAACTTTCTTCTTTGTTTAAAAAAAGGTTACCGTTACTGTCGATCAATATTATAAACTTTGTTTCTTCAATTTTTGATAATTATTATTAAAATCTATTATATCACAACGTTATTTGCCAATTTTTATTTTATTGTACTTTTATTACATAAATATATTTATAAATTAAGTAAAAATTAAAACAGCTGATCTAATTAGCTTTTGACAGGTTGAGTCAGTGTTGCCAGAGAAAAAGTCAATCTTTCGTCCTTAAGAGCATGTGTCAGAGGCCTAGTAGCATATCAAAGCAGTCAAGAATAACGACGTTAATAAGTCGGCGATTGCTAAACATCTACAGCTGTAGTCGGGCCGTAATCACTGGATGGAATTTCATAGGCCACGCGTATTTTCGACAGAACGCCATATTACATTCCACGGCTAGTGAAAGAAGCCATTGAAATCAAAAAACATCCAAATTTCAACCGGGAAGACGCACGTAGTACGTCCTTGATAAGTTTTCTTGGCACGTATTGATTTTTGAAAAGCTGTATATTTTGGAAACGATGATCGATTTGATCTTTCAAATGGCATTCAATTTAAATATTGCTTTAGCTAAAAAATCGGTAGGTTCAAAAATTTCGAAGCAATGTCAAAAAAACATTTTCGTCTATGATAGATCCCAAACAAATTTACCGATTTTTATCCAATTAACGGTACTTGGCGCAGTTTTTAAAGGAGAAACGATGATAAGATTTTGAAGTCAATCGGTATATTAGCCTGAAAGTTATTTCCAAAATATTAAGTAACTTTGCTAAAGAAAACGTAATTTTAATATTTGAAAAGTTGTAACCTTTGAAAATAAGGTTCGGTTTTGATTTTTAAAAGGGCATTCGACGTAATTTTTATAGTGTTAAAATATCGTAGAATACCAAAAAATAATTGGTTGAAATATTTCGAAGTTATGTCGAAAAAAACACTTTTTTCAAAATTTTCGTCAACGATTACTTCCAAACGAATAAACTGATTTTGAGGCAATTTATGCATTAGATGTATTTTTTTGAGGAATAGTTTTTGTACTCAATCGGTATATTAATCTGGAAGTTATTACAAAAAAAAATGTTTCGTCACAATTTGTTTAGGGTATTTTCAAAATTTCTCAAAATCTCTTAGGCCCATTTGGTACAAAATTTCAGGAAGTATAAGTTGAGCGGAATCCAATCGAATGCCACCAACCGCGTTTCAATCGGTCCAGGCGTTCAAAACTTATGAGTTGTTGACACACACACACACTCACACACACACATACATACAGACATACTGACGTCATCGCGAAAATAGTCGAAAATGGTTCCTAAGCCCACAAAACGCGGACATATGGTGAAAACTCCATTTTTGAAAATCGGAGCAAAATCAGTAACCTTCCTATCTACATACGTAGTGGGAAGTTAAAAAGTACAAGTGTTTTAATAGATTACTATTGTATTAAACTGGAGTGAATGAAAATGAATTAAACAAAATAAAACTACCACGCCAAAGCTTAAACCTAAAAGTGCGATATTTTTTTAGTAAAATGTACCACTAAAGGGCACAGATCGTCGCCTAGTGTAGCTTTGTAGCATTTTTACTCGTTATTTGACCCTCCCGTTGGTCGAGTGGTTAGAGAAGAGAGATTTTGAGAAATTTTGAAAATACCCTAAACAAATTGTGACGAAACAATTTTTTTTGTAATAACTTCCAGATTAATATACCGATTGAGTACAAAAACTATTCCTCAAAAAAATACATCTAATGCATAAATTGCCTCAAAATCAGTTTATTCGTTTGGAAGTAATCGTTGACGAAAATTTTGAAAAAAGTGTTTTTTCGACATAACTTCGAAATATTTCAACCAATTATTTTTTGGTATTCTACGATATTTTAATACTATAAAAATTACGTCGAATGCCCTTTTAAAAATCAAAACCGAACCTTATTTTCAAAGGTTACAACTTTTCAAATATTAAAATTACGTTTTCTTTAGCAAAGTTACTTAATATTTTGGAAATAACTTTCAGGCTGATATACCGATTGACTTCAAAATCTTATCATCGTTTCTCCTTTAAAAACTGCGCCAAGTACCGTTAATTGGATAAAAATCGGTAAATTTGTTTGGGATCTATCATAGACGAAAATGTTTTTTTGACATTGCTTCGAAATTTTTGAACCTACCGATTTTTTAGCTAAAGCAATATTTAAATTGAATGCCATTTGAAAGATCAAATCGATCATCGTTTCCAAAATATACAGCTTTTCAAAAATCAATACGTGCCAAGAAAACTTATCAAGGACGTACTACGTGCGTCTTCCCGGTTGAAATTTGGATGTTTTTTGATTTCAATGGCTTCTTTCACTAGCCGTGGAATGTAATATGGCGTTCTGTCGAAAATACGCGTGGCCTATGAAATTCCATCCAGTGATTACGGCCCGACTACAGCTGTAGATGTTTAGCAATCGCCGACTTATTAACGTCGTTATTCTTGACTGCTTTGATATGCTACTAGGCCTCTGACACATGCTCTTAAGGACGAAAGATTGACTTTTTCTCTGGCAACACTGACTCAACCTGTCAAAAGCTAATTAGATCAGCTGTTTTAATTTTTACTTAATTTATAAATATATTTATGTAATAAAAGTACAATAAAATAAAAATTGGCAAATAACGTTGTGATATAATAGATTTTATTAATAATTATCAAAAATTGAAGAAACAAAGTTTATAATATTGATCGACAGTAACGGTAACCTTTTTTTAAACAAAGAAGAAAGATTCAAATTCTTAAACGGAAAACCGGGGAAGTATTAGTTATATTTTTTTCCCCTTTATTACACTTTCGTAGTATTAATAACTTTTAATATATTTCTTTTAGTACCCATAAACGTTGCACGGCAAAAAGATTTATTAACACTGAATAACTCTTCTGGAAGAGTCCGAAATTTTGGAATTACTCCGAATTTTTATATCAAATTCAGAGTTTTTCCGACTTTGTAAGACTTTTTTCGACTTTTTAAATAAAAATAAACATTCATAAACTGTTACTTTCACTTTGTAAGTTATTTACCTACTTTTATCCGAGAAATTTTTCCACAAGGGTAATTCTATTAATGCTAAAGCACAAAGTTAAACTAATGTAAATCAATAAATTATCTCCTAAGTTTGACGTGTATGACTGTGTATCAAACGTATGGTAGTGTGTGTAATGTTTTTTTTTAATAAGTTATTTTTAATGCATATTGTATATTTTTTTGCAAACAAGCAGATGATTCTCCTGTTGAAAAGAAAAATCATCAGAAATCAGAAGTACTTTTTTCAATAATCAGAGTAATTTTATTCAATAAAACTTTTTACAAGTTATTTTGACGCGTCAATTTTTTTTTAAACTACTACCAGATCGGCAACGCGGCCACACATTAAGAAGATCCGGCGGAAGAAACTCAGCGGGCTTGTCTTTTTTTCATAACATTTTTTAAATAAAATATTACATAATATTTAATTAGTATCTAATTGTTACATTAATAATAAGGATTGCCGATATGGGGAGCAGTTAATCCCATGCTTTCCTGTCATCAAGGTATTCAGATATTTTATAGTAACCTTTTTACACAGTTTTGTTTTAACACATTTTTTGAATTTGTTTACTGGTTTGTTCAGCAATTCTCAAGCTTTAATATTGATAGATTTGTATATAATAATATGGTGGATGTATGGCTGTTTAGCCTACAAAATGTGCCAATAAATATCCATACGTAAAAAACGTAACCCTTCTAGCACAGTGGGGTAAAAAAAATATCATCAAGTCGGTTGCCTTGGGTAAACAGATTGAACCGAACGTTTATAAGACTCTGGTTAACCACGATTCACTGGATCGACTGTTGGCGAAATGGTTGGTGACATTTTCACCCGCTGCAATTTTAAATTGAGGTGGCTGGGGTTTTCTCCTCTTTTCCACGTGAGTAGAAATAGCCACGGGAGGAGTGCCATGCGCTTAAGGGGAGCTGCAGCTACAACTACCCACCGAGGGGGGGTCTGACCCTAATTTTTCCTGGCTCACCGAGTCACCTAGCTGGCCCAGAAAGATGAGTCCCAGACCTGCAACTCATCGCGCGCCAGTTATAAACTTCCTTTGTACTATGTACTTTGTATCTTCTTAGCTATACTGAATTTCAAATCATTTTAAATACTTGAGAATAAATTATTTTTGAAAAATACAGTGATGAACTTTTATCTAAAGTGCAGTGTTGTTTTTCATTTTCATCTAAACGCTAAGCCACGACGGCGCATGAATTTATTTTGTACAACCTGTAGAGTGTAGATGGTGTAGGTTTGCTAGGAGTGACGTGAGCCAACTCTACGCTTACATACATCAGGATGAGTCTCTCGTAGAGAGTACAAGCTGTTGCCAGCGACTGCGTCCGCGCGGACTTCGTTTACTCCGCACAGCTCCTCACACGTAGGTGATAGCGTGATAATATATAGCCTATATGTTGACCCGACCTGTTAGTAATATTCATGCAAAATTTGAAGTAAATCCATGCAGTACTTTTTGAGTTTACCCCGGACATACATACAGACAAACAGACAAAAATTCTAAAAACTATATTTTTGGCTTCGATATCGATTGTAGATCACACCCAAAGTAATCTGTTAAAAAAATATTCAATGTACAGTTGTGACTTTCCTACGATTTTATTATATGGGTGATTCTTCAATGTTGAGGATAATACGGTTCCAGGCACTTTTCTCTTTACTGTTATAACTACGATGAAGAAAAACAATGTTTTCCTATTCCATTATTACTTTTTTAACTATCAACAAGTAAAAGAAAAACATTTCTTATAATTAATTAACAAAAAAACGCAAAAATCTACTGAAAACGTCATTATTTCGGGTGTCCAGATCACCTGTTCTTGGCTATTTGGTCTTCTAAAATATTCAAATACCACTTAATAAAATTATTTATATTAAAAAAATGTATTTAAAGGTCTATTGTTTCTGTTTCTTAACAATTTAAAGTATTAACTTAATTCTAAAATAGTAAAACACTCTTTCAAAAGTTTGTCACAAAAAAAGCGTCATTATAAAAACAGGAATAGTTTTCAAATTTTTTCCACGATGATTGCAATTTTGGGGCATATTTCGTGCCTACCGGATGCCCCTCGGTACTCTTCGGTTAGGCCACACACTTTGAACGGATTGGACAGGTCATATTTCTCTCAAGGTAAGCTTGAATATGGTTCTTCGAAATTTGTCATCTTTATAATCATTCTCCTTATTCACTTTATCGTGGTAAATAATATGTTCATTGATTTTATTCATGGCTTTATTTATGTATCGAACTGCAAATAACTCCCCATAGATATTTATTAGCTGTATCTAATCTTTTAAGACAAATTTCGAGATGTTTTCTGGAATTCGTTATTATTGCTGACATCATTATCCTGAAAATGACTGTTGAGAATAATGATGTATGGGTTAGAATAATGATTTGCGGATTTTGAACAATGACAAACGTTGAGAATAATGACGTCAACACAATTATTAGCATATATAACCATTAAAATAAAGTAAGCTGGTACATCAATTGATTAATTTTTTTCGTAATGTCTCTGCAGTTGTTTTAGGAAAAAAATCAGCATGCCTAGAAGTAAGGAATCCTATGAGAATCGTAAAGTCCAATATAAAATGTGTCAGAAACGGAGGTATCAACAAATGATTATTGATCTAGAACTGCTAGCCTTAGAACAAGTGAGAAGGCGACAGAATATAAAAAAAGAAAGAAAAGCGTAAACTGACGAGTATTGCTGCACCGCGCGATTTTCGCTTGCTAGGTTACGTCTAGTTATATAAGAACATATATAAAATAAGACTCGCTCATATCGAACAACGTTCATTTCAGCGGTCATTTGGGAGGAGAGGCTAACTTAGCCCCCAATAAGCTTGGTGTACTCAGCAGAGTAAAGCTTTATCCCAGTCCATCGCCTCCAACTTTACAAGACCCAAATTCGACCTCACATGGAGTACTGCTCCCACCTTTGGGCCGGAGCTCCTCAGTACTAGCTTCTTCCTCTTGATTGCATTCAACGTAGAGCGGTTCGAATCGTCGACGACCAGGCTATTTCTAATTGGCTTGACTCTTTGGCGTTGCGCAGAGATGTAGGTTCGCTCTGCATCTTTTACCGCAATCATAATGGGGAGTGTTCCGACGAATTGTTCGGATTAATTCCTGCCGTTAAATTCCACTATCAGACATCGCGTCAAAATTTAAAGTTCCATCCTCACCACCTCGATGCCTGGAAAACCACAACAGTGCGCCTTTGTCGGCACTGTTTGCCTCGCACTACTCCTTTATGGAATCAATTACGACTTGGGGACCTTCAAGAAACGAGCTTACTCATTTTTAAAAAGCCGACAACGCATCTGCAAGACCCCTGGTATTGCAGATGTACAAAGGTACTGCTTTTACCATCAGGTGCAGTACCTTTGCTCATTGGCCCCCTCTACTATAAAATAAAACAATGGAAAGATTAATTAAGAAACTAAAAGACCAGCCGAAGCGAATCTTTCAGAATTGCCAACCCTTTAGGAGTAATTGCCCTTGCCAAACACATTAAATGTATCTCTTCCTATGCCATCGGCAACGACAATATCAGTTAGCGCATGGTGGCTTCACTGTTCCCCGTCCTAACATATATTATCAATTTTTCCTTTTTTTCTGGCACTTTTCCTTAAGCCTAGAAGACAGCTCACGTCATTCCTTTTTTTAAAGTCTCAGCTCCTACTCATTTCTCTAAATATCGCCCTATACCAATTCTTCCATATTTGTCCAAGATTTTGGACACGCAGTTTAGCCTTTACCTGCAGGATAGTAATTTGTTCAATCCGTATCAATCTGGTTTCCGTTCGGGGCACAGTACTGTTACTGCTATTGTTAAAGTCACTGATGACATAAGACATGCTATTGGTAATAAACAACCTACTTTATTTGTTTTCTTTGACTTCAGTAACGATTTTATCTCTGTGGACTTTGATGTGCTGCTTGGTACTCTTCGTTCGCTGAATCTTTCCCCTCAGTCTGTATCCTGGTTTGACTCATATCTCCGAGATCGTTCTCAATGTGTTCATTTCGAGGATTCTTTCTCAGGTTTTAGTAAATTAACAGTTGGTATTTCACAGGGGGGTGTTCTAGCTCCACTCCTATTTTTCGTGTTTATCAACATAACATCCAATGCCATGTCCTCCAGTTTTCATTCGTCATCATCATATGCTGAAGCGGATCATATGCGGATAATCTGCAATCGTATCGTCCTTTCTCTGCTCCGGAAGTTCTTGAGGCAATCAGCGCTATATATGAGGATCTGTCGCGTATTCACTCATGAGCGGAGTCATCTGGTTTATTAGTAAATCCCAAAAGTTACAGTTTTTAATTATAGGTAGTGCAAATGCTAATGTTCCTGATCTCGTATATAGCAGCAGTGTTATACTGTATAGCAAATCAGCTAAAAATTTAGGTCAAATTATAAGTGAAGATTTCCCTTGGAATGCTTATATATCAGAAGTATGCAAAAAAGTTCATTCCACCTTTCATGCTATCAAACGTTTGCAAAGATTTCTTCCTTTTAAGACTAGAGTTATTTTAGTGCAAACATAAATCTTTCCTTTATTAGATTATGCTGATATTTGCTATCTTGATATCACAGAAGAAGGCCTGAATAAACTCGAGCGTTTACAAAATGTAGGAATTCGCTTTGTTTTTGGTTTTAGAAGATTTGACCAGATTTCCAATTTCAGAACATAACTCACGTAGCTTCCTATTCGGGAGCGCAGAAACGCTCAGCAGGAACGCTCCGCAGGAACGCAGACGAGCTTTTCATCGATATTACAATCAAATCTAGTTGTTTTGATTGTAATATCGATGAAAAGTATATCCATAGGTATAATAAAAACCATATCCCAAATAATAACTGTAAGTACACTGAGAATATTAATCCAAATCCTGTCGTTTCATTATCTAGTACACATAAAGAAGAGAGCCGCGATCCAAATCTCAGAAAAACAAATATCCTTTCTTCCTATTTAACCAGTGTTATACTCTTAACAATGTTAAGTGTTATCTATTTCGATTTTATTTCTTTCAGCTGATAGTTATTAGTTAATATAATGTGATGCAGGATATAACAATTGAAAAATAATAAAAATATTGTTATATTTTAATTATATACAAGAAGTTATATTTCTGTTCATCAATATGTAATTTTTTGATTAACATTATATTGTTAAATTATATTAATTACACAAGAATTTATGTTTGTGTTTATCAATGCGTGATTTTACGACTAAATGTAATTATGTTGATTCTTAATATTTTGTTTTATTTCAATGATAAGTGCAATAAAACAGGTGTAAAATCATTATCCTCAACAAAAGTCATTTATCCCAATTAAATTGTCATTATCATCAAAAAGTTGTCATTGTCCTCAGCAAGCATATTTAAAATTTTCGAATATCTCCCTAAATATTAATAATACAAAGATGCTTCTTACACCGATATCAAAGATTTGAATCAAGTAACAGTTCTAGTACTGATCACTTGTTGTGCCACGAGGTTTTTATTTTTTTCACCAAATCATTGAAAATATATTACGACCGAAGAATGACCCATATGTATATAGATATAGATTAAATTCTTTGGGATGAGTCTTATGCACTTTTTTGTAAAGTGTCATCAGTGAGTGTCACTCTTCCTAAGTGACATTTTATTTCGACTGTTTAGCAAGTAATAAAGGCTTTTTTAACACTAACATGGCCTTGTTTTTGACTTTTTTTAATGTGAGGTAATAAGGTCATAGTACTATTCAATGTGACTTCGAGATCTTGACTTGTTATTCACGCGGAATCGCATCACCGTGCATGGTAGCTTTGTTTAGTTGAAGACGAGGCCTAGTTTGTAATTCCGTATGTACGTGAAAGTACACTGCTAAACTTTTCTCCTGGTTTATTTTGATCCGCCACTTTCTGAACCAGTCAGCCAGAGTGATGGACATTTTTTGTAATCTAACGGTGTGGTGGTGTGGGGATTACTAGGTGGTGCAATCCCGCCACGACTCGCCCGGGTATTTGGTATTCCCCTTACCTTTTCCTGACGCAATAGCGTCGATACTTGTCATTGTGGTGTTCCGGTTTGGAGGGTTAGGTAGCCAATAGACTTATGCATTTGTCATTGCCATCACGCCACACGGATAGCAACGCACCATTAACATCTTTGGTGTCAGTGTCGTAGCTAGGCGTGGGCGAAGTGGGCCTTGGCCCACGGCCTCGCACCAAAAAGGGCATCGCACTACCTGATTTAAAATCTTTCTTTATTTTTAAATTAAATAAAAGGCTGAAAAAGATTGGGCTCATTCTTCTGTATCTGAAATACAAACAAAACAACTCCTAGATTCTAAGTTAACGCGATATAAAGACACGATAGCTTTCGGCTTATTTCAAACTTGGCGCGTGTTTTTGGGTGGCCTTTGAGAACGAACGGAAAGGAGCCTCGCCGATGCGACTTTGCCCACGTATTATTTAATTAATACGACATTACTCCACGCTACGTCACTGTTTGGTGTCTATAGGCGATGATTTCTTTTTCCATCACGAAAGCCATGTGCTTGTTTGTTATATAAAAACAAAACTATAGTGGGACGTGTACAATGCAGTGCTAGGTGGACATTTAGTGTCCGTGGGGTACATTTCTGTAGAGGTTGTATAACAGTATACTAGTGATCGGGCTAAGCTAAGAGAAGAATCCCTCTTCTCTAAAGCGAAAATGGCGGTTTGACTGTAAGCCTCGTATGATGAGTGCAAGTCTGTCTGGCATTCATATTTGGTATAATTTATAAACAGCCGTTGTGCCAGACTTTGTCGAACGCCTTTGCTACGTTGAAAAATGGGGCTTCGGTCGTAAGAGATCTCCTATTTCTGTTTAGGATATCTTGTACGTATTCCATGGTGCAGTGCTCTTGGCGCGTGCAGAAGTAAGTGGCTCTAAAGCCGAACTGCTCGTCGGCTAAAGGGCGCTTGTCTCGGACAATTATTTTCTTTAGGAGCGTGAGAATAATATGTTTGAAGATTTTGCCTAATGAATTAATTAGGCTAATGGGGCGACAAGTGTTCGTGTTATTTTTCGGCTTGCCCGGTTTGTATATTTCTATGACGATAAGCTTTCCATTTGCCAGGGGATGCACAGCCGTCTAGTAAGGAATTGAAGTTGTTCACTACTAATAATATGAGAGGAGAAGGAAAAAAATATTACTTTGTTAGTTACATGAGAAAAAGGCGCCGGGACTAGATAACATATGTTATCTAGTCCCGGCGCCTTTTTGTCATGTAAGTTTTTGATGATAGATTAGATTTCATAAAAATCTGTATGAATTAACGATTCGCCCTGCGGTGGTTTGAAGAACAGCCGCAGACTTAAAACGCAGGGCCTCCCAACCTCGTCTACCAGGAAAACATGTTGTGTATCGATTGGTTGACCAGAGGGCGACCGAAAGTTAGTATATAAATAGGTATGTTCAGAGAAATTTTCTAACACAGACATGTACGTTAGATACTTAGGGTTCTGATATAAAATTCCGCCTGGATGTTTTATACATCCGTGGTCGTCAAACTGCGGCCCGCGGCCTGCATTCGGCCAGGGGCCGGTATTTGTGCGGCCCGCGAAGCAGCAAATTATTTCAATGGTCAACTAGGTTTATCTTATGACGTATTGTTTCTATGTTACGTCATAGAATACTGGAGACTAAAGAAGTACATACAAGTAACTTTCGAGCAACGCCCACATAGACACCTCTCACAGACGCGATATCTCGGAATGGTTCGGGACATACTGTCCCGTATTCTGTGGTTATGTCTTGTCTACAATCTATACATATATTAAAATCGTAGGAAAGTCAATGTATGTCCGGGGTAAACACAAAAAGTACTGCATGGATTTACTTCAAATTTTGCATGAATAGTACTAACAGTTCGGGTCAACATATAGGCTACATATTATCACGCTATCACCTACGGGACAGGAGCTGTGCGGAGTAAACGAGGTCCGCGCGAACGAAGTCACGGGCAACAGCTAGTAAATGATAAATAAGTTTTCGCTCACATAATTGTCCTATCTCAATTGTTTTTGCGCACAATTTGTTTTAACCATATTGGAACGAAGTTCCTTACGACAGGCTTGGAGGGGATAGGGATTTTAATGCGCGACCGAACTGAAAAAAATGTGATAGTAAAACCGTAAGAAAAAATCCGTGGAAAAAAGTGCGTGGAATAAAACCGTTAAATGAGACGTGCGCAGGCGTGACAGTCGCATACATAAGCGAGTAGTGCCGTTTAGTCGAAGGAACTTCGTTCCTACCTGGTGTCCCACGACACCACATCATTTTTTTTCTTTGATTTATCTCTGTGAGACTTCATTTCCGAAAATGATCTTCTTCTCTCACTCCACTCATTCATAAAACACAATGAGGATTGCATGTAGTGCCAAAGACGTCGATGTACAAGCAATAAATTAAAAAAAATCAACACTATAATTTTTAAATTCTAAATACATATATGTACGAAAAATACGTTATGTTTTTTCATTTCAATAAATATTCCTTTAAATCCATACTCCAATCTGTCTGTCTGCCTCTTCTTCCATTTGAGCCAATTTGAATGAAATTTGGCACAAAGATAGTTTGAGATCCTAGAAAGGACATAAAATAGTTTTCCCCCGTGTTGGTTCCGGGCTCCTTTGAAGAATAGACCAATTGCCGTTCTGCCAGGCAGGTTGTAAAAGGCGACTGATTGGCTATGCGAGTCACTAACATCATGACTACTAGGTGGTAGAGTTCTGCATTGTCTCGCTCGGGCCTGTTACCGCCGCTTTACCAATTCCTGCCGCGATAGCGTCAGTGCTTGTCACTGTCGTGTTCCGGTTTAGAGGGTAAGGTAGCCGGTAAACTTATGCATGTGGCATTAAACCTCGCCACACAACAAGATAGCTACGCGCCATTAACATCTTTGGTGTCTATAGGCGATGGTTGACTCTTTCCATCAGGAGGAAGAGAGAAAAGTTTTTATCTCAAAATTCCCACGGGAAAGGAAAGGGACTGTCTATCTTTTAAACCACGGTAATATGGAGTAACTTAAGCTACTTTTATTTTAGGAAATTGCACGCGGCCAAAGTCGCGTGCATAGCTAGTATGAAATAATGAAATGTAGATAATAACCGAAATCGTTTAAGTGGGCAAACGCATTTACTCTGCGGCCCGGTGCTAATACCCACGTTGCCCTGTGTGGCCCTTGTCCAGAAAAGTGTGACGACCGCTGTTATAGATTCTTAGTAGACATGGATCATTTAACAGTTAACATATTAAATTTCGTACTACATTTTTTTAACAATTAACAACTGTTATTTATATTAACAAATACTGTTAAAATTTTATGCATTACTAAAATTACCAATAACTTAATAATTTGAGCTACCTTGATTTTTTTTGGTCGTTAACTCGACGGAGGACCTTTTTTTTGGTCGCTAACTCGACGGCTTTGCGTTTTTGCTGCTTCTAATACTTATTATAATATATAGGCTACTACTGATATAACATAACATAAATAAATAAGTTTTAAATATTAATTAATTTTAACAACATACCAGTTAACCTAATTTAACAATAATGTCCATGCCTAATTCTCAGAAACCTTGGTGTCTAGAATGAGAAAGACCAACTCTATGGATAGAAGTGTCCATCAAAAAGTATCCAATAGTTGTCGCACCACCGTCACAACATTTTTTAGAAAGAAAGCAATAAAAGCGCTATTGAATACGTTTTCAATAAACTATTAAAAAAAGTGCTACTAGCGCTGATAAATACTTATGCTCAGCACACTTTATTCCAAAATAGTTTTTTCAGTAAACAACTGGACACTTTTACAACATTTTTATCAATCCCTTACATAAGTGGGTCCACCGTATTTTAGACTCTGTTTAACTCAGATTTTTAAATTAGAAGGTCTGTTGAACACACCCAATGCTAAAAACTTTGAGTATATAAATCTCATATATCTATGGCTTAAAGCCTATAATATATTACATGGTATTTGTGCTTAAAATTATTTATATAAATTAAAATATGTGGACTCACTAGTGGTAACTTTTGACAAGAGAAAGATATTCGTTCATCTAAGGTGGTAACTAATACGTAGTCTGTGGAGTCTGTGGACACACTTGACATTTTCAAAATCCGCTGTCAATGTCAACTGTCATTTGTAAACATAATGGGCTTTGTGCTAATTCATAAATAAAACATTTGATTTAAATTAAGCTTTCAGAGATATTTAAATAAAACTATCAAAAATACATACATTTGGTGATAATCATGTCTCCATACTTGGTGGTTTATTAGTTTTGTTATTTGAGCTCACAATAATGAATGACAAGGAAAAAGCCTATTGCCGACTTTGTGCTAATTTGAAATCCAACACAAAGTTGGTAAATCTTCAATACGACGACGACAAGAGATGTAAAGTTGTGGATAAGTTAACGCGCTTTAATTTAAACATAGAATTGACTGAATCAACATTACCTAACACTGTTTGTTTACCCTGCATATCTTCATTGGAAAAAGCCTTCGATTTTGTTGTTGAAGTTGAAAAAGCTCAAGATATACTTCAAGATGTTATGTTACATGATATAAAGACGGAAACCGCTCAGTCTGATGATGACGATTTTGCTTATTCCCCGGCATCATCAGACAAATATGATGTAAATATTAAAATAGAAGTTGAAAACAGTAACGCCGCAAGTAGCAGTTATAGTGAAGAAAAAAAGTTAAAGAAGCTCAAAAGGGAGCGAAAAAAGGCAAGAGTCAAAACAGATATAGACACAATACCATTATCTCAATTAAAGCTGACATGGAAAGATTATAGCTGGAAATGTGCTTATTGTGAAACAGAATTCCCAACTGTGGACGAATTACAGGAACATTCTATCCAATACCATCAGTGCTGTAATGCATATAGGTGCAATGATTGCAATATTCGGAAGTTACGACTTGACAGTTTTTTGTCACATGTTAAACGACATAGAAAATACTTAAAATTTTCATGTTATAAATGTTTTGAACGTTTCCCTAAAGCGGTCGGTACACGGCTTCATAAAAATGCACATAAAAAGTCCAATTTCATATGTACTGGGTGTAACAGTTGTTTTGATACAGCAGAAGAACAAAATCAACATAGTACAGAGCTAAATAGAGATAAAAGAGTAAGACCGATACCTAAAATACAAGATATGAATGATTTAACTTGTGTATTGTGTCAGAAGACATTCAAGTATAGGGGAAGTTTAAATACGCACTTGCTAATACATACGGAACGTAAGCGAGACCATACCTGTGATAAATGTGGAAAATGTTTTTTTAACAAACAGAATCTTGCTGGGCATATGTTATTACATGAAGATGTTCGTCCGTATCAATGTGAAATATGCAAATTTCGTTTTAGAACCCCAGGACAATTACGAATGCATGTTGGAGTACATGACAATATAAAACCTTTTTCGTGTGACCAATGTGGACGTTGTTTTAGATTAGGCAAGCAACTTGAATCACATAAAATCATACACACTGATACACTTCCCTATATATGTCCGTATTGTAACAAAGGATTCAGATTTAAAACTATATTGAACCAACATTTACGACAGCACACTGGAGTAAAGCCATACACATGTACATTTTGTCAACGGGACTTCACAAATTGGCCTAATTACAATAAACACATGAAACGACGACATGGTCTAGACATGGCAAAGAAAAAACATACTCCTGATGGTGTATACCCTATTAATCCGACCACAGGAGAAATTGTAATTCATGAAGAGACACATAAAACTATAGAATGGAAGAAAAAAGTTCTTGGTGGGAATAGACGACCAGGACGGCCCAAACTCAGTCAAAAGGACCCTATATTTGACACTACGGAAAATAAGGAAGATAAAGCCTCCCCGCTTTTGAATGAGTCACAAAGTCTAGAAATAGAAAAGGAATAATTTATATTATTTCGCTTAGTTTAAGGACATATTACTGTACACTAATAATCTATATATAGACAAATCAATTGCTGTTCGTTAGTCTCACTAAAACTTGAGAATGGTGGACCGATTTGGCTAATTTTGGTTTTGAATTAATTGTTGAAGTCCAGGGAAGGTTTAAAAGGTGAGAAAATAAAAAAAAAATAAGAGTAGTTAAAAAGGCAGAACAATGTTTGCCGGGTCAGCTAGTATTTTATAAATATTCAACATTATTATTTATTCAATGTAAGCCCAAATTTAGCATTATAATAATTAGGTATTAGTAAATGTTTTTAATTTTTATATATTTACTAATATCCAATATCATCAGGTAAAAGTTGCAAGCATAATATTAAGTAAAAAATTTTAATAAGGCAAAGGCACTGTTAAATTATACAAGTTAGGTTGTTTGTATTTAAGTTTTGCATATTATTTCTTTTATATAGAAAAATGGCTGCACACTGCAACCCTCTGGATTATAAAAGTTTATAGTGAATTTCAGGAACAACTTTATTTTCAAGGATAAAAAGTATATGTACTATTCCAGGTTATCTATGTGTGCCAAATTTCATCCAAATTGATTCAGCCTTTTCCGCGTGTTTGAACAAAAAACATCTAAACTTTAGCTTTTATAATATTAATATCTATACATATAATAAAATCGTAGAAAAGTCAAAACTGTACATTGAATTATTTTTTAAAAGAATACTTGGGGCGTGATCTACAATCGATATTGAAGCCAAAAATATAGTTTTTAGAATTTTTGTCTGTTTGTCTGTATGTCTGTTTGTCTGTATGTATGTTCGGGGTAAACTCAAAAAGTACTGCATGGATTTACTTCAAATTTTGCATGAATATTACTAACAGGTCAGGTCAATATATAGGCTACATATCACGCTATCACCTACGGGGGAGGAGCAGTGCGGAGTAAATGAAATCCGCACGGACAAAGTCGCTGGCAACAGCTGTTAGATAATATTGAAGAATACACCTGCCAGGTAGTTTCCCAACCCTTTGGCCACACCTGCGTGTATCGTCTTGAAGATATTAGCACACTAAAGCCCTTTGAAGTGCCGCCAACTGTGCAATAAGGCACACAGAGTCCGAATGTTTGCGACAATAGCTGATAGTAGCCAGTTTCATCTGCATGTATCATGTCATGTGTGAAGCTTTGTGACAATAGATGCAAGTGTGTGCAGCATATAATCAATAGATTAGCCAGATAAACTACCATTGTAAGTGCTAGGTGGTAGAGTTGCATCATTGCTATACCTATTTCTGCCTCAATAGTGTTAATATTTGTCATTGTCATGTTCTGGTGTGGAGGGAACGACAGCCAATAAACTATTACCATCCAGTTCATCAGAAACATCATAACATTAACATCCTTGGCTTCTATAGGTAATGGTTTTTTCTTATCGTCTTATTTGCTTATTTGCTATCCTATGATATTCAAAAAAAAGAAATATTGATGTCCCAATGCTGTAGAAAGCACATGAATGCTAGGATTTTAGTTATAGTAATGGGCAAGCAAAGGTGTCAATGGTCACAATTTGTATTGTCATTTTAAAAAATGTGATTTGTGCTTTTTTACATCACTCCATACATTATGATCGCAGATGTAGTCTAGTGGTTCGGTGTTGACCACATGAAGTCCTGGGTTAGATTCCCTGGTTAGGCAATTCAAAAATGTATTTCTTCATTTGCCTGGAATTGGAATATGTCAGGTTAGCAATAGGCTTGCCACCTATCATATTGTGGGACTCAGTATCTTCTAATCTAGGGTGCATTTGTTGTACTTCTGCCTACCTCTTTGGGGATATGGGCGTGAAGATAATTTTTTCCATACATTATTATGACTGTCAGAAGTAAAAAGAGGTCAGTATTTCTTGTGCGTTATAATTTTTTAGTTAATATTCAATCATCAGTTACAGCATTATACTGGTTTAATGGGAAAAGATAGTATATATTGTAGTACATGATAGTGAATAGTCATATATAACAAAAAAAAAGAGAATATTACTTCATAGTAAACCTCTACGAGACTAGTATTGTGATATTCAAAAAATATTGTCACTGTGCGGGCGACAGACCACCTTAATTTACAGATGCCGCGACAGTATATCCTTATTTTTAAACAATGGGTCTCGATATCTATGAGCTGGTATCCATACTTAACGTTTTTGTTGGATAATTAGGTCAAAATTAAAAAACCTATTTTTTACATATTCAGTATCAGAATTGAGTACTGCACGCCCTTCTTCAATATATACAATCTTTTACCAGACAACCTGTAGTAGAATAAAAATAATCATTAGTGGTACTGAGATACTATTATATATTTATTACTAATACGCGAATAAGAAAAGTTTTTGCCAACCACATGAAAATAAAAGTTTTATATTGTAAAGACAATTTGTACAAAATGTTATTGTATCTTTTGAGTTATTTTATATTATAATTGCAATTATAAGAATGTATTAATGTATATGATACACATTTTAGAAAAAATATGTTACAATGAATTTACAAAATAGATAATTATATTATAATATGTTGGAAATTGTAAATAGCTTTAAGCATATGCTAGTTAAATTATCACAAGTTTAATTTTAATTTTAGGCTACAATAATGGTGGGTTGATAAGGGACATTTTCGGCTATCAGCCAAATAATAGCAAATAAGAAAACAGTTAATGTATATGAAAACTGTAATAAGTAAAACAAATAATTATGTAGGTTTGTGTTAAGATTGGATAGATGCGTACACTGAATCAAAATAAATAAGTACTCATACACAAGTTTGTAATGAGTAAATGAGTCTGAGAATGAGTTTGTAATGAGTAAAGTTAAAGTTAATATGGTTCATGGATACCGAGATCATTGTGCTCTTAAATCATGACGGGACTTTTACGGAATTTTGTATATAAATACATAGTCTGGCCATAAATACTGTTACAGTTAAAAATAAACAAAATATTACATTTGAGTTTGGAATTTGTCATTTTTATATGATTGTTCATTGTGTTTTCTCAATTTCGCGCCAATAAAGTGTTAAATATTATGTGATATTAAAATAGAGTGGGGTAATAAAGAGAACTGAATCACTGATTGCATTACATAAAGTAGGTATGGAGCCAAATTCAATTTTTAAAACTCCATTTGCTTAGTATTAGTCAAATGTTATGTACGTGTATTGGGCTATTGATAGGTACAATGAAAAAAGTAGACTGACACACTGTGAGAGAAAAAGATCTGGCCGTCCATTTGCCATGATAATTAGTAGTCCCTAAAACAATCCATACGATTGACAGTGAAGAATTTTCCCATGGATAATTTTTTTTATAATATCATATATTCCTATGATATTATAGGAATACATCCAGGAAACAAGCAGATGGGTCTCCTCATGGAAAGAGTCAAGCTCTTAGGTACCAGACCCGGGCGAGCCAATGCAAAACTCTTCCACCTAGTAGCCACGATGGTAGTGACTCGCGTAGTCAATCGGTCGCCTTTTATGACATGCCTGGCAGAACGGCAGTTGACCTATTCTTCAAAGGAGATTGAAACCAACACGGGGATAATGCGTGCTATATGATATAAAAAAAAGAAATTCGCGGGCATGCTGCCGTCTTTTGCGATTCGAATGCAATTAATTAATGTAAATAGGTGAATAAGTATTTATGGGGTTGTTTGTAAAAGCGGGATATTTTTACTCACGCTAGGATCAACGGCCGGCCTAGGTAGCTTGAAAGCAGGACAATCCCGCCCATAGCGAGACTTATGGTCACATTATTCATGGAATGCTTTATAAAAATAGTAATTCATTGATTAAAAAACAATAAAAACATACAGAATGGGCAAAGCAATCTCTTAGCAATTTTTTTTAAAACTTAATGTATTATTTGTGGCGTACATCTCATATATATAAAAAAATACTCATCTTGGAGTAGGTATACAAGTGTATTCAATAATATTCTGTAAACCAAAACTTTTTTTCGATTGTGTGATGGGCGGAAATTGACCCTCATCAACCCACCGTTACGTAACATTAATGTACTGTGCAGTATTTTATCTTAAACAATACCTATTGGTCTCTATTTTTTTATTTAAAAACCCTCTGCTTTAACAGAAAGCATATGTAACATATTTACATCGGCTCACATTAGCTAAGTTAAAATTCTTATAACAGCCTACAATATAAAGATTATGTGCCTATATCTACAAGTATTGTAAGCAATAGTACCTAGCTTCAGTGTAAAACCAATATAAAGGGTAGATTAGACCATCAATAGCACTGCCGTCTGCTCTAGAATGGACCAACTTTTTATTCATAAATTGTCAAACGAATTTTTGTTAAACAAAGTTTTTTTTTTAAAAGACAGGTTATTTTGTCTAAAATATTATTTGGTTAATTTTTTTATCAATTATTTATTCAACAATTACCTATTTAGATTTGGTTAAAAAAAGGACTTGGCTATTTTAATTTTAAATACCTCAGCAATTGTTATTTAAATTCAGTTATAAAATATGTTTTTCATATTATGCAAATTGTATAATGCGGTTACTTTTTAGTAACAGTATAATTCATTTTTAATAATTTATTTACAACAGTATAAATAAGTATAAATGGATAAATACACAGTTTGATCTAACCCCAATAAGTGATAATTTATTATTTATTCGTTATTCCTCTCTTAAGAATCGAGCAACTGAGACAGAACCAAAAATGCTGTATAGCATCTTAGGACTAGCCGAATCTTAGTATTTCTTTCTAAATGTTATTCTCCTTTGTTGATCATCATAACTTGGATCTTGCGAATCATATAGCTGTTTGTAGCCTTGAACTAAAATTATTTATCATTCTTCATTCATAATTTAGTGATTTTATGAATTAATACTCAAAACACGGAGGTATACGTGCTCGCAATTCCGCTTGCCATCGCATAATGTGGCGGGGCGGAGCACATCACAATCACCAAAATTTGCCCTGATGAGGCCTGATGCGCTTCGCTGTAGCACAGAATATTTAGAGACTAACAGAAGTCAATGTTCCATACAAGTAACATTCGAGCATAGCACACATAGACACGTGGTTCGGTACAGTTTGTACCGCACCAGTCCGAGATATCGCGTCCGTGAAAGATGTCTATGTGTGCGTTGTTCGAATATCACATGTATGTAGATTGACTACTGAGTGCTAAGTGTGAGTTTTTCTTTTCGCATTCGATCGTGAGCGCGTTTCGAGTTTAATAGGAATTTGTGAGTTGTACAGCGCCACCTAGTGGTAAACTGGTTTCTCACGTTTACCACTAGGTGGCGCTGTACAAATTCCTAGTAAACTCCAAACGCGCTCACGAACGAATGCGAAAAGAAAAACTCACACTTAGCACTCTGTTAGTCTCTAGTATACTGTGGCTGTAGTGTGCGATATTTCATATAAAATATATGAGAGCGATTCTAGCCGGAGCGGCCGGGCCCAGTCAGAGGAGCCCGCCTCGATGGGCTCGGTCATGTAAACGTAACAACCAATTTTGTTTTTCTCTTGTGCTGTTCATGACTCCTCACGGTAGGTAGTAGTGATGAAGTGCTGATCCGAATTCCCCTGATAGTAAGTGATAACCGCCACCAGTGATGCATTCTTTTGGGTTGGATATGAATGCTTTCTCGGCTACCATAATCTTCAATCCTAATATTTGGTGTAAATTGTTAATTTGTCGGACATATTTTAATAGCAAAAGTTTGGCCTAAATTGCTTTATTGTGCTAACGTCTGGTGCTGCGTGGATATCAGGACTTTTTTGCTGCTATGACAATCAGGCTTTGTTTTTTTGGAAGAGGAGGCAAACGAGCAGAAGGTGCATCTGATGGTAAGTGATCACCGCCGCCCGTGAACATCCGCAATAATAGAGGCGTTTTAAAAATGAGTAAGCTTTTTTTAAAAGACAAGCATCTGCACTCCCGTATCCCCGAAGAGGTTGGCAGAGGTAAAAGAAGTGCACCCACGATTAGCCGAAGATACTTAGGTAGTCCCATAATGTTATACATGATAAGGCTATCGCCAACCGGGCACTTAACCAATCCCGGGAAACGTTGTTTTTATTAGAAAACTGAAAACACAAGTTTTGATTTGCCTGACCCGGGATCGAAGCCGGGACCTCTTGCGGCCAACACGGACACTGGACTACAGAGGTGACTAAGAGTAACACTGAAAGTTTGAAATTAGTTTTCTTGTTAAAAGGTTTCTTATACGGCTTGATGGAGTTCTTCTCGTGAGAAACCAGTTTACCACTAGGTGGCGCTGTTCAAATCACATACAAATTCCTAGTAAACTCGATAACGATATCTTGTAATCAATTTAAGCGGCGGAGATTCTATTTCTACGAACTTGATGATTAATGACCATGTCAATGAGGCTTTTTTGGATCATGTGACCCAACCCTACATCCATTTTAAGCAGTATCTAAAATTTTATTTACATAAAAATGTCTATTTAATTTTGATCTCAAAGTCTGATGGGTCTCAAGTTCTTAGGATCTGTGGTACTACCAGATTTGAAGGGCAGGAAGGGGAACCCTGTCCTCATAAAAGGTTGGAGCGACCCAGATTCAAATGGCTTTCTGGAATTGTTTAGCTAAGAGCTTGTGTGAAGACAGCGAAAAGGCAATTTCGTTCTAACAGATGTGGTTCAACCCTTACTCTCCAAACCAGTATAAACACACATCTTCACATGGTATCCGAGTAATGGTAAGTTTACCGGCTACCCTAATTAATGTGTTTAACATAATTTTTACAAGCAAGTGACCTGTTAAACACATTAATTGCTTTAAATTTTACGTTTCAAAAGCCGGCCGTTAGTCCCACATAATGGGTGCAAGACTATCGCCAACCGAGCACTTATCCAATTCCAGGCAACGTCGTTTTTATCAGAAAACTGAAAATACACAAACCCATATTCTTGCAAATAAATATTTTTATTTCAATGGAATTTTCCCCTTCAATTCAATTTCGAGTTTGGTAACGACAATAAAAAAACATTAAAAAAGAAATCATATATTCGCTTAAATAAAATACTGATTTTAATTTACAATTTAAAATCACGTGTATATACAGGCTGTACCATAATTAGTACTAATATTTAAACACAATGTAAGGAAATTACATACACATTATATTCTTTTCTCTATTTTCAAATAATCTAAAAACATTAAAACTTTTAAGAAAATTTACTTCAATAATATTTGTTTAAATCATTAACTTTTAGCTTTTTTTTAACCAATATATAATTTTTGTGTAGTGTTTTGTATTAGTGTAGTATACACATACATGGGCGTACCGAGGGGGAGGCAGGGAGGGGCAGCTGCCCCCCCCGCCCCCTGAAATCAATTTACCTCTCTACTAGCTATCTACTGTTGTAGATATAAAGATAAAAATAGTCTTAAAATATTACGGTTGCCCCCCTGGCCCAGAACCTGGGTACGCCCATGGGTATATCTATGTAATGTCCTATATACATGAATATACAGAACTTCACGGAGTAAAGAGAACTGAGCGCCATACATCACAATCCTGATAGATAGATCCTGTTTTTTTTATTATTATATCATAATATAGCAAACAAGCAAATGGGTCTTCTGATGGAAAGAGGCGTCTATCGCATATAAACACCAAAGATGTTAATGGTACGAAGAGGTCTTAAACACATGAATAAGTTTACCAGCTATGTTAACCTCCAAACCGGAATACGACAGTGACTAGCACTGACTAGCTATTGCTGCAGGAATAGAAAAGACGGTGGTACCAGATCCGGGCAAGATAATTGAGAACCTTGTAGCCACGATAGTAGTGACTCGCTTAGCCAATCGGTTGCCTTTTATGACCTGTCTGACAGAACGACAGTTGGCCTATTCTTTAAAGAACATGGGTGATTTTTTTTGCTTTGCTTCCTTGTATGTCAGTCTTGGTTTTCTCGGTATCTACATCCGATCACATTTGTATTGTATATCTATTTTGTAAATCATCTCTCTGCCATTCTTGCAACATGTCCGAACGAACAGAGCATGCCCCTTTTTACACCAATACTATCTTTAAATCTCTTACTTCGGTATTACTAGACCTATCAACTGCCCCGTTAGTCGAGTGGTTAGCGACCCTGACTACGCAATCGATGGGGCTCAGGTTCGATCCCCGACAGGGACAAACATTTGTGTAATGAGCATTAATTTTTGTATTTCCGGATTTGGGTGTTTATTAAGTATATTCTAGTATTTATATATGTATTTCTATGTATTAGTATTGTTGACTAACACCCATCCATAACACAAGCAAATAATTTGATTACTTTGGGTACATCAGTTTTCCCCTGAATATTTATTTATTTATGAGTGTTATATCTACAGGTTTTTCATAACCCTCTCAATTCCACAGCAGTAATTCTGCTTTTATGTCCTTTTTAAAAATTATTAATCTCAACGCATTAGAAAACAATAAAATTTATTTCTAATTTGAACTGCATCAACTAGTGTTGACCTGTCTACAATCATAAAAAACATTTTTTATAGTATTTACAAGTAGCAACATTAATATTTAATTTTAACATTAAATAAGAAGCTTATTGCATAAAGATATAGAGGATCAATAAAATATTTATTTTGTTAAATACATTTTTCGGCAAATTGAAGAAGCGACCAAAATTTCTGCAAGTTTTTTCTCCTCATTTCATATTTACATAATACATTTTTTTTATATCTCTATTATAGTTTACTAATCTAACATATATTACAATTTATGTACAATTTTTTAAACATTACATTTTCCTAATTTCGTAAATTCTTATATCAATCACTCATTACCTCAATTTTAAACTACAAGGCATAATTGCACTAAAAGGATAATTGAATGACAATAAAACTGTAACAAACATCTTTCAACCTTTTGTATAAGGTCATTCCATAATAGGTGAAAATATTTTAACCCAGCATTCGGTACGCCTAACTAAAGATATCCAGCTAAAAACGAATGTCATTCAAGAGTTTAAATTTTTTTGATTTGTATGAAATTTTATTCATACAAAAAAGATTTACACCCTTGAATGACATCTATTTTTAGCTGGATATCTTTGGACGTACCGAATGCTGGGTTAAAATATTTTCACCTATTATGGAATGACCTTATATATCAAGAAAGCTGAATTAGATCTCAGCCAAATTCATAGGAAAACAAATGGGATGTATACTCTTTCAAACAAATACGGAATTTAATTAATCGGTTAAAAAAACAGACCATCTGCCATTCTGCCAGGCAGTTCACAAAAGGTGTACGATTGACTATAGTCACAAGTATCGTGATTACTAGGTTGTAAAGTTCCGCAACGTCTCACCTGAGTAATTGGTATCACCGTCATACCTATTCCTACCGCAATACATCAATGCTTGTCATCATCATGTTCAGGTTTGGAGGGTAATTTAGCCGGTAAATTTATGTACGTGGCATTGACATTTTTTTTTTGTCATAAGGATAGCAATGCAGTATTAACATCTTTGGTGTCTATAGTTACTGGTTGTCTCTTTCCATCAGGAGAGTCATCTACTTGCTCGCCATATTATAATATTAAAAAAGAGCATGAATGAAAATTAAACGTTCATATTTGTTCCCTTTTTCTCGTTTTGCTTCAGTATTCTGAACAATTTAAAAAAGCCTACTGTTAAATAATGCCTGTCCATATATCGCGAATAATATTACTTGATGTACTGCAGAACAGAGAGATGTCATTTTGCTGTTGACATGACTGTTAGAAGTAAACTATGTATGTTATTTATACAAGACTATGTATTTGACAAATAACATCCAAGTATTGCTATTTTACACTTATTATCATCACATAGGTCGGAGTGGGCTGTTCTGAACCATGCATCATCATAATGGGTACTAGTCACAAGGCATATTAGACATTTGGGAGAATATATATATTATAAACATTCTGTGTATAGAGGCAACATATGTTTATGACAAAGTACCAAAAATTGAGTGAAAATTCTTATAAATACTGTAAAGATGGCGGCTGATCTAAATGCTAATTGGTTTTACATATTAATAAGCATATATTCCAGGCAATCATGCCGAAATATGTTAAACTACTGTGTCAAGTTAGGGGTCTTCTTTCTTAATAGCTTTCTTCTTTCCTCTTTTCCCAGGAATCATAATTTTTGTTTTCCATTCTTCAGTACTAGCATCATTAAGTTGGACGAGTTGCCCTGTCTGAGGATTTATTGGAAATACTCCTTCAGGGGTTATTTTCTTTTTAGATGTATCTAAATTATGACGTCTTTTCATGTGTTTATTGTAATTGGACCAATTTGTGAATTCCATTCCACAGTTTTGACAAGAATATGGCTTAGAGCCTGTATGCTGACGTTCATGGTTCTTTAAAATTTGCTTAAAACGGAATGCTTTACTACAATACTGACAAACATGTGGCATAGAATCGGTATGGATGATTTTATGTGCATTTAATTGATACTGGAGCCTGAAACAACGGCCACATTGTTCACAAGAAAATGGCTTAATTCCTGAATGCATTTCGACGTGTCTTCGTAACATGTTTGGGAATAAGAAGGATTTATTGCATATTCTGCATATGTGTGGTCGGATCTGATCATGTGCCATGATATGGGAGGTTAACGTACCTTTATTGTAGAACATCTTACCACATCTATCGCAAGTGTAATTTCTCGTACGGTCATTCGTGTGTATTTTCATATGATCTCGTAAGCTATTTGGATTTTTATACACCTTTTTACATAAATTACAAGTAAGATCAGCAATTGTGAGCGGTGTGCCTCGTTTCCTTCGTGGTTTTCTTGTACGTTTAGTTACAGTGAATTCGTCAAGGTGTTTTTGTAATGTTTCACTGTTTTTGAATATTTCTCCACACAAGTTACATGCAACTTGGTATCTTTGAAAATGTGTTTGCACATGTGAAAGCATATCATCTTTAACATGTTCATCACAATACTGACACCGTTTACTGAAAATTATAAATAAATATTAGGTGGATTATAACAATGTTGTTTTTGGATGCACAGAATATATTATGTATAGTAGATGATGCTAATGTATGCACTTCGCTTGTTTGAAAGATGTTGAAAACTTATAGATGAAAGATACAGATAACTTCTAACTAGATATTTGCTCTGTGATTATACCGGTTGGCTGGTAATGACAGTACAAAGGGTGTTAGGTACTAATTTTGATACCAAATATGTAAAAGAATAGCTACTTAAATTTTGACCTAATCCATATAAATATTATAAATGTGAAAGTTTAGATGGATGGATGTTTAGATGGATGGATGTTTGGATGGATGGATGTTTGGATAGATGGATTTTTATTACTCAATCACACAAAAACTATGAATGGATTTGAATGAAATTTGGCATACAGGTAGATGATAACCTGGAATAGCACATAGGTTACTTTTTATCCCGAAAAAATTAGGTAATCCCGCGGGATTCGCCAAAAAATTTTATAATGCAATGGGCCGCACGCTGCTGCTAGTTATCCAATAAAAATGTTTATTGGATAACTAGCAGCACAAATTATATTATTATGACACTAGCATATAGATATAAAAAAAATATTGTATACAAAGAGCAACTTTATAAGCTCCTGACTAGACTCGATAGTGCACTGCTATTATCCACATGGTGACCATACTTTTAGTACACTTTTAGTTGAGATTTATTATGTATGTGGTGTGGTGTTTAATGACTGACTGTAAATTATGCATTGCATGCCAAAAAGTCCCAATTTTATAATTAATTGTGATTAGAACAATATTATAACATAGATATTTAAGGCAATAAAAATCTGGAATCTTAAAATTATTAAGGAAAAAGATATTGTTTTAAATTAATATTCTGTTTAGAACATTCTTAAACTCTTAATTAGAAATAACGGCACATTGAAATTTATTTTGTAATAAGAAATTCTCAGTTTTTAAAGTATTTCAACAAGGAGCTTAGAAAAAATACTCTTTAAAATTATTAATTTAACAAAACTGCAGGGTACAAATTTTAAACTTTTAATTACAGTCAGTATTCATTTAACCAACAAGAGGTAAATGCTCATACAATCTTGACAAGCTACGGCACAGTGCTGAGGAACGTAGAAGTAAGGTAACAAACGAGTTAAGAGAAAACTCAATAGCAGCAATAGCAATTACACAAATTTATTTACTGAGTAGGGTCTATGAGACATATGTGTTAGGATATTATTAATAACTGTGTGTAAATGCGTATGAATTATTAAGTTTAACAGTAAGGGTGCTAAAATTTAATATAAACCACACCACTTGTCACCTGTTTGTCATTGGCATGATTAGAATCCCGCCTTAACCTAATGTTTGGCAGGGGTAAGACATTAATTTTCATTCAATATTATTTTTTATTTTTTATATAGAAAAGTGGGCAAATGGCCAGGAGGCTCACCTGATGGTAAGTGATCACCGCTGCCCATGGACAACCACACTATCAGAAGATTTGCAGTTGTGTTGCCGGCCATCCAAACCAGATCAGATCAACTCCAAGAATTTTAAGACTGCCTGTGGCTGTTAGGGAAGTATTTTCAAAGCGAGGAGATACGACAAAGGGAGATTTTTTAGTGTAAAATGCACAAACTTGTGTCTTCTTGGGGTTAAAGTGGACTAAGTTTAGTCGACCCCACTTTGAGGCTGAGGAAAGTTGTTCTTCGATTTCCGACATAAGTTTTTTCTGGCACTTATTGACTAGTTGTTGAGAAACTCCACTGCAGCCAGAGTACAAAGCATCACCCATACTGTCGTCCGCATAGCAATGAATGTTGCTTGATTGCAACATGTCATTAATATGTAGAAGAAACAGCGTAGGTGATAACATACAGCCCTAAGGAACATCAGCATTGATAGGTTTAAGTTCGGAGCATGCACCATCAACAACGTCCTTGATGCTCTGATCTGCCAAAAAATTGGTGATCCAGTTGTAGAGTTTCACAGGAAGCCCATGAAAAGGGAGCTTGGAGAGAAGTGCTTTGTGCCATACCCGATCAAAGGCTTTCGCTATGTCCAAACTAACTGCCAAAGCCTCCCCCTTGTTCTCTACAGCTTCTCACACACACACACACACAGGTCAGTCCACAAGAACGGTTCTATATTTGATACTTGTCAAAATAGTAAGTTGTTATGTTGAATGTAATGTAATGCAATGGATAAGAATATTTGATTATGTTGAATCTATTCAAAACTACTTAAAATGAAAATTGAGAATAATCGCATGTAAATGGGGGATATTATATATATGAATCAATGTAATAAATGATGTAATTAACACTAATGTGTTTTTCTCAACTAATTGTTAAAATAAGGTAGGCGGTTAAGATTTATTAATATATAATTATTATTACACAAAAACTTACCCAAGTTTCCGTCTATGCCATCTGACATGTTCAACAAAGAACTCATAGTCTGAAGCTCCAAAGCAATCTTTACAATCAACACAGACATACGCATTACATTTACCATGGGTTATTTTTGAGTGCATTCTCAATGTTCCTATATCGAGAAATTCAATATTACAATGTGCACAAATCCAGGGGTACTCTTTCCACTTTACTATAGTTTTGGGCTCTACTTCTAGCTCTTCATTTACGTATACTGGTAAACCACTGTACGTGTTGTCATTATTAAAAGCAGCATCGAGTAAATTCTGAACACTAAAAGTTTCATTTGCAGGCAATAGCTCCTCTTTGGGTTCTTTCTTAACCTCTAACGAATTATCAGGTTTTTTTTCTATCTGATCTTCCTGTTTAACGTCAGAATCTTCAGTGACTGTGTTAAGATACGACATAGATGAATCTAAGCCCATAATATTATCATCGTCAGATATATCGTATTCGTCTTGGTTTATCGGAAATATGTTTGAAAGTATAGATTGTGCATCTTTAACTTTTGTAAGAAACTCGTACGCTTTGTTAAACGATTCGTAACATATAAAACATACAGTTTTTGGCAATATATTATTCTTGCTAGATACATCTACATACATAGCGTTAAGGAAATCCAGTTTGCTGAGGATTAGGTTGAATTGTACTTCGTCTTTTGAGAAATCCATCATTTTCTCCGGACACTTTGGCTCCGCACAAAATCTGCAATACCCTGTTTTAACTTTTTCCATTGTTATTTATTATTTTTACAAATTTAAATCACGATTTATTAGGAAATAACAACATATCGTAAAGTGTTTTTTCTTCTTTTGATACTAAGTGCTGCCAGGTAGATAGCTCGCATTTTCCCGAATTTTTTTCATAATTTCTCTAAAAATAATAAATACTAATCGTGTCAAGTGATAGATTAATAAACAAAATTTTTGTTTTAGCAAAAGCTGTGGGTTCTTTAAGTAAAGTACATAATACAAAATTATATGTTCGTCTACTAAGTCTAAGTTTGTTATGTTTTTAGTTTTATCTGTAGGTACATACTTCATTTCTTGTTATTATTGCTTATTTATTGTCCTTGATTATTTTTACGAACAAAATAGTAATTATCTAAAATATTTTGTAATGTAAAAAAGTAAATGATCTAAAATATTTCACCGTAATATATGTTACTTCTCTCTCTATAATTTTTCCCTATAATATTATAATAATATACAATATAAAAAACATCCTTGAACAAATTACACCAATTCATTTAACCCTAAAGTGAGTAAATTATTTGCTTGTGATATTGATGTTATAGTCAACGATATTGATACATAGAAATACATTTTAAATACACAAATATATTTAATAAACACCCGAACCCAGAAACACAAAAATTTAAGCTAATCACACAAAAAGTCTGACCTTACTCCCTGTCGGGGATCCTAATTTATGTTAATCTTTATTTTTTAACATTCCCCTAAATTTGAGGATTTTTCGTAATTTGACATCACTACAGAGTACAGACACAAAAAGTACTAAGCTTGTAACAGACTAAATATTACTTTTAAAAATTGGCTATGTTTCTGATAACTCCTAAACGTAGAAGTCTTAGACAGATTGACAAAAATCTTAACTTAGATATTACCAGGACACTCTATAGGTACCAAGACATATTCCAATGCCGCTTTTTTACTTTGTAAGCCCAGGCGCCATTGTATAATTCAGACACTTCTTCTAAAGGTTTTTATCTCAGATAAAGAATAGTTTTTACAGTTAAAGATACCTAGTTAAGATATCTTATCGATCTGAATTAGACTTACAGACTATAGAAATCAATCCAATTAAAGTCTCATTATTTTGTATATGATTGTTCCTAGCGGTAAATTTTATTTAATTAATTTAGAAAACGTAGAAAATTAATATAGTTTACCTAATATGTGTCACTCCAAAAGACACGCATGGGATGTACAAAACCAAAATGGCCTGTGTTGGTGAGCAAGAGTGTTATAAAAGATAAAGAACGGAAGTTTTTACTTGAGTGTATGCAATTGTATAGAGATTTATTTAACACAAAATCACCAGCATGGTTGCCGCCAAAACTTCGTCGTCAGACATATTGCTCGCTCGAAAATATTGATCAGACTGGTTTGTCAATTTTAGTAAGTGAATTTATTGAACGTTTGGAGTCAAAGGGGATATTCAATATTATTGCACAATAAAAGTATTGCGCAATGTTATTGTAGGTCTATAGTGTTATTGTAGCCTAAGTGAAACTAAAGTGATCTAATTGACTAAAATCATCAATCATGTTTGAGTACCTATAGTAATACACATATTTATCTATGTTTGAGACATTGTAGACTGCAAGTAGGTAGGTACGTTTTTATCATTTACAGTTTAGAAAAACTGGGTTTACCACTTGCAGCAGGCGTTAACACAATAATATTATTCTGAGAACACAATACACAGTAATCTAGGTTTTGGAACATAATTCTGGAAGAGAATTCAGTAGTCGTTAACAGACTGTCTTCGATATAATGCTGCAAGTTTTTCATATCTAGGGATTGTGATGATGATGACGATGAATAATATTCTAAATAAATTAACTTTTGATTTGTTTTTGGAATAGTGATAAAAAAATATCATAAAAAATCTTCTTTACGATTGTCTATTAATACCACCGATTCGAAATTCAATGGTTTAATAAATCCATATCGAAATCAAATGTACGTTAATGTACCTTACTTGATTTCAATATGCAAATAGTATTTTGAATAATGAGATTATTTATTCTTTTTTAATACTTTTATTTCAATTGCGTAATTACAGCTAAAGTATTTTAGTTCTGTATACGTTTACCTATTTATACGTATTTTTAACTTCCCACTACGTATGTGGATAAGGAAGTTACTGATTTTACCCCGATTTTCTAAAATCGAGTTTTCAACAGATGTCCACGTTTTGAGGTCCTAGGAACCTTTTCCGACTATTTTCACGATGACGTAAGTATGTCTGTATGCATGTTTGTGTGTGTGTGTGTGTGTGCAGTGGCGTAGCGTGGACTAATATATACGGGGCCAAAGTCGCATCGGCGAGGCCCCTTTCCGTTCGTTCCCAAAAGCTACCCAAAAACACGCGCCAAGTTTGAAATAAGCGAAAAGCTATCGTGTCTTTATAACGCGTTAACTTAGGATCTAGGAGTTGTTTTGTTTGTATTTCATATACAGCAGAGTGAGCCCAATATTTTTCAGGCTTTTATTTAATTTAAAAATAAACAAAGATTTTAAATCAGGTAGTGCGGGGCCCCTTTAGGTGCGAGGCCGTGGGCGAAGGCCCACTCCGCCCACGCCTAGCTACGCCACTGTGTGTGTGTGTGTGTGTGTGTGTGTGTAAACATTTCATAACTTTTGAACGGCTGGACCGATCGAAACGCGGTTGATGGCAATCGATTGAATTCCGCTCAACTAAGACTTTCTGAAAATTTGAACCGATTCGGTCCCGGTGATTTTGAGAAGTTTAGAAAAAAACATCAAAAAAATTTTGGCGAAACAGTATTTTTTATATAACTTCCAGATTTATATACCGATCGAGTACAAAAACTAATCAACTCTATTCCTCAAAAAACTACGTCTAATACATAACTTGCATCAAAATCGGTTTATCCGTTTGTGAGTAATCGTTTACGAAAAATTTTGAAAAAAGTGTTATTCGATATAGCTTCGAAATTTTTCAACCAATCATTTTTTGGTATTTTACGAAATTTTAATACTAAAAAATCTACGTCAAATGCCGTTTCAAAAATCAAAATCGAATCTAATTCTCAAAACTTATAGCTTTTCAAATATTAAAATTACGTTGTTTTCGGCAAACTTATTTAATTAGATTAAATAACTTTCAAGTTAATTCAGCGATTAATTTAAAAATGTTATCAGCTTTTCTCCTTTAAAAACTGCGTCAAAAACCGTTAATTCAATCAAAATCGGTCAATTTGTTTGGGATTGGTCAATGAAGAAAATCACTACATAGTATAAAACAAAGTCGCTATCTCTGTCTGTCCATACGTCCGTATGTATGCTTAAATCTTTAAAACTGCGCAACGGATTTTGATGCGTTTTTTTTTAAATAGATAGATTGATAAGAAAAAAGAGGTAGGTTTTAGTACATAAACCTCTCCGATATTCCCACGGGAACAATAGCTACACGGGTGAAACCGCGGGCAGGTCGCTAGTTAAAAAGGTCCCGCGTGTCGATATTTTTCTTTGTTGTTTTTAGGGAAATTTACTTTATATTTTTAAAATAATTTTCAGGCTAATACACCGATGGACTTAAAAATCTTATCAGCTTTTCTCCTTGAAAAACTGCGTCAAGTACCGTTAATTGGATCAAAATCGGTCAATTTGTTTAGGATTTATTAATGATAAAAATATTTGAAAAAAAAAACGTTTATTTGACATTGCTACGAAATTTTTCAACCTATCGATTATTCAGAGCTCAAAAATTGAATTGAATGTCATTCGAAATATCAAATTCAATCAGCGTTTCCAAAATATACAACTTTTCAAAAATCAATATACTGTCATTTTAACAAAATAGTTGTTTGAACTGAAAAAATCTATGTTTATAGTTTTTACTCTTTCGAAATTAAAATAATTTATTAATTAATTTAGCGGAAGTTTCAAGGATAGCCTGTAGGGTCAACCGCTCACACATTTTTTTACTCTTTTGAGCTTAAAATACCTTAATTTAGTGGGAAGTTTCAGGGATGGCCCGTAGGGTCAACCGTTTACACATTTTTTGTTCTGATAATGGAACGCGATGTTATCAAAAACCAAAAGGAACAAGATAAGGCGCAAAATATCTACCTACTCGTAATTTATGATTTGTTTTTTTCACTGCAGTTATTCATACTTTATAAGAGTAGGGCAAAGCTAAGTGTGATAAAGTTAAAACTTGATAGTCACTACACACAAGAATCGTGAGTGAAAAAGGTTAAAGAATTCTTAGAACTAGTTCAATAAATAAAATAACAACAAATATACGACGTTTATTTTTTCTAATCACAATGGTTTATTGCACGACAACAACAACATAGGTAATTTAACATACTTAAAATAAGCTTACCTATAGTTTTATCAATAATTAGTCAAAAGCTGTAACTACACTTATTGATCTAAAAAAAGATAAAATGTCTTTGACTATATTCGAAATATTAGAAACGCTTTAAGAAGAGCTCTGACAGCTTGTTTGATATACATAATATTGTAGCTATTGTACATATAAGCCATTATACAACCACGGAAATAGCAAATTATACATAATATAAAAGTTTCTGTTGTAATGGTAACAGATGAATCACATACATACATAAAAGAAAGAAAAAGAAAATTTCACTCAAAATACAAATTGACAATCTTTTCATGACAAACACTTGGCCGACCTAAGGCCTAGTCCTTAGTTCTTGAGGCCTAATCCTTGATAATTTTCCCAAAGAAACAGCTGACCAAACGTTTTCCAGCTATTTTTTTCGTCATTAATATTTGGTACCGCCAAAAAATACACCGCACATAACTTAAACATTGTTATGGTTGTAATGTAAATACTAAATTTATTTTGAGAAAAACAATAAAAGTTGCTTCTAGTCAATGCCTCGCAAAGCCAGCTTCACAAATGGTGATATTTTTATGTACGTATTTTAATATTCTACTTATGTTAATGTATATTGTATTATATAAAAGGGCGGATCCAGACTTAGTGTCGGGGGGGGGGGGGGGGCACATATTTGAGATTCAGTCAAGATATGCTGTAATAACTAATCCTTATTTGTTTGCAATAATAAATCCATACTAAGACCCTGCCTAGAGGGGGGGGGGGGGTCATGACCTCCATGACCCTCCCCTTGGATTATATATTAATATAGTGTAGGTACATAAATAACAAAAATGGCTGGCTTTGTGTGACTAGAGATATAACAATAAATAAAAGAATTGTGCAAATACTCTTAAAAATCTAGGAGAAAATTGGATGTTTAATAGGAAGTATTAAAAACAAGCATTTTTTTGAAGTTTTGAAAAATACGTATTTAACTTTGTCATAACAGCTCTGGAAGCCCTTACCTAAGTCGAAAATAATTACTTACCTATTCAAGATACTTAATTTACATGTCTCAAAAACGTTACATTTATTTATTAATAAGAATTACATATTATGTTACATATAAATCTAATAAAGCAACATTCTAGATACAGCAAAATTATAAGTATATATACCTAAAATGTTATAAATTATAATATATACTTATTCTCCGAAAAATCTAATCTATTTTTTTTGATATGATATATAAACAACATATTATTCCAAACTTATATAGGGCGTAGCATAAGAACTCGTAGTCTTGTGGTCGCTAGGAGTGGCGATTGCGGTGTAAAGATAATGAGATGTTATATTTATTATAATATTGTTACGTACTGGGGTTCGCAATTGTAAGAAAACACCACTTATATTAAATCCGTGTATTTACACAACACAACACAACGTAATACTAAAATACACTCTACTTGCTAGTCACTCACTATACTATCACTGAACTACACAATAAAACACTTCTCACTTCGCACTGTTCACTTGATGTATCGCTCTCGATCGCTTGATAAAAACTGACTTGTGTTTGTCAACATCTCTGTATTTATAGGCAGGGGAAAGCCCTAGCTGGATCCAGAAAAATCTAAATGTATCGGGAAACAATGAATCACTTCTTATCGTAAACATGTTATGAGTCATAAATCCTAGTACACGCTACTTTCAACCTTATGCCATATCCCACAAAGTCCATTATGGCATAGCCCCGGCCAACTATTTGTTTGTCAACAGGAGTTTTCTAGATAGTTAGCGCGCCCGCGCTCCAACTCCACACGCTTCTAGATTATTCGTAACACTACCCCCCTCTTAGTTATGTTCGTCCCGAACATCATTACTTCCATTGTAGATAGCTAATCGATCAACATGAACAATCTTCATAGTCCCTCTTGGTTGCTTTTGCACTCGGTAGGTTACGTCATTGATCCGTGTGATTACTTTGTATGGCCCATCCCAACGTCGCTGCAACTTAGGTGATTTTCCTTTTCGTCGAACCGGATTGTGTAGCCAAACAAGAGATCCTTCCTGAAAACCTCGATGATTGGCGTTTCGGTCGTATCTGGTCTTCATCCGCTGACTTGATTCCAATGCATTTTCACTTATTAACGAGTGTATATCGCGTAACCTCTCACGAATGTCTTCAACATGTTCCGGTATACTTAATTGGGTCTCTGCATTCGGTGGTGGGCCTCCAGTCATTAAGTCTGCTGGTATACGTAACTGTCTGCCGAAGTTGGCATAGGCTGGCGTCACTTTTATGCTTTCGTGTTCCGCTGTTCGGTAAGCCAGTAAGAACAGAGGTATGTATTTATCCCAGTCCTTTTGGTGATCTTCTACCAGCTTGGCTAAGTGTCTTTCCAAAGTTTGGTTAAATCGTTCGACCATTCCATCAGATTGCGGGTGATAAGGTGTAGTTCTTGTTTTGTACACTCCTAATAATTTACACATTTCCTGGAATACATTAGATTCAAAGTTTCTGCCTTGGTCTGAATGAATCTCCAGCGGAACGCCAAATCTGCATATCACCTCATTGACTAATTTCTCCGCAACCGTCGTGGCTTCCTGATTAGGGATTGCGAACACCTCCGGCCATTTCGTGAAGTAATCCATCACGACCATAAAATACTTGTTTCCGTTATCTGTCTTAGGAAATGGCCCAGCCACGTCAATCGCTATCCTTTCCCAGGGGGCTCCCACGTTGTATAGTCTAAGGTTGCCTCGGCTTCTAACCTGCGGTCCTTTCACCGCTGAGCATGACGTACATTTTTGGCACCAATTCTCGACATCTTCTCGGCAATTCAACCAGTAAAAACGCTCTCGTACCTTTACCAATGTTCGTCGTACTCCAAGATGTCCTCCAGAAACCCCATCATGCAACTCACGTAGTACGTCCTTGATGAGTTTTCTTGGCACGACCAACTGTAGATGATGTTCTCTTCCTGAAGGTTTTTCCCATTTGCGGTACAGTAAGCCGTTTTGCAACACAAGGCTTTCCCACTGCGCCCAATAACTTTTCGTAATGGCGCTGAAGGGAGCCAGCTCCTGCCATTCGGGCTTTCCCGTATCTTGCTTCTTCCAATCTATTAGAGGCCGCAAATCTCTATCTTCGTACTGGGCCTCACGCATCTCATCAGTTTCCCACCTGTCATCCGTAGGCTTAGCTCGCAGTACTTGAACCCTTTCCTTCATCTCCATCCTTACACAATGTTTACAATCTTCCGCACAAGGTCGTCGTGATAACGCATCCGCATTCGAGTGAGACCTTCCACTGCGGTGTTCTATGTTAAAGTCAAACTCTTGCAATTGCTCAATCCAGCGAGCCACTTGGCCTTCCGGGTCCTTGAATTGTAACAACCACTTCAAAGCAGCATGGTCGGTACGCAGCTTGAAGGGTCGCCCAATCAGATACTTCTTGAAGTGTCGAAGAGTCTTCACTACTGCCAATAGTTCTCTTCTTGTAACACAATAGTTTCGTTCCGGCCGCGATAATGATTTGCTGAAGTAAGCTATCACAACTTCTTGATCGCCTTGCTTCTGTGATAAGATACCACCAATGGCAGTGTTACTTGCATCTGTGTCTACGATGAACTGCCCTTTCCGATCAGGATAGCCCAAAATTGGTGACTCACACAACCGCTTCTTAAGTTCATCGAAAGCTTGTTGACACATGTCATTCCAATCGAAACTCTTCTTTTCTTCAGTGAGTCTATGCAGCGGTTTTGCTATTTCAGCAAATCCTTTCACAAAACGTCTGTAGTAAGAGCATAGTCCTAGAAATGCGCGAACTTCGGTCTTGTCTCTGGGTGTTGGCCACTTCTGTACTGCACTAACCTTTTCAGGATCTGTCTGTACGCCGTTTTGTGATATCACGTGGCCCAGATAGTTGACTTCCTTTCGAAATAAGTGACACTTCTTTGGGTTCAACTTTAGCCCTGCAGCTTGTATTTTATTAAAAATCTTTTCCAGTTGGTACAGATGATGCTGAAAATCTTTTCCTATGACTATTACGTCATCTAAATACACTAAGCAGGCATCGCCTACAAGTCCTGCTAGAACACATTCCATTGATCTTTCAAAAGTCGCCGGCGCATTGCATAATCCAAACGGCATTACTTTAAATTGCCATAATCCTTGTCCTGTGGAGAATGCTGTCTTCTCTTTATCATTAGGGCTAAGTTCAACCTGCCAGTACCCAGATTTTAAATCTAAAGTTGAGAACCAAGACATGCCTGCCAGAGTGTCCAAAGTGTCATCTATTCGTGGCAATGGATAGCTGTCTTTTTTGGTGACTTCATTGAGCCGACGATAGTCGATGCAGAAACGTGTAGACCCATCTTTCTTCTTAACCAACACTACAGGTGAGCACCATGGACTAGAAGATTGCTCTATAACTCCGTTCCTTCTCATTTCATCTATCATCTCCTGTACCTCCTTTTCTTTGGCTATTGGGACACGTCTAGCTTTCTGCTTTATAGGCTGCGCGTTTCCAGTGTCAATCTTATGTTTGACTATAGATGTTCTGCCTATATCTCTATCAGTCTTAGAGAAAATGTTGGCATAACATGAAAGTAGATTCTTAGCCTGCTGTCGTTGTGACGCGGTAAGGTAGCTGCACTTGTTCACCAAATCCTTAAGTTCCTGTGGTACGTCTCTTGATGCTGTACTTCCTGTTGATGTCAGTTTTCTTAACGTCATAACTTCGTCACTTTGTCCTACAACATCACCTGCTTTAAGCACCACATCACTGTCACTCAAGTTGACTACCTGCACCGCTGCCAAGCCCTTGTCACAAACCAAACTCCGGCCTGTAATACAGTGTGGAATTGCTCCATTGTCTTCAATTAACACACTCCTATTACCCAGGCCCTTGTAACTGGTTGGTAACTTCACGCGTACCAATGTCTTCGATCTTGAAGGTAAGATGGTTCTTCTAGCCACTGTTACCTTTCCTTTTGATCCCCCATCCATGAAAATTTCTACTAGCCCACATACGAAAACTCCTGTTTTGCAATCAATCTTGCAGGCATTCTTCTTCATGAAGTCTAAACCAAGCACACAGTCATCCATAATATCGGCCACTACGACGTCGTGAGTGTAATACTCGTCGCCTATTTGCATCACTACAGATGCTTCACCGAAGACGGGTATTGGCTGACCTGTGACAGACAGAAGCTTGCTTTTCCCAAAATTCCTCAATCTCAGGTTGCCATTGTTAGCTACTTCTGGTCGCACCACAGTTCGTGTAGCTCCAGTGTCCAGCGTTAAGCTGCAGTTCTTGCCATTAATCAGTCCCTTAATGGATAAACTGTTGCCGTCGCACACCTGGGATATGACAACTTTTGGGGCTGTTTTTCGATCAGCCAGCACCCGCCCCTTGATCCTGGCTGTTACTCGTTTCCCTGGGCTGGATGAACAGGCTGGTTGACCTGCCTGCTCTCTTCAGCTGCTGAGCTTCCGGCCGCTTGCTGTCGCCAATTAACTGCACCCGTTGGTTTGGTGGGGCAGTTGACTCTAATGTGCCCACGTTTCCCGCAGGCATAACACATGGGGCCCAGTCTTCTAGGTTCCACTTCCTTTGTTTGAGCCACAACTTCTGTAACCTCACGTACTTTATGTGCTCGAGGTTTGTGGCGAACAGCTTCTACCTCCAGCGCATGAGCCAAAGCCTCCTTCATTGTCACGTGGTGCTGAAGGCGAACAGCAGCACGCACTTCCAGGTCTCTAATTCCATCAATAAACGCCTGGACAATAGTATTGTTCACTGTGTTAGCGTCGGCCGAAGGATACGCCTTCCTCACAAGCTTCTCAATTTCCACGGCCCATTGTTGAAGTCCCTCGCCGCTCCTCTGTACACGGTCCTTTAATTGGGCACGGAAAACATGCTCCAAGTGACGCTCACCATAGCGAGCTTCCAATGCCTCCATCAAATCAGCGAACTGATACTCTTTAGGCATTGCATCCAACACAGAGAGCGCCTGTCCCCGTAACGCCGTACTCAAGGCCGTTAGGCAATGTTCATCTGTCCAACCACTGGCCTTCGCTGCTATTTCAAATTGGGTCCGGTAGGCACTCCATGATGTAAGACCATCATAAGTGGGTACCTTTACCCGAGGACCCACCTGGTGAGAGCAGCTTGTAATGGTAGCTCCTGACTTAACTCCCGTGATCTTCATTTTCATGACCTCTCTTTCCAGTTGGTCCACGTTTTCACTTAGTTTGTCGCAGCTGGCCTCCAAGTGGTCAACCCTCTTCTCAACACTCTTCATGTCGCGCTTGACGAGGCCCACATCGCTTTTTAACTGGTCTTGCTGCGCCAAAATAACAGTCAATTTATCGTCAAAACCAGATAAATGTTCCTTGAGCTGTTGCTGTTGTTGCTGAAGTTGTTCACGCAGCGTTTTTTGTTGCTGTTCCTGTAGTTGCAGTTGTTGTTCCCGTAGCTGTTGTTGTATAGCCGTCAATATAACAGAGAGATCAGTAGGCGCTGCACTCGACGATAGTGACGTGCTGGCAACACTTGCAGATTCATCACTAGCACGCATCTCAGTGTACTCTGACGCCCTCTGTGTCTCAGCTTGAGACCTGGTGGTAACACCTTCCTTCGGAATAAGTGGCATTTTTTAACACAATTTCACTTCCGACACCAGTTGTTACGTACTGGGGTTCGCAATTGTAAGAAAACACCACTTATATTAAATCCGTGTATTTACACAACACAACACAACGTAATACTAAAATACACTCTACTTGCTAGTCACTCACTATACTATCACTGAACTACACAATAAAACACTTCTCACTTCGCACTGTTCACTTGATGTATCGCTCTCGATCGCTTGATAAAAACTGACTTGTGTTTGTCAACATCTCTGTATTTATAGGCAGGGGAAAGCCCTAGCTGGATCCAGAAAAATCTAAATGTATCGGGAAACAATGAATCACTTCTTATCGTAAACATGTTATGAGTCATAAATCCTAGTACACGCTACTTTCAACCTTATGCCATATCCCACAAAGTCCATTATGGCATAGCCCCGGCCAACTATTTGTTTGTCAACAGGAGTTTTCTAGATAGTTAGCGCGCCCGCGCTCCAACTCCACACGCTTCTAGATTATTCGTAACAATATGTTTTTAGTGCTATTATATTACTGAATATTAAATAATGTTTCTATCGCCACAAATCTAGTGTTTTCTTTGTTTTATCTTTTATGTCAGACTAAACGCCTTTAGTAACTAATTTTCCTATTTTTAGCGCCCGGTTATTTTTATACAAAAGTTTTTACGTTTCGAAAGATTTTGTTCAATTTTTTTAAAAACATAAGTTGATGTCGATTTACAAGCGAAATAGCTGGCTTATGAGGAGTAATGTTGCTTCTATGTCATATTTTGTCGAATTTTAGTGTCAAATAAATGGCTTTTCGTGCACTTTTACGATTTTTTAAAATGTTATTTACCGATATTAAAAAAAATCACAATTTATTTAAGAATATTAAGAATTATGAAATAAATCCGTTGTTTTTAGAGAATATAATTAAAAGTCGACTATTCCACATTTTTTTCATCTATATTTTAGCAATAACACAAAGGTCAAACAAGGGTCAAATACATTTATATAAACTTTTATTCATAATTTTTTACACTATAACAATGACACGTCTAATTAATAACTAATTAGCTCTTAAAGTATCAAATACGATTAAACTATGAATAGAAATCTCCTTAACTGTCATTGTTATGCAAAAGGATTGAGGCTGTATAGAAATTAGAATTATTAGTCTTTTTGATACCATAGTATGGCAAACGAGGAGATGGTTCTCCTTTTGAATTATGAAAGGGACAGTCCAGACTTTAATACAATACAACTAAGATTTTAATGGGAGGTTGTTAAAGGGAGGGAATGTATGCATTTAAAATCTATTATGTTTGCATATAAAATGCTTAAAAAATTTTATTAAAAAAAAAGTTTTTTTTTAATAAAATGTGGGCTAAAAGACTATAGTATGACGGAATGTTATTCCTATTCTTAAGCCCCGTTGCGTTTAATGCAGGTGCTTAGTGTTAATTCACAACTACGCGAAGATAGCCGTGGATCAGTGCGAGTGATTCATAATCAACGTAGTAAAAGTGAATAGATGCTGATTACTTATCACTCACACTGATTAACGGCTGTCTTCACGTATTTTATCTTAATACTAAGCATCTGCATTAAACACTCACACTTACTAATCAAAGTGAAAACGGGGGTTTACATTGACCATAAGATTTATTTTCAAATTTACACATGGAAGGTATTCTTAAACCGAAACGTGAGTTCCAAATCGTCACAGTGTCATGTCGGTAAGTAATGTTATTATTATATACTATATACAATATTTCATTCAAATATTATTCCCTAGATGTTGATTAATAAAACTTTTTATTGTGCGTTATTTTTCAAAAACGTACTTAAAGCGCGCAAATATGTATATTTCTTAAAATATTTAAATACTACCTCAATAATAATTTAAATTACTATAAAGATTTAAAATATTGTTTTATATGTAAAAATATTTAACAGTTAATAGTATTTTTAAAGATTAAAAAAATTCTAAACTTATTTACAATTCGACATGTAACTTGGACATGAACTTATTTGGTACTCATCCATATATGTTCTTTAAATAATTAATAGGTAAATATGCACGGGGCAAATTACACTTACGGATCTAATCCCAAAGTAAGCAAATTATTTGCTTGTGTTATGGGTGTCAGTAAACGATACTAATACATAGAAATACATATATACATACTGGAATATATTTAATGAATACCCAAACCCGGAAATACAATCATTTGTGCTCATCACACACATATGCTTGTCCCTGTCGGGGATCGAACCCGAGCCCCGTCGATTGCGTAGTTAGGGTCGCTAACCAGTCGACCAACGGGGCGGTCAAAATTGAATGTAAAGAAAATTTAAATAGCCTGTTTGAATCGTTTTGTTAAAAAAGCAGGAATTCTTATTTCTTTTTGAAGTGAAAACTTCTTTAGGCGCGTTCGCGTCACCGACATGCTAATGATAATAGTATATCTATAGCTATGGAGAGCCAGACTAGCGCACGCGCAGTAGCCTGTGTACACGTATACACTAATACATCGACTATTTCTGACTGTATTATGTGCGCGTTGGACGCTTTATATAGTTATATAGTTTTAATTACTCTCAACTTAATAGTTCCGTTTTCACTTCTATCGGCAGTCCCACGACTGCTACTGTTTTTTTTTTATTTTCTACGTTAGTCACATTTTAGGCTGAATAATTTTGTTTTTTAGCCGAGTACATATTGAGCCTTAATACAAAATTAAATTTATATCTTTTTTCCGGCATAGATACCCGACAAAGCGATTAAACCATAACAAAGTTAAAAATTTAAATTATTTTTTTTTCAGATCAGATTATTTCAAAAAATAGCATTAAAAATTTTGTGATAAAAATGCTGCATATAAAGAATTAAAAAAATTGTTTACTACAGCTTTATGTTAAAAATATAGAAAAAAGTACTAACAAGTTAGCTTTTATAATAATTACTTTATTAGAAAAACTAATTTTTTGGTACTCTTGAAAATATTTACTCTAGAATATCCTAAAATTGAAAAATAATAGGATTTGAATATGGTTGAGTGAGGCAACCTCGATGATACCAAAGACTTCTATGTAATAACATACAAGGCATGCGTCACGCTACTTATGGGCCGCTGTGTGTGTGGCTAAAGAGTCCATGGACTGCACCTACTTCATTCCGTTCACAGAACAGTAAAGAGAACTACGTTATACCGTTGTAGGCCGCAGCGAGACGCGTTGCGTGTTCCAAACACTTACAACTTAAAAATGAGATTTGAATTGTTTTACACCACAGTTTTAATTGGTTTACACTGTAAATGAAATGGAACTCGCCTGCTTTCTTTTGTACGTAAACATTAATTTTTCTGATTTACACCTACGAAATAGCTAAAAATCATTTAATTGATTTCCAGTATCATAAAATTGTGTATGTGTGGAATGGTGGACATCGGTACTCTTTAATTATATTTACAAATAACTAGCTGACCCACACAGCTTTGTTCGCAAGTGTAATAACAGGCAATCAATATAATCCTTTGAAAAAACTTATCCCTTATTTCACCCCCTAAGCGCTAGGGGTAGCTTTTGAAAAAGTAGGTTATATGTGGCCCCAGATCCACAACAATCTCTTTGCTGCAGTCATTATCTACATGTGTGCCAAAGGATATTGATGAGATAGGCCTCAAGAGTTACAAGAATGTAGCATATATCAGCCAAAATGATCAAATTAATTTAATGTACAATAAGCTCATATTAGAATTTATGGAACACTTTTTATTAGCAAATAAATTTTTAAAAGTAATGCACTAAGAAAGCCATGAAAGTAATCAACATTTTACGCTACTTATTTCTTAATCAAGCAAAGGTTTTCCTTTTTTGCCATAAAGGATTTAGTAATGTATTATAATAATAATATAATCATCCATCAGTAGGCGTTGCTTTCAAGGCGAACTTTCTATAGAGTTTCATCAATCTATTTTCCTCCAAATAGTTTCAGCCGTTTTTGCGTGATTGAGTAACACACGTCCAGACATCCCAAAATCTAAATATTCAAAGTTACAAACTTTCAAATTTTATAATACTAGCTGAAGTTATAAAACTTTTAGGTGAATTCCGTGAGTATAACTCATTTTTTCGGGATAAAAGTAGTCTATGTGCTTTTCCAGGTCATCATCTATCCGTGTGCCAAATTTCATCCAAATGTAATCAAACAATCAGCAGTTTTGGCGGATTGAGTGACAAATCCATCCAAAGTTTCACATTTATAATATTAATATAGATACATATATACATACAAGTTTAAATACAAGTTTAAACATACATAAAAAAAAATTACACATACGCGTACATACACACACAAGCCCACACACACGCAATTCATAATAAGTACAGACGAAGAAACTAGTTACTTTTCAAATTCCGCGAACTTCTTCAAGAGACACGATGCTTCGATAGCGAAGTGAAACGTGCGTTGAGTGCGTAAATTGTGTGCTTTTGTGTTTGGTGCTGTCATGGTATAAGGTGTGGTGGACGAGTGTGGATAACTGTGCTGCTGGGGTCTTCATTGTTTTTCAGACCTACGATGACTTTGTTTCATCTCTTACACCGTTTTTATATGTTTTTTAAAGGAACACTTAAAAGTTCGCGGAAATTTGCAAAATAACTAGGTTACTTTGTCTGAACAAAAGATTTCCGCAAAGTAACGCCTGAATCTATAAAAAAATCATAAGTAGTTGGTAGAGTTTCACATCGTCTCGCCAGATTTCATTATCCTCGCTTTACCTATTCCTGCTGCAATAGCGTCAATGCTTATCATTTTCGTGTTCTGGTTTGAAGGGTAAGGTAGCGGATAAACTTGTACATATGGCATAACCAACCTGCCTCGAGGTACCCACTATTAACATCTTTGGAGTCTATAGGCGATGGTGGTCACGAGTTCACGACACGACAGTCAAGTTCTGGCGCTATTGTGATGAATAATGTAATACAGTAATGCCATACCCGGGCGTGACGTTGTAAAACTCTACTCATGTTACTTTTACACTTTGTCGCTACCTTTTAGTATCCTATATCTATTCTATAAGCGCGGATCCACCATCCAGCGTTGTGGGCACGGTGGGTATGCCCATTTTAATTATTGTGGTCGATATTTTGTTGCTATATCCAATTCCTAACAATTTTTGTGCAGATAATATCAATTATCAAAAAAAATCCTGAGGTACTCGTTTTCTTTGTACACAGTTGAAATAATCAACCAATCACAAATGTTATATTCATATAAATATATTTTTTGCAATTTTCCTTTTTAGAAATGCAATATATCCATCTATAGGGTGCGAGTTAGTTCCGAATCGCACTTGGCTGATTTTTTTTGGATAGTCGTGACCACAATCTTTTTCAAGACCTGGATCATAGTATTTAACATTTTTTAACAATTTATCCTTCTAATCGCTACTAGCCTTTGTGATTTAATTTACGACAGCGCTATGTATTATGCCAAATTATAATTTAAATTTCTAGGGCAAAAAGATTATTTTATTAACAATGACTTAATTATTAATGTAATAACTTAATTATAATAACAAGCATGACGTCTTTGATATTTCACAATTATGTATTTACACATTATTTTATACGATTTTTAAATTGATATTGAAGTGTTTCCATCTCGTAGGTACTTAAATGCCTACCTACCCCATACCGGCGTGAAGATATGTATATATGTAGAATGATAAGGTGAAACCACAGACAGAATAGATTTATCCCGAAATTAAAATATGTAATCTATAACAAATTATTAAAAATTCTGTGTCATATACCTATTATAACACAGTTTTCAATATTTTGTCATTTCCATTTATTGTTAATTTAGGAATAAATCTATTTTGTCTAATTTAACCGTGGTTTTACTTAACCATTCTACATACATACATATATATCTTCACGCCAGATCCCTTACGGAGTAGGCAGAGAGAACTGAGTGCCATACATCACGCTCCTTGCAAACTTGCTTCCTTGCTTTTTCCACATTCATTACTTTCTTCATACAAACTAGGATTAAGTTAAGCATTCTAGGTTTCTATTTATATATTATAATATGAAAGTATGTACATAAATATATATATTTTAACTTTTACGTATAAACAATTTATATTATACAATTTAGAATAATTTTCTTATAATATTGGAAGACTGTTGTGATATTGTTTGTTGCGATAATTCTTGGTTGCCCTAACTTACTGTACATAATACTAAATAGTTACCGTTAAATATATTATAATGATACTTTCTTAATAGTAGGTATAACACTTAAACTGTAATATTATTACATTAAAATTCTTTTAATATAGCTTATCTATAGGTACTAATATTACAAAGAGAAAATATTTCTATTTTTGTATGTATGTTTCTGACTTTAAAAATTATTTTATCATTAGAAAGGTACAACACAGGTTTTTTTACCAGACTATGCAAAAGGAAGTCATCATTTTGGGTCTCACGTTGAAGTTACGAGTAACAATTAGTAAAGTAATTAGAATATAAAAGAAAACGTAGCTTTTCCGATTCCATTTTCAAGTAAAAACAGGGATTTTTTTAAGATACCTGTCCATGGTGATGATATTAATAAAATTAATAAATTATATTATTTTAATACATTTTCAATATTATTTATATGTATAGATTTATAATTTACTCATTCATTCATTAATTATACCATATATCAATGATGAGTCGCACTAGTCGTAGGTCAGTACGGTTAATTCGTGATGTCAAAGATTTCTACTAATTAATTGTGTCTAGAACATTCAAACACTTAGAATTGACACATCTTGTATAACAATGATAAATCCCTATTTCTAAATGGTTAATACTTTACTTCCAAATTACATGACGCCTCTTACATTTTCAACTGACATTTTTTATTTAACATAGGACAGCAAACAAGCAGATGGCGCTTCTGATGGAAAGGGATAACCATGGCCTATAATCACCAAAGATGTTAATTCATATAACGAAATGGTAATTCCTAAGCATAGGAATGATTGCTACTTTTATTTCATTTTCATTGAATGAAATGAAACAAAAAATCACAATGATTTTACATGTGAAATTTAACTGGCAATGATTTTCACGCATGAAATTACCCGAACATCAAATGACGTTAGCTATTACCAGTGAAGTATTGACTATCACAACCGCTGCTACTATATGAATTGGAAGGATTTTATTTAGTGTGAAATTTTACAGGCCAAATGAAGAGAAGTATCAAATCGCTGTATGAAAATGAATTTCATATGAAATTTCACATGCTATGTGTGAAATATTCCATGTCTAGTAATTTCACATGCTAAGTAAGGTAAGTACTGGCTAACTTAACGCCAAACAGCAAAACGATAGTGACAAGCATGACGTAATTACGAACAGGAATAAGTAAGGTGGTGGTAGCCAACCCAGACGAGTCGTTGCAAAGCTCTACCATTTAAAAGTCACGTTGTTAGTGACATGTTTGGCCATTCGTTCACCTTTTACGTATAACCTGGCGAAAAGGCCCTCTGACTTTTCGCCAAGTTATTAATTGTAACAGGTTGTTATTTTTTAAAGAGGCAACAACCAAAATTTTTTGTATTTAGTGTAGCTGATATAGGAGCAAATGGGCTACCTGATGTAGGGGCCACTGTCCTCGGACATTTGCAACATAAGGGAGTGTTGCCAATGCGGCACCGGCTTCGGCAGTGTCTATTTATACACCTCTAAAAATTATCTATGTCGTATTTCCCTGGGAAGACCGAGCTAGGAAGATTGTTCCACAGATTGACTGTGTATAAAAAAAAATGTACGCGAAAAATGAGTGGTAGATGTTAACGGCATATCTAGATGGTGTATATGGAAGCCTTAATAATGGGATTAAATTAAACAATTCAATAGAGCACTCCCCACAGTATATATATTTTTAGTATGCATATTTTTAGGTAATAAAACCCATTCAAATTTTTCTATCAAACAACCCGCCTAAAACAATATTATATAGTGAAATGTTCATATAATCTATTAAAAAAGTTACTCACACCGGTTTACTTGCGGGGTAGGCAGAGTGAGCCAAAATTCAATAGCCTCTCGAGTTTACCACGAGTCATGACAATTGGCGAGATGTCTGCTGATTTTCGTAGCCACGATTAACGGCCCGATAATGATTTCCGTTTTACGTGCTTATACACCGAAGCTTGAGGGTAGTAAAACATCATTACGAAACTGCGAAATACGAATTCAATTTTCTAGAATAACCTAGAAAGCATTGTCACGACGGTTCCCTTGCGGGATATTATATATTAAAAAGTGGTGAACATATACACCCTATAAGGGTATTGCAATTTAGGACTGGACCGATCCATTTTATGATACAATTATGCGGTTGTCGTAAGAAATCGTTTATGGTGTAGTAATATTTTTCTACCAATAGACTTTTTACAAGTTTTATAAATATACCATTTTCTTCCGATTTAATTTTATCAGGTAGTTATTTATATATTTTTATACACATATTCGGTCCGGAACTATGCATTTTTAGTTTTGATATTGGCAATTCTAGATTATATTTGGATCTACTTGCGAAGTGTCGTAGCATATCAGTTTTATTTAAAAAAAATGAGAATATTTTCTTACAAATTTCATTGCTTCCAATATGTATATTGATGACAGTGATATAATAATTAGAGTTAATTGCAAGGCTATATTCTCCGTCTACTTATTCAAGTCTTAGGTAAGTTTTGTTTTATCAGAATAACTGGAAATCTTATATAAAACGATTTGCACGATCAAAATTCAAACCCAAAAAACTTGCAATATTAAAAATTAGCAAAATTTGCTTCACAAAATAAAAAAATAAACTGACGCGTAAAAATTCGTAAAACACAAATCTTGCATTTCCCATAAAACAAGAAATTACCATCATGATTAGAACGTAAAAATGGTACGTTTTCTTCATTTCCGGTAGACCGTTCCTTGCACGCCGTATGTTGACACAATACACTTAAAAATGCAAAGACTAATTTTAAAACATTTGTTAACAGAATATAATAATGATTCAGGTGTAACAGGATTTATCGCTATAGTATTAGAGCGTGAAGCGTACTCTACATTCTTGAAACACAGACAGCGGTGCACCATCAAATATCAATAGGTTTATTACCGTTAAGCAGCTTTTTTCATTTACCGTCTCGACTATCTGCTTGTTTGCTATCCTATCCTATAAAAATTCCAGTCGCTTTTAGGTTAATTAATTTTATTTAAATTATTTGTCATTTCTATAAGTTTGTAACTCAATGTTCACCTAATAGGTATATCTTTCAATTGTTACCTAGGTTTGTATGAGTAAGTGGCTATCTAAAATTATGAGTTTGAGCGAATCAGTGGCGGAACAAGACGTCTGTGACGTCAGCGACCGCTGACGGCCTTGCGCTTGAAGGGGCCTTGTAAAAAAGCGCTATAGGCGTACGAAAATATATACGAAATATTATTTCCGTACGCTTGAGTAGCATTTATCTAGAGTTCACTATGAGATTAGCTATAAAACTCTGCATTAGACTCATTCATTTTATCGTTTTATTTCTGACTGGGAAATGAAAGAGGCCTTGCGAAACTGAAGTTCCCGATATTACATTTAGTTTAGCGTTATCACTGGAGTGAGTTTAAGTGTAAGAAATTTAAAATGCTTACAAATTAAAAAGTTTTGAATGTAAATTTATTTCAAGTAATAGTTATCACTTTGTTCTACCGATATAACGTCATTGCTAGTTACTATCTTTGGTTCGTTGGAAGTAATTGTCTTTTCGTATGAGGCACAACATTCCAGTGTTCCAGCCTCGAGAAGTTTAACGCATCTAGCGCCTTTGTTTTTCCTTGTCACTTTCTACCAGGTGAGTCGAATTTATAAGTTTTTTATAATATTATATATTGCTTCCTTAATCAACGGTTACTGTGCTATAATCTATAAATATAAAACATAGTTGTGTTAGTTACACTTAATGTAAATGATGTTTGTGTTTTTAGGATTTTTTTTTAGTCCGGAATCGGATAATAAGTATTAAAATGTGATCGATAAAAACAATATAAAAAAATTATCTTGCTGGCACATTATTGAAATACTTTTTTTATTTATATTTTTATAATCCTAATGGGAAATTGTACTCATTTATTGTAAGGGCACGTGTCGACAAGTACGGTTTCTACCCGGCACGGCGCCGGGCCAACTCGAGTTCATACACGGTAGAAATGAAACATTTTCTGGTTAATTTGTAAGAGAATGAAACGACACTATGAAAAAAAAAACACTGTCAATACATTATTTATGTTTTTTTTTCTTTAGATGTAAATATGCTGTATTGTAACTAATTGTAACTATGTCTTTTAAAAATGTAATATGTTTTATTTTCTTTGTTTGTTGTATTTGTTGACTTTTTTTTTTTCTCTCTCTTATCTGTATGCATTTTATTGTTATTTACTGCATTATGTTAATAGTACTGTGTGGTAAATAAAACAATTCTTATTCTTATTCTTTGGATGTGGATAAAGGTGAACGCACACTTATCCGAGCCGAACGCGTCGAACGAAACGAATTATAGAATTTTAAAATGTATTTATTTAGAAAACGAAATTTAGAATTCTGTATATGAAATCTCATGAAACCTCGCACACTTGCCCGCGTCGAATAGACATCGAATTCATGAGATTTCATATACAGAATTCTAAAATTCGTTTCTTTCGACGCGTTCGGCTCGGATAAGTGTACGTTCACCTTTGTCCACATCCATAAGAATAAGAATAAGAATTGTTTTATTTACCACGCAGTACTATTAACATAATACAGTGTTGGTCCCGGCCTCCTTAGTAGAATAGGCCAACTGCCGTTCTGCCAGGCAGGTCGTAAAAGGCGACCGATTGGCTATCGAGTCACTACCATCGTGGCTACTAGGTGGTAGAGTTCTGCATTGTCTCGCCCGGGTCTGGTACCACCGCCTTACCTATTCCTGCCGCAATAGCGTCAGTGCTTGTCGCTGTCGTGTTCCGGTTTGGAGGGTAAGGTAGCCGGTAAACTTATGCATGTGGCATTAGATCTCGCCACAAGATAGCAACGCACCATTAACATCTTTGGTGTCTATAGGCGATGGTTGACTCTTTCCATCAGGAGACCCATCTGCTTGTTTGCTATCTTATGATATAAAAAAAAAAAAAAAAATAACAATAACATGCATACAGATAAGAGAGAGAGAGAAGTGTGCGTTCGCCTTAAGAAAGCTAGATAGAGATAGCGATTGTTCGGTATTTTTTTAGGATTCCTAAGTAAACTAGGAACCTAATAGTTACGCTATGTCCGTCCGTCCGTCCGCACGTTGCTCAGAGATCCTTATTACTGAAAAGCTGTAATTTGGCACGAATACACATATCAGTCACGTCAATAAAGCGGCAACATAAAATCTTGAAAAATATTTTATTTCAGGGTAGCTTCCCTACATGTAAAGTGGGGATGTTAATTTTTTTTGCTCACGTACCCCATTGTGTGAAGTATCGTTAGATAGCTGTTTAAAAAGTTGTAGGTTTGTGAAAACAAGTTTTTGAGTAAGGGACTCGTTTGTAAAATATTAGGCTTTTAACTACTAATTTTTGTTGGAGTCACGTGTTCCTCTCCCCTCTGTAGGTTAACTGTTGATTTTGGGGTGAGAAAAAAATCACGGTAGTAGAAAATACATTGAAATTAAAAGGAAAACTATCACAGCTTAAAAGGCTTTAGAAGTTTTTGAGTAATAGTCGGCCAACTTATAAAATGTACTTAGAGTTCATATAGCCGGTGAACCTGTGGTGTGGTTATATATTTATCATTGACGTTGAATAGTTTAAATGTTCATAGTACGAAAATATAAAAGCCCTGTTCTTATTTGGCATTATTGTGATGGACAATTTCGGAACCCTGCATTACGCGTGGCCCGACACACACTTTACCAATTTATTCTATACTAGCTGTTGCCCGCAACTTCGTCCGCGCGGACTTCGTTTACTCCGCACAGCTACTCCCCCGTAGGTGATAGCGTGATAATATGTAGCCTATATGTTGACCCGACCTGTTAGTAATATTCATGCAAAATTTGAAGTAAATCCATGCAGTACTTTTTGAGCTTACCCCGGACATACATACAGACAAACAGACAAAAATACTAAATACTATATTTTTATTTTATATATATTTATTATATTATATATATATATATATATATATATATATATATATATATATATATATATATATATATATATATATATATATATATATATATATATATATATATATATATATATATATATATATATATATATATATATATATATATATATATATAAAGATGTTCTTTTCAGGAATGCAGGATGCATTTGAGTTTATAGCAGCATATTAAAAAATATACTATGTAATTGTTGGTGTTTGGAAAATTTTAGGTTTAGTATAAATATCAATTTTGACCATTTTAGTGGCCTTTTTGGCCACTTGAAATTCACATCAATTTACAAACATAATGTTAAATAATATTTTCTTTAAATTTTTAAACTTTTACAATTTGATTCATTTAGAATCATATACGGTATCGAATACATATAGGATTATTTTTATAAAAAAAATTCATTAAATGGTCACAAATTGTATAGTGACATAACGAGTACTTCGACTCTATTTTTTTGTGAAAATACTTTGTTAACGATTTTTTTTGTAAGTATACAAAATTTACAAACCTAGTTGTATCTACCTAGTAGAATATAATTTGTAATACTTTCTTGCCAGCTAAAATTATTTCTTAATTTAAAATTTTACTACTAATAAGTTATTGGTATATTTACATATTATACCCAGAAACACCAAATATTATTTTTAATTTTTTCTACCTTTTTACTACTGTCAATATGTAAAATTGAAAAATTTAGGGAGTCAAACAAATGTGTCGTAGACCGTTTTGCTATAAATACTTGTTACTACAGTCAATGTAATATTTTAAAACAAATCGAAAGATACAATAATAAAAAAATAACTTTGAAAAAAAAATTAATTAAGCAAAAAATAATAGTAATTTTAAAAAAATACTCCGACTTTAAATATTAACTATACTAATAACTCAAAAACTGCTTAACTGATTTTTGATAAAACTTGGACTGTTCCCTAAGTTGTAATATATCTGATAAAAAAAAGCATCTCGATATGGCTTTTAGTTTCAAATTAATTAGTGGATAAACATACAAATATACATACATATACAAACCTAATTATACTTTCAAAATTTAGTGCACGTGTTGAACGCTTAAATAGATCATACTCAAATATTATACAATTCCAACAATTGTATCATATACAAACCAGTCAAACTGATAACCTCTGATTTTTCTCCGATGGGAACAAGAAGTAGGTATGTTGTTAAGTTGACGGTTTTTTATAATCGACATTCGGGCCCATCATATAATATTATTACATAGCCATAAACATTGCATTTCTTGTTATATTTTATTTCAATAAATGTATATTTAAACTCTCATCCTGCTTTACAGCGGTTGGGATACGTACTGCACAAAAACACAGACTTGTTATGATTTACTACTGAGCAGAGATAGCAAATTTTTGGAAAACGGACAGTGCGTTTGACCAAATTAAATCCAAACGCCCATTAGTAGAACGTGTGCGTGCCATTGAGGCATTGGCCATTTTTATTCATTTTATTTACCTTTAGTTTGCACATTTCGCTTCAACGAATGATTCTAGCATTACTTAACTTATTTTTGACGTGCGATTCTATCCGGTGGTTATTAAACTAAAAACTTCGGAGCAGAATTCGGTCGTTTTGTCTTATGATGGAATAATACGTGGTTTTAACGTTTCTTTAAGTATTATCACATCCGGTTCTCTTTGCGGAGTATGCAGAGTTTACTCTAATGTCTATAGACATTTTGGTTCATCACGATTCACCAGTTTGTTGGTTGGTGGTGATCCCCATCGCCGCATTTCACAGACCTGTATGGCTTTTCTTAAAAACCGTTTCAATTTTAAATGAATATTTAATGAATTTTGAAGTATTTCGTACTATGGACAACTATATTCAATTATTGGATTCGGCGACAGCGCCACACGGATTTCGAAATTTTTTGGAACTAATCATTATTGCTTTTATTTGTTATTTTATTTAAAACGGTGCTTAAAATTTCCACTTTTAACACTAGCTTGACGTGTAACGATGACATCTATTTTCAATAATTAGGTCGTTACAATACTGAATCAATGTGGGCAATATTGGTTTCAAGAGTACCGTTTTTTGACGATATACGAAACTTATTGTTTTTATCAATATTGGTTTAAGATTTATATTGTTTTCAAGAGTAGGCCTGCTGATAACGATTATTGATTATTATTTCGAAAATTAGGACCACCGCCTTTAAGTGCACATCCAAGGCACGGGAATGATAACACACCACCAATCCGACTTCGTGCTACTACTGAGGTTTTTGGATTTTCGAGAAAAACCACTGTTGCCCGACCCTGGCACCGAACCCGGGACCTCATGATCTGAGTCATGTAGGCTAACCCCTAGACCAGGAGGCAGTCGTTATTCAAGATTATATTTACATTATATTCAACCCTAACTTTAGAAAAAAATGGTTTTCTTATTTAAAGCAGTTAATTAGAACGTTTATTGTTTTTAATATTATGATAAAGAATAGGTACACCGTGTTTTTAAAATATCAAATTATGAGTCTTCAATGTTAGGGTTTTTGCTAATGTATTGAATTTAATTTGCCCGACCCGGGAATCGAACCCAGGACCTCATGTGGTCAACACCAACAGCGGACCAGCAGACCACAGATGTGGCCATATGTGATACGTAGGGTACTACGTATACACATATGGTATGGTATACGATATAATTATATACAATATCCAGATAATTGTAATCAATAATAATAAAATTTAAGGGTTTTAAGAATTTTGAAATTAAAATTGATCTTACAACTTTGAATAATTAAACTGGGAATCGCTTGTAATTTTTTAACCTGTAGGGCTACTCTTGAAAACTGATTTCAATTTTAAATAAATATTTAATGAGTTTTGAAGTATTCGTACTCTGGACAACTATATTCAATTATTGGATTCGGCGACAGCGCCACACGGATTTCGAAATTTTTTGGAACTACTCATTATTCTTATTTATTCGTTATTTTGTTTAAAACGGTACTTAAAATTTCTACTTGTAACACTAGCTTGACGTGTAATGATGACATCTATTTAATAATTAGTTCGTTACTATACCGAATCAATGTGGGCAATTATTGGTTTCAAGAGTACCGTTTTTTGACGATATTCGAAATTTATGGTTTTTATCAATATTGGTTAAAGATTTATATTGTTTTCAAGAGTAGGCCTGCTGTTGTTGGAATGAACAAAGAAACTGGCGAACTTTGATCGTTATAAAGTGTTTGAAATCAAACTGTTTATCTTAGTTTTTTATAGTTAAGGATAGCAGGCAAACAGGGAGTTCTACTGGTAGTAAGAGGTAGCGATCTCCGATAGACATTGGTGTGTTTTAAACCGTATGGCAGGGGCAGGCATTACCCGGCAGGCAGAAAGCTTATGTTTAAGTCAGAACACTTCAGTGACACGCAATAATATTCTTATGACGACAGAAATAGATAAACATTGGCACTACACTCTGGTATGTTGTTTATGTGTAATAATTTATTAAATTAATATACACTGATTAATCATTTTATAAATTAAATTTACGATAGCGTATAAAGATATATATAAAAAATAATTATTGTTTTAAAATACGTTTATGAAGACTTAGGTAACAAGCTTTCATGTTAGCATACGGCCTTTGACTGTAATTGACTGGTAGGTTTAAAATAAAAAAAAATACAAAAGCAAAAGAAAACAAAAACTTTAATAGGAAATAATAATTAATACTTATAAAATAGTCCTCTAATATTACTTATATAAAATACTATTTTCATATTGTCTTGCGCACAGAACCTTATATACAATGACATATTTACGTCAAATTATTTACGTCAAATACACATTTACGTCAAGGTATTTCTACAGATTAAATATATTTATATTAACTTTCACTAGATAATGAAGCATTACTAGTCAAGCAGGTGAATTATAATACTTTTTATATCAAAAATATACGTATATTACACTTACACGTATAGTACACTTGACTAACAATACTTGGCCACTTACGGCGGCATTATTAACTAAAGGACTCATATACTTATCAATCAATTAAAAATGATTTATCAATAAGAGAAATATTGTTAATATTGTCAAAATCAGCTTTATGTTTCAAAAAATAAATAGAAATGTACATACTTATAGTAGATAAAGCAGCTATTGGGTAAATAACTTTTTTGCAATATATGGTTCGTACATATTATATGACGTTTATTGAAATTTTTAACATAAATCTAGCGCTATTGATATATAAATTCTTAGAGGTTTCGTGATCTGACCCAAGTAATACCGGAAATCTTGAAATAATGTCGGAGGTTATGACATTATTTCAAGTTTTAAGCGTCAACTCTCATAACTATACATGAATTTTAGCACTTTTTCCGTGCTTTGTAAAACTTGCTAAACTTTAAAAACAACAAAGAGAAATTTCGGCACGACGCAACTTGAACCTGCCACCTTCCATCTGGCCTGGACGCTCTAACCAACTGACGAAATCGATCACGAAGCAAAGAATAATTTTTCCACGTTTAACTAGTCGATAGTGGCTCAGTTGGTTAGAGCGTTCCGGGCAGTGAGAAGGTTGCAGGCTCAAGTCCTGTCGTGTTGAAATTTCACTTTATTTTTAAAGTCAATTATTGTCATAAAAATGAAAGTAGCAAGATAAAAATTAATTTTATCTCGCTACTTTCAGTGTTAATACAAGTTAAATATATATGATACATAAAATAAATGTAGTAAAAAACTAAGTAAATCATGTTCATGTTTAATGTTTTAAAACACTAAACATGTCTAATATTGGCCCATGGCCACCGATTATAATATAATAGTTACTGCCGTAACCTTACCTTACCCTTGGAGTTGATGTGTATATGAGTCTTAATGTATAACGTATCTTCTAAGCCATGTACTTATTTGACCATTATTTATTATTACTTAATTATGTAAGTGGTTAAATTAACTTACCTTATCCGTAAACGAATACTGTCATGGTTATAACATTTTATGATTAAAAATATATTTATAATACATATTTTTATATAGAATATTACTTAAAAAGAAAACAAATATTACGGATAAAACAAAATTGTATTTGACATCATTATTATCGTGTTGTTTTACATGTTAATCAACATTGTTCTACTTGTATTGTTTTACATGTTAATTTGGTTGAAAAAATTTGGTCAACATTTGGTTGAAAAAACCTGTTGTACTCGTATAATTAAAATAAAATGATACGTCAGTTACACCATATTTTTTAAATATAGCGCCGTTTTCTAATTAAAAAACTGTCTATTCAAACCAATTAGGTTTTTTAATTATAACATGATATACCTAATAACAAAAAATATTTTAAATGGCTATAAAGAATTTTAACAGTTAATATTATGTTGCCTTGTTTTGGAGAAGATTGAAAAAAATAACTTCTATTATATGCAACATTCACAATATAGCTAGGTACAACAAATACTCCTATGCGCCAATGTAGGGCGTGGAGTCCGGTCACCAGTGTGGGGTTAAAAGAGATTGAGGTTCGTATTTTGATGCGGAGTTGAAAAAGAAACTTTGTATTAAACGAAAATAATCAATTAGTTCTATTAGTTTATAAGGGCAAGCATGAACGGTTAACCAGATTAAATTAACTTTAGCATTATATTCGTTCGTCACTTTGCCATAGTTAAAAAACGATTATAAAGTAGTTAATATGCAAATAACCTGTTTAACTATACTAACTAAATATTGACTTTTTCAGTGCCTCTAAAAAAATGTTTGTCAAAGCCACATTTTAAATTTCGGGGAAAAGTGCAAATTATCTTAATTTAGTCTTTAAAAACCTATAAATGTGTTTTTTATGGCATGGAGGATAGCAACTACCATATTTTGTTAGGTTTTAACTTTTATATAAACGTATTAGAGCCATTTAAATTATTTTTTTCTTAGGCAAAAACATATTCCTATACGGTTTTGCGGCGGATAAACATGAAATCTCAATTGATTTTGGTAGATTTTAATCCTAACTGTCAAATTTGCCAAAAATATTGAATAAATTAATAGCACAATGAAAAGTTAAACAAGCTTGAATATTTTTCATCCTACAATTACGATTTCTTTTTAAATCATTGATCCGTCATGTGGTCTATTGGGTTTTTGTCTATTGGAAAGGCGCTCTGTCGCAGTTGCAGGCAGCACCTCCTTGACCCTGGTGACATTGGACATTGCACCAGGCCTGCCAACCTTCTACTGTGTTTAAGATACGAGCAGCTGCATCTTGGACTGCTGGAGTCGTTGTTTCTTCACAGGGCGGGCAACCTAAACATAATATTTTGAATAAATATAAAATTATCAAGTTGGGTCTCGTTGATTAGTGTTTTTTGTATTCAAACAAGCAGATAGATCTGCTTATAGAAAGAAAAAACCATCGCCTATAGACACCAAAGATGTTAATGGTGCGTGCTTTCCGCGTGGCGAAGTGTTAAGCCACTTGCATAAGTTTACCGGCTATCTTACCCTCCAAGCCGAAACACGGCTATGACAAGCATTACCGTCAATGCGGCAAGAGTAGGTAAAGCGATGGTACCAAATGTCCGGGCGAGACGTTGCAGAACTCTACCACCTAATAGTCACGATGGTAGTATCACGGATATACAATCGTTTGTGGCGATAGGCCATGGTCAAATTTTATATTTTATCCATTGATATAAAAAACACAAGATGCACAATCGGTGTCTCAAAAACGTCCTCTAAAAATGAGCGCACAATTTTAAATTTAATTTTAAATTGTGCGCTCATTTCAAATAGAATCGCGTCGATCGCGACACTGTCAATTTTATTACTTTTTGTACATTACTTTTTAAAAACAACCATAAAACTTGTACCTATAACTATTTGTGTGAAATTAGGGACAGTTTTGAGTGTCAGTTTTGTTAGAGATTGTGCATCTTGGGTTTTTTATATCAATGATTTTATCTATCAATCTATCAACCATTTATTTATATACAAAACAGTGCTTACATAATGAATACACATAAAATATCTTCACGCCAGGGTTACGGGGTAAGCTGAGAAAACCTAGTACCATACATCACGATCCTAACAGACTTGTCTGGCTTCCTGCACATTCATTACACTTTTTATCAAACACGCTGGTTGCAAAGACTCTTGACACCACCTTCGGATAGTACGCAATCAACCTGATCATGATACGTCAGTCTTGGTCTTCCCAGGTACCTACATCCTTTCACATTCGCATTGTATATCTGTTTTGTTAACCTTTCACCTAGCATTCTTTCTACATGTCCGAACCAACGAAGCATGCTCTTTTTCATTTTTACACCGACACTTTGTTTCAAGCCTAAATTCTCTCACACTTCAACATTACGGACACGATCCGCGAGTGTTACGCCACATATTTTTCGTCGCGATATCATTTCGACCGCGTTGAATCTATTTCCATGCCCTTCTGACATACCCAACTTTCACTTCTATAGAATAGCGTCGGGATAAGCACATAATTATGTAATGAATGATTATACATATATACTAGCGTCCCGCTCCAGCTTCGCACGAGTGCAATGTAACAGCACAAAAATATGTTTTTACAATAAATTTTTGAAATTCTCGGCTTTTCTCAACTATAATGTCCATTCAATCTATTTAAACATATAATAAAATCGTACGAAAATCAAAACTGTACATTGAATATTTTTTTAAAAGAATACTTGGGGCGTGTGCTACAATCGATGTCGAAGCCAGAAATATAATTTTTAAAATTTTTGTCTGTTTGTCTGTATGTATGTCCGGGGTAAACTCAAAAAGTACTGCATGGATTTACGTCAAATTTTGTATGAATATTACTAATAGGTCGGGTCAACATATAGGCTACATATTATCACGCTATCACCTACGGGGGAGGAGCTGTGCGGAGTAAACGAAGTCCGTGCGAACGAAGTCGTGGGCAACAGCTAGTATACATATAAAACTTCTTCCAGAATCACTCTGTATATCGAAAATCGCATTACAATTCGTTGCGTATTTAAAAAAATATAAATGAACATACAACGTAAGCGATTTGTCTTATATTATTGAAGAAAAAGATATTGTATTCGCCTATTTTACCATAAAGTCGGCATACAAATTACATAGAATCCATGTTAGCAAATATGTCATTTTTTTGTAGTAGAGGGGGCAAACGAGCAGGTGGTGTACCTGATGGTAAGTGATCACCGCCGCCCATGGTCATCTGCAATATAGGAGGTCACGCAGCTGCGTTGCCGACCTTTTAAAAATGAGTAAGCTCGTTTCTTGAAGGTCCCCAAGTCGTATTCGTTCGGAAAATCCCCGCGGGTAATTGATTCCACAAAGGAGTAGTGCGAGGCAAAAAGTGTCGACAAAAGCGCACGGTTGTGGATTTCCAGACATCGAGGTGGTGAGGATGGAACTTTAAATTTTGATGCGATGTCCGATGATGGAATTTAGCAGCAGGAATTAATCCGAATAACTAGACGGAATACTCCCCATGATAAATGCGGTAAAATATGCAGAGCCAGCCTGCATCTCTGCGTAACGCTAAAGAGTCAAGCTGTTTAGAAATAACCTAGTCGTCGACGATTCGAACCGCAGAGTCAAGCTGATTAGAAATAACATGGTCGTCGACGATTCGAACCGATCTACGTTAATTGCGACCAAGAGGAAGAAGCTGGTACTTAGGAACTCCGGCCCAGAGGTGAGAACAGTACTCCATGTGAAGTCGAATTTTGGCTTTGTAAAGTTGGAGGCGATGGGCTGGTATGAAGTACTGCTTTGCTCTGCTGAGTACACCAAGCTTTTTGGAGACTATTTTAGCCTTTTCTTGTAAATGACCGTGGAACTGAACTTTGTTCGATATGTCAACTTCCAGAATTCCAATACTGGTTGTGCCTGTGAGGAAAGTGTTCTCGAATCGAGGTGACACAACAAAAGGTGTTTTTTTCGTGGTAAACACCTATGCCGCGTTTTTTGGGGTTAAATGTAACAAGGTTTTGACGACCCTATTCCGAGACATCGGGTACTCGATTCTCGAGTTCAGACACTAGCTTGTTCCGGCCCTCTTCAACGTGTTCCTGAGAAATACCGCTACGGCCGGAGTATGTACCATCACCAGTACTGTCGTCCGCATAGAAATGTATGTTACTAATTCGCAACATATCATTGATATGCAGAAGAAACAATGTCGGTGTTAGCAAGCAGCCTTGGGGAATACCAGCATTGACGGGTTTGAGGTCGGAGCATGCATCCTCGACTACGACCTTGATGCTCAGATCAGCCAAAAACTGGTGATCTACTTGCATAATTTCTCGGGAAGTCCATAGGAAGGCAGTTTCGAGAGAAATGCTTTATGCCATACCGGATCGAAGGCCTTCACTATGTCTAAACTAACTGCCAATGCTTCCCCTTTGGTCTCAACTGTCTTTTCCCAAGGATGCGTCAGGTATACTAGAAGATCACCAGCTGAGCGGCTACGGCGGAAACCGTACTGATGGTCACTAATCAGCTGGTGCTCTTCTAAATACTTTAGAAGCTGACAGTTTATAAGTGTCTCCATGATTTTGGAGAAAAAGGAGGTAATGGCTATTGGCCGATAGTTTGAAGGATTAGAGCGATCTCTTTTTTAGGGATGGGATGCATTAAAGCTGTTTTCCATGAATTCCGTACCACGCCGAGTGAATGGGAAATCCGGAATAGACGCGTCAATACTGGCACAAACTCTGGAGCACAATCGGAGGGATGCCATCAGGCCCACATGACTTGTGAATGTCCAAGGAAAGTAGTGCTTTACGTATAGATGCTTGCCGAAATTTCAGTTCCGGCATGGAACTATCACACTAAGGGATGGTAGGCGGTGCGTTCCCTTGGTCATCGAGAGTCGAGTTGGCCGCAAGGAACGAGCCCAGAAGATCGGCTTTCTGCTTTGCTATATGGGTGATTCCATTCTAACTGTGATATTCAATGTCCTGTATTGTTTGTTCTCACAGGTCATTAATTAATAATTAATTTATGAAATTTTTGTGCTTATTGGAAAATTATAAATATATTTCAACATTATTTTCATATAATATAACTTGCCACTTACAGAAAACTTACAATATATCACTTAAATGTCAGTACCGTGTCATGTCCATTTCTAGAATTTATTTATAAATTGTTAGTTTTTTTGTCGTAATAAATGATTTAAACTAATTACCTCATAAATTCTAATGTTTACGACAAAAAAAACTAACAATTTATAAATAAATTCTAGAAATGGACATGACACGGTACTGACATTATATCACAGTTAGAACGGAATCGCCCATATATTATTTTGAAAAATTTACGTTTCTGTCACAAAGAAAGCAACGCATCATTAACATCTTTGGTATGTATAGACGATGGTTGTATTTTTTCAGGAGAGCAATCTGCTTGTTTACTGTATTATAAAAAATACTTATAAGATATTCAGGAGAAAATTAATCAAAAAGAACAGTAAACATCTTACATAAAATTCTGTATTAAATATGTTTGAACTTGTCTCAAGGATATTTTCTATTTCTTATATCCTATAAAATATAAGTGAGATTTTCCCAGTGTGGTACGGGCCCATTTACGAAGAGTACGTCTCTCTGCTACTTTATAAAAGGTAAAGTAATTTCTAACTTTTTTCCCTGTGTTAGTCCTTTGAAGAATAGGCCAACTGCTGTTCTGCCAGGCAGGTCGTAAAAGGCGATCGATGGGCTATACGAGTCACTACCATCATAGCTACTAAATGGTAGAGTTCTGCATTGTCTCTCCCGGTTCTAGTAACACCGCCTTACCTTCTCCTGCCGCAATAGCATCAGTGTTACTATTTTGTTCCGGTTTGGAAGGTAAGGTAGCAGGTAAACTTATGTACGTGGCATTAGACCTCCATAACAATTTTGGTGTCTGCTGGCGATTGTTGACTCTTTCCATCAGGAGACCCATCTGTTTGTGTGCTGTCTTATGATATAAAAAAACTTGTTATTACTATCGTAACTGCTGGATAGTAGTTTTTCAGTATTTCACTTGGGTTATGGTAGGCAGGGCTTATTAACTAATTAACTTTCTTACCGAAATCAGCGCACATACGTGAGGAGCGTTTTATAAAGGCTTGGCTACTTAACCTCAAAAATATCAGTTTATTTATGGAGCAAAATTATAAAGGTTTTAAATCAATAAAACGGTTTGAATAGAAGATTTTTAAACATATCTCTTTGACGTTCGCAGCTCTCAACTTTTATATGTGCTTACTGTGTGCGAGGCCCCGTTTACTTTTTCATTAGGGGGAGTGCGAGTGTTTAATGCAGGTGATTAGTATTAAGCAAAAGGACGCGTAGACAGTCATTGATTAGTACGAGCGATTAGAAGAGTATATTCACTTTACTACGCTTGTGGCGCCGCTGGTCAATAGCGCTGAAGGGTCATAGTGATAGAACCAGCGGGCCAACTTCTTGTCAGGTGACGTCATAACTGTGCAGGTTGATGACGTCACACAAGGAAGGGGAAAAGGAAGATCTTTCCAGCCAGGGAAGGTGTGCTGCCTGGGACCGGAAGTTCATTTGAGAAGCGTTGAAACTTGTATATAGTGTATGCAAGACAAATAATTGTGATATCGCGATTCAGGATTTTATTTTGAATTTCATTATTTTCTATTTTTTATTATTTTTTCTGGTAGCATTAGTATTTTTATAACTTTTGTAGATTGTTTAAACCGCTACAACGCTGATAACTAATCACTCGCAAGAATCAATGGTTGTCTACACGAATTTTTTGCTTAATACTAAGCATCTGCATTAAACACTCGCTCTAATTAAAAATGTAAACGCGGCCTTATGCAGGCTGTAATCCCTCAAATATTTTGTCAAATTTTTCGTGTTTGGCAAATTATTTGATAGTCTACGGTCATGTTTGACGTGTTTGTCAAGCAAACTACGTGTTTGGCTGTATGTTTGTAAGATTTGATTGACGGCGTGTTTGTCATATGTGTTTGAAGGTGTACAGTCTATTTGTCAAACAAACTTGCCATTTTGGCGCGACCGCCGCTGAGACATGTAATTTGTTACTCATCTGAGCGTCGAAGCGTCACTTCACGGCGAAAACTGCTTTAAAAGTGAAGTCTTGTTTGACAAACTTGTTGGTACGTGTGCGCTGATATTTGATAAAAACGCAAAAACAAAACGTAAAGTTTGACAAACATGTTTGAACGTTTACAGCCTGCTTTACGTACAATTTCACGGTCTTGGTTTAAGCCGGTTTAATTGGTTTATGAAGCGCTCTTATTTCAGATAAGCTCCGAGCGAAACCTTTTATAGAAATCGCTATATGCCTCTATTAACCGCTATTCCTTAAACCGGTTTTAAATCCTGATGGTGGGTCACTAGGTTTAACCATCTTATCATTTCCTGCGCATTAGCATCATTGATAGACGACAATACGAGAATTAACGCATGTGCCAAATGTATTTTACTATTATTTTTTATCTATATGTCTTGATAAGCTCCGTTCTAGTAGATTAACAAAAAAGATATCATAGTATATTCACGCATGAATCACCGAAGAGGTAGGCAGAGATACAACAAGTGCACCCATGATTTGCCGAAGAAAGTCCCACAATGTAATAGATGGCAAGCCTATCGCCACTTATCTGATACCGGATAGCGTTGTTTTTAGCAGAAAACTGAGAAAACACATTTTTGAATTGCCCGACCCGGGATTCGAACTCGGGACCCTTATGTGCTCCATACCGTCACCAGACCAATAGACCACAGAGAAGATAATACTGTACATGCCTCGAGTTTGTATGGTACAAATAAATACCACTTATATTAAAACCGTGTATTTACAACACAAATATACAAAATACCACAATGCAATACGTAAATACACTGATAAACACTAGTCACACTCACTGTACTAACACTAAACTTAACCGATTACGCTGAACTAAAACACTTCTCTTATTCACTGTACTATATCATTACATAGTATAAAACAAAGTCGCTTTCTTTGTCTGTCCCTATGTCCTTATGTCCCTATGTATGCTTAAATCTTTAAAACTACGCAACGGATTTTGATGCGGTTTTTCTTAATAGATAGATTAATTCTTGAGGAAGGTTTTAGTGTATAATCCTTTCCGATATTCCCACGGGATCAAAAGCTGCGCGGGTGAAACCGCGGGCAGGTCGCTAGTCGCTGTATAATTGCTCCGAATCGCTGTATAAAACTGCACTCTATTTGCCAACATATCCCTATTTATACCCAAGGTAAAGTTCGGCTACAATTCCGAATCTTCCGATATTACTCGTAAACAATGCTAATCGTAAACAAGTTACTGAACGCGCTATTTTCATGCCCTAAGCGATAAGATCAATTATGGCATAACTATTCGAGTAACGGCGGCTATTGTTTATCAATAGGAGTAGCTATCTCTTTCTTTTATATCGAGATCTCTACAGCGCTCCAACTCTTCACGTTTCTAGATTATTTGCAACAATACTAAAGGTTTTGTCAAAACTTACCACTGAGAACGTAGTGTTCAGATATGCAGAAAGTAGCGCAGACAGCATTCCAGTCAACAATCCTCGTATCGCCAACACTGCAGCCACAGAGAGGTCGACCTGTTGGCAAAGGTATCCAATTTGAAATGTACAATAATACAACGGGTTTTTACGGAGAGATTCATCAAAATCTTTTTAGGGTTCCGAAGTAAACCAGAAACCCTTACAGTTTCGCCATGTCCGTTCGTCTGCTCAAAAATCATCTAGCTCAAAAATAGTTACAGACTAAACTATATTTTTCTAGCGCGCAACGGTATAGATTATATTATAACAAACAGCAAGAGAAGGCTAGTTCAAATAAAATTTTTTATGATAGCGTGTTATAGACTGTAAACTATATTTTTCTAGCATGCTACGTTATAGACTATATTATAACGCGTAACTGGAACACACTGATCGCTTGAGCTGGCCGAGATAGCGCGACTTACCACAACGTCATACAGCGAGCGATAGCACGCGGCGACTGAGGGTGTAAAACTATAAACTATGTTATAACGTCTAGCGTCTACAGTCTAGTATGTTACTCGTTAGATCGCGTAGTTCGCGTAGTGTTAGGTTATAACTGTGGACTACGCTAGCCGCTAGGTATATAGCGTGGCGTTGTCATAGCGCCGAATGCGAATCTAAATATAATAGCGTACGCTTTACGTTGAGTATACATAGAGCGCTATTATAATATAACGCTATGTGCTATGCGTTATATTAACCACCATATATGTCATTTGTATTGTAACTACTAAATAGTAGTAGGGGGGAACAAAAAAGTAAATGGGTATTTACTAGAGCGTCGTGGGGACCTATTGGATTGTGTAGATAAAATGATAGGAAACATAAAAGGCTATATAATGTTTACCATTTCAACGGTGGGGAAATATCTAGAGATAAAAAATGGTGGAAAAACTAGAGTGACATGGAAACACTGAAGCGCATCAGATCAAGGTATGATGGGTTAATTGCAAGCTAAAACTTTGAAAATGCGACGATTCAAGTGTACCGTGAGGGAGTGCGAGTGTCACAAAATTGCTGAGAAAACGTTTATTGACATTTTCGAGCACATCTGAATTTCCTTTTATTTTAGAGCAAACTGTGTAAAAATAATAAAAAAAATATATAATCTCAGAATAATAAAGTAATTGGAATAAAATAAAAGCCGAAGTAATTGGAATTTTGTTCTTTTCTGCCCGAGTTACCCACCACTATTTAAAGGGCTTACATTTGGAGGACAGCCTCAATAGTATACGAGGATACTGTTGAGGTTCTCCACATACTTTTCTCCATGTTGGATCCGGGCTCCTTTGAAGAATAGACCAACTGCGGTTCTGCCAGGCAAGTCGTAAAAGGCGACCGATTGGCTATGCAAGTCACTACCATCGTGGCAAATAGGTGGTAGAGTTCTGCATTGTCTCGCCCGGGTCTGATACCATCGCCTTATCTATACCTGCCGCAATAGTATCAGTGCTTGTCGCTGTCGTGTGCCGGTTTGGAGGGTAAAGTAGAAGGTAAACTTATGGTTGTGGTATTTGACCTCGCCACAAGATAGCAACGCACCATTAACATCTTTGGCGATGGTTGACTCTTTCCATCAGGAGACCCATCTGTTTGTTTGCTATATTATAATATAAAAAAGGTACTACCGTATGTTAATCTGACGCCCTTGAGTAAATCCCAAAATCCTCTCCTGGGCTCTCCTTCCTACTTACCTACTGGTGATAGGGTTCTAAGACGTTTGGACTGCCTTACTTAGTCTAGCTGCAATATCGTCGGTACGGTCACTGTCGCGTTCCGGTTTAGAGGATAAAGTAGCCGGTAAACTTATACATATGGCATTACCTCACCACACAGATAGTAATACACCAATAAAATATTTGGTGTCTATAGGCAATGGTAGTCTAGTCTAGTCAGGAGAGCCATCTGATTGTTTGCTACCTTGTAACGACAAAAAACATAATGTTCAAAACGATGCAGCCTTGCTATGTTAAAAAATAGATAATAGATAATATCATTAAAATATGGTACAAAATTAATTACCCAATCTGTTTTCACACAACGTAGGGCAGACGCCAACCCTGGGGATTCCCAGCTGGAAGTCCGTGCTGTTGTCATTCTGCAACGCCCGCTGCAGCCCCACTGGCATCAGCTTCGGGCAGGATGGTCCGCATATGTCTCCGCCTAGGCCTGAAGCATAAAGATCAGATTCACCTGTGTTATAGGCAGTGCCGGCTATAGGGGAGGAGCAGCCGCTTTAGGCACCAAGTGATGAAACGCGCTGTTATTTGATACAGACAAAAAACCATTGATATAAAAGGGGAGCATACGTTACCTAATCACAACGCCCGGTCCTACAAAACTAGGTCCGTGGACACAGTAACAATCAATCACGCGCGGTATATCATACGCTTATACTTTCCGAGTGTTTTTACCATTAAACACGCATCAAAATGTCTTCATTTGTATTCAACCAGTGTTATAATCACTCAAAGAAAAAAATAAGATTCACGGGAATACTTTCCAATCGTAAGTACGTCTAAAACAATTTGTTTGAAAATAAGATTAAATTATTGTTTGCTACGCCATGTTTGTGAAAGTGAGATCTATACATATAATAAAATCGTAGGAAAGTCAAAACTGTACATTGAATATTTTTTTAAAAGAATACTTTGGGCGAGATCTACAATCGATATCGAAGCCAAAAATATAGTTTTTAGAATTTTTGTCTGTTTGTCTGTATGTATGTCCGGGGTAAACTCGAAAAGTACTGCATGGATTTACTTCAAATTTTGCATGAATATTACTGACAGGTCGGGTCTACATATAGGCTACATATTATCACACTATCATCTACAGGGGAGGAGCAGTGCAGAGTAAACGAAGTCCGCGCGGACGAAGTCGCTGGCAACAGCTAGTAGTATAATACAAAAGTAAGTGAGAGAAACGTAGGTTAGGTTCGTCGCATCACTCTGCGCTCGGCAGACCGAGCCTAGGTTTAGCGATTGCGATGTTAGAACGTGCAAAAAACGTTGTTTTTTAAATATTTCATGTTACTTTTTTATTTTTATTTATAGGAAAACTTACAGCTATACAGATCGATAAATAAAAACAATAATAGGAAAAAGGTCAATTATAAGTCCTCACTAATAAAATCAAATTATATGTCTTTTTATATATGTTTTATTAGGGCGAGCGAAGCGAGCCCTACACTAGGCCACTCTCTATGCACTTTTGTGGTACATTTTACTGAAAAAGTATCGCACTTTTAGGTTTGAGCTTTTGTCGTGGTGGTTTAAATTCATGTCTAGATATGTTATCTACTATTAAAATGCTATTTCACAAACATTAAAAAGTAGAAGATACATTTTGTATTAGAATTTTATTACTGCTAACGCCATCTATTATAAAACTAATGAGTTAAAATGCTACAAAGCTACACTAGGCGACGATCTGTGCCCTTAGTAGTACATTTTACTGAAAAAATATCACACTTTTATGTTTAAGCTTTGGCGTGGTCGTTTTATTTCATTTAATTCATTTTCATTCACTCCATTTTAATACAATATTAATCTATTAAAACACTTGTACTTTTTAACTTCCCACTATGTATGTAGATAGGGAGGTTACTGATTTTGCTCCGATTTTCAAAAATGGAGTTTTCACCATATGTCCACGTTTTGTGGTATTAGGAACCATTTTCGACTATTTTTGCGATGACGTCAGTATGTTTGTATGTATGTGTGTATGTGTGTGTGTGTGTGTGTGACCAATTTTTATTCAATTAACGGTACGTGGCGCAGTTTTTAAAGGATTTCTCCTTTAAAAACTGCGCCACGTACCGTTAATTGGATAAAAATCGGTCAATTTGTTTGGGATCTATCGATATATATTTCTTTTGTTTGAGATATATATTAAAATCGACTATCTTTTCCAAAATATACAGCTTTTCAAAAATCAATCTACTGCCATTTTTATCAAAATAGATATTTATACCGAAAAAACCTATGCTTACAGTTTTTACTATTTTGATTTTAAAATATGTTAATTCAGCGAGAAGTTTCAGGGATGGCTTGCAAGGTCAATCATTTACAGATTACAGACAGTGATAGGTGACCAGTCTATCACCAACTGGGTACTTTTCTAATCACGGGCAACGTTGTTTTTATCACCAAACTGAAAAAACACCTTTTTGATTTGCCTGACTCGGGAATCGAACCCCGAGAGTTTCTCTGAGGGAAAAATTCGAAAAATTTATTCACTGAGTTTCTACCGCCTGCTTCTATTCTTCGTGCCTGCGGTAAGTCCAATATTAATTCTAAAAATTTTGAAGGTTAATGATACGTTAAAAGATGTTAAAGTCCATGATACATTAAAATATGTAATTCACATAAAAATACTTTCCTAAGAATATTACTAGGTAATATAACTTAGCGAGCCTTTACAAAGCTCTGCTTTTTGCTAGTATATTTACGTCTATTTTATATATTTATGTATTTTTATGTATTTATATGACATAAAAAATACATATAAAAGACATCTGTATTTATTATGACGATCTAAAAAATATTGAGAAAATAATATAGTTGAATTTTGCCCATATCGAGTTATAGCTCTGGATAGTTAACGCACTTTTAACATTTTTGGTGTCTGTAGGTAATGGTTGTCTCTCCATAAGGGTAGCCATGTACTTATTTGCTACCTTATGACTTAAAAAAAGCACATATCACATGCATATATTCAGACACTAGCGATCTGCCTGCGGTTTCACCCGCGTAGCTTTTGTTCCCGTGAGAATATCGGAAAGGTTTAAACACTAAAACCTTCTTCAAGAATCAATCTATCTATTAAAAAAACCCATCAAAATCCGTTGCGTAGATTTACAGATTTACGCATACATAGGGACATAGGGACAGACAAAGAAAGCGACTTTGTTTTATACTATGTAGTGATATTGACGTTATCATGAAAATAGGCGGAAAGATAGAAATCAGAAGTACTTTATTCAATAAAACTTTTTACAAGTTATTTTGACGCATCAATTTTTTTTAAACTACTACTGGATAGTAAATCCGATCACATACTGAGAAGATCCGCGCGGAAGAATCTCCGGCGGAAGAAAAGATTCATAAGACTTCAAAACGTGGAAATCTCGTAAAAACTTGATTTTCGAAAATCGGGCCAAAGTCAATGACTTCCTCTAGCGGTAAATTAATAAAAAAAGACGGGTTGTAGCTGTGTAATGAACACAGCCGTGTATGTTTTAAGTAAATACGTCCACTTAACGGGTAATGTTTTGTGATAGTAACATTTTTATTCGTCGCGGCGTCGTGGGATTTCCGGGATAAGAACTATTCTACGTCCTTTCTCGGGTCTCAAACTATATTTGTACCAAATTTTATCCAAATCGGTTCAGCAGATTAGCCGTGAAAGCGTAACAGATAAACAGACAGACAGATAGAGTTACTTTCGCATTTATAATATTAGTATGGATTAGACTGCTATTTAAAATACCTCTGAAACGATAAACGTTAATTGTATTTTGATTTGGCCATTTAAATTTTTTTTAACTGATTGCATTTTTTTTCTAATTCATTTACTAAAACGTTATATTTACTTATAAAATTTATTTTTTTACAAACTGAATCGATAAATCTTTACAGGAGCTGTCGAATAAAACATAATTGAATAGAAAATAGAATATCGCCGCGTTTCCGATCCGGTAGTAGTTTTAAAAAATATGTTGACATGTCAAAATAACTGTAAAAAAAGAAGTGTAAAAAGTTTTATTGAATAAGGTACTTCTGATGTCTGATTTCTGATATACCTAATAGCTGTTTCGAGACAGAAGATATAGAATATGCAAATTATGCAACGCAGTGATATTATTTCAAAATTATGGCACTTCCTCCTTCATCGAGGTCCGCACTCAGCTTAACAAATTCTTTGATTCTTTAGCTATCCAGTGGTTAAATTAGTATTTAAATGTTAATGATAGTAATGTAGTTATAACACCAATCTGTATTCTCTAATTTTGTTATCATCAGTTTTATAAATTCTCCCACACTATGAAAGCAAATTTAAAACAACAAAAAGCGCCCATTATCAAACATAATTAATTAAATATCCACTTCATACTTTGTATAAGAATCTCAGGTTCAAATCCTTTCGCAAATACATGAAAGCCAACTTGAATTTAAAACAAATATTTATGTAGGATAGAAATTAACGACTTACTGTTATTAATTTACTGTTGATAATGGGTTATTACTATGAATTAGTATACAGTATAATGTAGTTCACTGATTTCTTATATTATTATTAAATTACTATGCACTACTCAAGTTTTTTCCCTCAGCATAGCTATTAAACGGCAGGTAAACTGTGAGAAAATGCTTAGTAGCATATGTTACGTCTTAATAAATAAATAAACAAACATAATAGGTTTTTTGTGCAATAATAAATAAAGAAACATTTAATTAACAAATTTTAGCGTAGAGTGTATTTATTATTTCATGTTAAATATGAAAAAACAAAAATCTTTTTATTAATACGTGAAGGAAAAACTTTATACTTACTCCTTTATAAGACAATTGCGCGAGCGGTGGAGTATGAAAGGCACAGTCAAAGTTTATAGACAGAGAGGACAGCAGAAACCTACAGAAACTTTTTAAATAAAATGCATTAAAAATCTGCGAGAAATACATTAAATTATTTAAAATAAACATCACACACAATACATTCATATAACATGATATTATACAATGTATATTAATTCTTTACGACTAAAGTCAGTTGTCAAACTTAAGAGATTTTATTGTCTATGGTCTAATTTCGGCAACAAGTGATTTCTAGTAAAAAACAAAACGAAAAAATTCTCACCTTATTAAAATCACAAACACAACAAACAAAAGCACAAAAAAAATTAACCTGCGTAGCACAAGTCCGCACAGATAGTGCTTCGTGACGGTACTGAAGATGCCACAGTCTTCAACTCCTTTCGGAACTGAGTGAGATATATTCTATTCAGTTCGCCACCATCGTATTTCAATTGTAAAACCACTTCGGGAGTATCTAGTTGTCTCTCTCGTACGTTCGCGGGAATGGTTTGGTCGTCGAGGGTTGATTGGCTCTCGGCTTTGTAGGGATGGAAAATGGATACACCCACAAGGGCCGCCAGGAGAAAATTCATCTGAAATGTTGAAAAAAAAACGGGTTATTGCGATTGATATTTTAGCAACGGAATTGTCACTAAACATTTTTTATTTGAATAAAAAAAGAGTTACGTGAGACGCATGTCTGAACTTTATTTTAATTTAGCGTAAAAGGGCTCTTTTTTTTAAAAAATAGACTAAGAGCGAGTCGGACTCGCTTATAAAGGGTTCTGTAGCAGCAAGAACTTGGACTTTGACTTAAAGTAAGACAACAAAGTACGCGGCAAAAATAAATGTACAAAAATAAACTGCTTGATCAATGGAAACGCGGTTGACGGCATTTGATTGAAATCCGCTCAACTTAGACTTTCTTAAAATATGAACCAATCGGGCCAGAAGATTTTGAGAAATTTAGAAAAATTCTTAAAATATTTGGCGAAACTGTAATTTTTTAATATAATTTTCAGGTTAATGTCTGATTTTGTGAAATTATATTTAGGTCTAAAATCTTAAAAATGTAATCGGCTCTTTTCCTCAAAAAAATGCGTCTACCTAACGCATAAATTGCATCAAAATTTTTTTCGACATAATTTCGAGAATTTTTTAATCAATCATTCTTCAACCTTCTATAATATTTTTGTATTTAAAAAACTACGTTAAATTCACTTTCAAAAATCAAAATCGAGTCAAGTTTTCAAAAGTTATAGCTTTTCAAATACTTACATTTTTTGTTTACAGAAAACTTACTTAAAAATAAAAAAAAAACTTTTAGTAACTTTCGGTAAATTGGATCGAAATTGGTCGATTTATATAGGTTTTGTCAATTACAAAATTTTTTGAAAATCAAAATGTTTTTTTGATATTATTTCATTTTTAAACCTATAGATTATGTAGCTAAGAAAACATTTTGGAGCTCAAAATCGCTTTGGACGCCATTCGAAAGCTCAAAATCGATCATCGTTTTCAATGTAGATTTTTGAATTCTGAAAAAACATACGCTTAATTATTGCTTAAAATACCTTAATTTAGCGGGAAGTTTTAGGGATGGCCTGCGAGGTCAACCGGTTTATTGATTTTTTTTTACTCTTTCCACTCCATAATTCAAAATTCAAAAGTGCAAATATTTCACAAAATATTGGCTCAGTTATATTAATATAAAAATGTGTTTTTCAAAATCGCATTGCACCATTTGGTAGCGGCTTATAAAAAATATTGTACCCACAGCCCCCGAGTAATTTTACGAACTAAGCTATGACATACGAACGGACAGGCAGACAGACGTATATGGCGAAATCACAAGTTTTCCGTTATTTTTATTTGGCTACGGAACCCTAAAAAATAAGTTTGTTGTCTAGAATAACTATTCGCGTCAGATATGGGGTCCGAGTTCTCATCAATACGTGGTTAAAAATTTATTGAGGATTCTTCGAGTGAAAATCTTATAAACATCCTGGAGACTGGTATAGATGTGACCATCTTGCCTGGAAATGAGCTAACAAAGCTATCGTTTCCAGTTGTGCTTAATGAGTTCAAACCGAAAGTTCATGATTAAGTAGGTATTAAGTATTTGAGCTTGGGTTAACTGATTAGTTTGTTAACGCGATCGTTTTCCCAAATCGTAAAACGCGACGATAGTGTTGAAATCTATGTATCTCGTCAACCGATAGACTATTTTCGAATTCGATTTTCTGTCAGCTTCATAAGGAAGCTGCTAAGATGATATCTATTTCTTTTTAATCTTGAGGTCTAAAATACTTAAACGTTGAGGTGTTGATGCGAGTAGTCGTCGATCAGAAGAAGGCTAGTCATTGTAGAACTCTGTCACTTAATTTACGAGAAATAAGACAGTTGGTCTATTCTTGAAAAGAGTTCCAGTTAAATAAGTCAACTTTCTTCTTATCACTTAGGTAAAAAACGAGGAAAGCTATTGTACTAGATGTAAACAACCGCCTTGTTGAACCAGGCCTCTGAAGTCTTAATGTTCGGCATTTCGTACAAGGTAAGGGAATCCAAATATATGTCAGTTGGCTTTAATTTTTTTCACTATAAGGTAGCAAATAAGTAAATGGGTCTCCTGATGGAAAGGAACGACCATCGCCATAGAAACCAAAGATTTTAATTGTGCATTGCTATCCGTGTGGCGAGGTGTTAATGTCATGCATAAATTTACCGCCTACCTTACTCTCCAAACTGCAATATAACAATAACTAGCATTGACGCTATTACGGCAAAATCGAATAGGTTATGCGGTGTACCCACACCACGCAAAATGTTGCTGAACTCTGAACTCTGAACTGAACAAAATGTCACTTTACCTAGTAGTAATATTGACACATTAGACAATCGTTTACTTTTTATGAACTGCCTAGTATAATGGAAGATGGAAAGGACGTTGTAGCGGCTCAAACAATCACAAACGCTACAAGAAAAAATAATAAAAAATGGACAAAAATCAATAACAAATGGAAAAAATGAAATTCAAAATAAAATCCTGAATCGCGATATCACAATTATTTGTCTTGCACACACTATATACAAGTTTCAACGCTTCTCAAATGGACTTCGGTCCCCAGGCAGTACACCGTGTCTGGCTGGGAAGATCTTCCTTTTCCCCTTCCTTGTCCTTGTGTGACGTCATCCACTTCCACAGTAATGACGTCACCTGACAAGAAGTTGGCCCGCTGGTTCCATCACTATGACCTTTCAGCGTTACGGACCAGCGGCGCCACAACGTTTAAAGTAAAAGTTATGCATGTGGTATTATGATCCCACCTCAAAGATAGTCACACACAATCAGCATCTTTGATGTCTGAAGGCAGAGGCTGCTCTAGCTCGTGTAGCGCCCGTGTGCAGTGAAACCCTGGCGCCCCCTAGTGGGTTCAAGACGATGTTCTTAGCCGTCTAATGAAGCGCCCGGCACCCCCTGAGATGGCGGCACCCATGTGCATTGCACACCCTGCACTATAGGTTAAGCCGCCCCTGTCTGTGGGCGATAGTTTTCTTTTTCCATCAGGAGAGGCATCTACTTATTATCCTAATATATACAAAATCTTTTGTCTTTGTAGGTGATGGTTATCTTTTTATTTTATATCATAAGATAGCAAACAAACGGATGGATTTCCTGATGGAAAGAGTCAACCATCGCCTATAGACACCAAAGGTGTTAGTGGTGCGTTGCTATCTTGTAGCGAGGTCTAATGCCGTATGCATAAGTTTACCGGCTACATTACCCTCCAAACCGGAACACGATAGTGACTAGCACTGACGCTATTGCGTCAGGAATAGGTAAGACGGTGGTACCAGGCCCAGGCGAGACAATGCAGAACTCCACCACCTAGTAGTCACGACGGTAGTGACGCGCATAGCCACTCTGTCGCCTTTTACGACGTGCTTGGCAGAACGTTAGTTGGTCTTATTCTTCAAAGAAGCCCGGGACCAATAAGGGGAAACATCTTTCATCTGTCTGTTTTTTATGATAAAAAAAATTAGGGATGAAACATATCAGTGTAAATTATATGGCGTCAACTATACACGTCATACAAAGTTCGTAACAGCCTTTAAGGCTCTATCGAAAGAGAAGGATGCGTCAGAGCGGGATAGAAGGCATCCGGTATTGATCCTATACGGCTATGTACTCAGGTATATAGTGTTTATATACTTAGCAAACTTTGTACAGCTTTGGATAACAAAGGGAGTATTTTGTTCTGTGATTTTGTTTGCCGTATTTTTTTTGTGACGGGCAATTATATAAATATTAAAGGCAGCAAACAAATAGTTTTCTCCTAGTAGAAATAAATGAAGATCGCCTTCGTTTTCTTTTTAAATTTAAGAATAAGCTCTTGTCGGTGCTTTTTTGGTTCGGTTTGCTGCTATCGTGGGAGCAAATAGTTTAGTAGTTTCCTTTTGATTTCTACACCGTAGTTTAAACGCCGCGTGTCACCTTCGAATATTTGGTTAGGAGACCTTCCAGAATTGTTCTTCGGCCTTCTACCAATACTGATACAGCTGTTGCTCAGTGTCAGGGAAATGCTGATTAAGTGGCAGTACTTAAATTTTATGTCACAGGGCCGTTTCCAGACATTTTAGAATTTTGTAGAAAACTAGTTCTACTGGACTTCTCCCCTATATCAGACTGTTTAATCACTAAGTTTGTAGTTAACCACCATATATATCTATTGGCCATTTTATTACCCGCGGCCCTATCAGATGCTATTGACAGATGCTAAGTTTACAGACTACTGATGCTTTTGCGGCAGGAATAGGTACCAAATATGGGCGAGTCTTTGCCAACTCTAGTTAGAACATTTAGTGACAGTGATACGAAGCATTTTTCTGCCTGTATCGAGATACTTGGCAATAAGGCCTCAATTTTTCAAAGGAATCCGAGAAAGCGGGCAAACAGACGATCATTTTTCTACCACGTAGGTAAGAAGTGACTGAAGTCGTTTTTTTTTTTCATAGAATAAGCAAAAAAGGGTAAAATATGAGAGAATAGGTACAAATACGCGTCAGTCATCACTATTTTTTATGTTACAGGGTCGCAAATAAACAGATAGATCTCCTGAAGAAAAGAGATAACCATCGCCTATAGACAACAAAGATGTTTATAATAATTTGCTATCCTTATGGTTGTAATGCCACATGTATAAGTTTACCGGCTACCTTACCAAGCGATGGATAAGATAACTAATAAACTTATACATCTCTACCACGTAGATGGCAATACTTTTGAAATCTTTAGTGAAAGATTTGGAAGGCGAAATATAATTTTTACGCTATGGAATCTGCTTATTGGTTATCTTACTGTATAACATACGTACTCGACCTTTTTATGGAATCAACTTATATACGAGAAAGTGGGCAATCTTATGCCAAATAAGGTCCACTGCCCATCGACATTTGCAATATAAGGGATTGTTGCCAATACGATACCGGCTTGGGAAATGTGTGTTTATCCATTTCTTAAGTCATATTTCGCCGGGAGAACTGAACTAGACAGATTATTCCACAGACTGTTTGTGAATATGAAAAATGTACTCGAAAACCGAGTACTAGATGTTAACAATGCACCAATTTGAGTTTTATAACGTTGTATTGTGATAGGAGAATATCAAATGTTATTAAGCATTACTGAGCACACCTAACTTTTGTAAAACAAATTTGTATTTTCGACTTAAACTAGAACCGTTACAGTCTGACGAAACAAAATACCTATTGTAAGATAGCTTTTGTTTTGCTACGAAATTGATACTGCGCGTAGAAGTAACTACGAAATTGTACTACATTCGTAGACTTTTCGTAGTATAGCGTAGGCGTAACTTGATTTTATGTCTTGCCGAGGGCAGTACGATAATGCAGCGGGTTTTTTTTATCGACTCGACTTCTCATCATTAAAGCCATTATTACCACATGCCGACTGTAGCTGACATATTTGTTCACATGCTTCAGAGAATAGTAACGTTTACTTGTATGTTAATTGTCGTTTCGAATATCTAAGAGATACGCGTTTCTCGTTGTGTACATCTGTACTTTTCCCCCATGTTTGAAGATTAGACCAACTGCAGCTCTACCAGGCAGGTCATAGAAGGCGACCGATTGGCTACACGTGTCACTAACATCGTGACTACTAGAAGGTGAGTTCAACGTCTCACCCGGCTATTTGGTACTATCGCATTACCTATTTCTGCCGCAATAGTGATTGAAGCTTGTCATTGTTATGATCCGACTTAGAGGGTAAGGTAGTCGGTAGAATTATGCATGTGTCATTGCCATTCCGCCACACACTATTAATATCTTTGGTGTCTATAGGCGATGCTTTCCATCAGGAGAGCTAATTGTTTTGTATTTTATGATATTTAAAAAAAATATATTATAGAGAAGTAAAGTTAGTAAATTTTCGAGTTTTATTGTAAAAAGTAATCGCCTCTGTGGTCTAGTGGTCCAGCGTTGGAGTTGACTACATGAGGTCCCGGGTTCGATTCCCGGGTCAGGCACTTAAAAAAAAGTGTTTTTTCAGTTTTCTGAGAAACACAAAGTTGCCCGGGATTGGAAAGTGTCCGGTTGGTGATAGGCTTGCCACCTATCACATTTGTGGGACTAAGTATCTTCGGCTAATCGTGGGTGCACTTGTTGTACCTCTGCCTACCCCTTCGGGGATATGGGCGTGAAGATACGTTAAGTAATATATGCATTTATTGAACTGATTTTGAAACTTCTACCATTAATAGAAATCTTTATTATTTCTGAGTGAATTAGACGACATTTTACCACATATTTTGGGGATCGGGGATATACACGTGTTATGCCGTAAGAAATAGCTAGTGTGAAAATAAACAAGAAGTTATCGAGGTCGACAAAGTGTGTTCTCTCGCGGACGATTCGTCCATGCCTTTAGACTAAACGACTTGCCAAAGAAATAGTCATTCATACAGACGCTTGAAAAAACATTACTCTCCTTCTGTTACAGTTGTTTAAAATAATAATTTCTGATATATAAATTAATATCTGTTGAAAGTACGTATAAAATTAACATAACATTTACTCACGGCTGGAAACCCCGTCTCGTCGGTATCTCACAATGGAATACGCTGTGACCGCTTCTGTTCAGGCTCGTAATTGATTACAGATTACTTTACATTCAGACGCTGCAATAATGTTTAATATACAACTGCGCATAATCAAAGTCTTTTGTCAATCCTGTGGGAATGATACGGGTTTATGGGGTAAAATAAACTTAAATAATAAGTAAGAAACAAGTTTGACAGTAAATTCTATTCAATTCCGTTCAAACGTTTTTACGTGATTGAGTAGAACAACATTTAAACGTACAAATATCCCGGACTCACCAACAGTTTTGAGACTTTTAATCTATATTCTATACTAGCTGTTGCTGGCGACTTCGTCCGCGCGGACTTCGTTTACTCCGCACTGCTCCTCCCCCGTAGGTGATAGCGTGATAATATGTAGCCTATATGTTGACCCGACCTGTTAGTAATATTCATGCAAAATTTGAAGTAAATCCATGCAGTAATTTTTGAGTTTACCTCAGACATACATGCAGACAAACAGACAATCAGACAAAAATTCTAAAAACTATATTTTTGGCTTCGATATCGATTGTAGATTACGCCCCAAGTATTCTTTTAAAAAAATATTCAATGTACAGTTTTGACTTTCCTACGATTTTATTACATGTTTAGATTAATATTGTCTTATCAGATTAATATCAATGTGAAAGTTTGGATGTATGGATAGATGGACGTTTGTTACTCAATCACGCAAAAACTACTAAACGGATTTAAATGAAATTTGGCACACAGGTAGATGATGACCTGGAATAGCAAATAGGCTACTTTTTATCTCGGAAAAATTAGATAATCCCAAGGGATTCACCAAAAAATTTTATAATGCAGCGAGCTGCAGGCGGCAGCTAGTAATAATATAAAAAAGAGAATATTGCTTAAATACGTAGTAAACTTCAACGAAATTAGTGTAAAAATTATATTTAGTAATATTCAGAAAATATGGTCACCGTGGGGATGACAGTGAGGCACTAACGAGTCTAGTCACGATATCGACAAATCAATGAACTTACGATATTTATGTTTTATTTTTTTAAACAAAACTGCACAAAAAAGGCAAATATGTGTAAAGGGCAAAAAAGCTTGGGGTTGATGGCTTCCCATATCAATCTTTAATAATTATTGTAAGTTATTGTTAAAAAGTGTACATTATATTAAATTGAAATATATACACAGTGTGTAAAAAACCCTGTCTGATCGTCAACGGCATTTTTGGTAGCTTAATGCAAACATATTTGTGTCATTATAAAATGTGTGTCATATGATAAATAAATTTTTAGCTTATTTGCTTGATTTAAGGGGAAGTTTCTCAATTTTAGTACTAAAATGAGGCAATTTAAAGTACGATTTCTTTTTTATTTTAATAAAACGAATTATTTGATATTTTTTTATAATGCCATTGACCTACCAATATACCTTTTTCGGATATAAAAAGACAAGCCCGCTGAGTTTCTTCCGTCGGACCTCCTCAGCGTGAGGCCGCATTTCGATCTGGTATTAAAAGTGTAAACGACAATATGATTAAAATCATTTAAAATAAATTGAAATGTACGCGAATGCCGACATAAGCATTTTTATTGAATAAATAGCAGTTACTCGCGACTCCGTCCGTGATCAAAAATCATCTTCTATGATAAAAAAAAAACACTTCAACTTTGACTTAATGGTCAAATTTTAAGTATCTAAAAAGTATCTTCACGCCCGTGCCCCTGAAGGGCAAGGGTACAACAAATGCACCCACGATTAGTCGAAGATACTTGGTGCTCAAGTGTGATAAGTGGCAAGCCTATCATCAACCAGATACCTTCAATCCCGGGTAACATTGTTTTTAACAGAAAACTGAAAAACACATTTTTTTAATTGCCCGACCCGGAAATTGTACCCGGGAACTCATGTGGCCAACACCAACGCCGAACTACTAGACCACAGAGGCGATTAGTATATTTTAAATATCTATTTGCTATCAGAATCGACTACCTACTGAATACATCTACTTACGGTTTTTTAACAATCATTCTGTTTAAATGTTGTCGACATTACTCTGTACCCACGCCGTATTATCTTGTTATTGTATTGACAGGGCTTTTTAGTGTAGTAGGCTTTTACGATATCTGGTCTGGACAAACAGGCTGCTATCTGACATGTTATTCACTGGCGCTTTATCAAGTTCACTTTATATTTAGAGCACTGAAGTGTAGCTAATAATAATAACTAGGGATCGCATGTGGCCGAAATTCTACGACAGATTAAACAATAGAATCTCTTTTAAGTTTCTCAACTGACTTTAGTCATAAATAAAATAGTGTATGTAATTTTTTTTTTTTTTTTTTATTTATTTATTTATTTATTTCATCACAAAAGCGGTACATCTTTTAGATTAAATTAATTAATATCTTGGTAAATTTATTTTGCCATTTTTGTGAGAAACATGGTGCCTGAAGTAGGTTCAATAAGTACCTGTGACACAAGTCACCAATGCCCTCACATAGTGGATACAAAATACAAATTTTAATTTTAACAAAAAAACTTAAATTTATATGTATAGAGTAAGACAATGTAAATATGTCTGTATATTATCATGTATGTCACATTAATGTAGAGTGTGTAGTAAATAAATAAATAAATAAATTCTTGACAATCTAACCCCAAAGTAAGCAAATTGTTTGCTTGTGTTATGGCCATATATACTAGCACATAGAAATACGTACATAAATACAGTTACATACATAATAAACACCTAAACCTAGAAATACAAACATCTATGCTCATTACCCAAAGTTTTTCCATGTCGGGAATCGAACTTGAGCCCCCTCGATTTGTAGTTCGCTAACCACTTGACCAACAGGGCAGACAATGGTATTTTTTTTAATTTAACTAATTCTAATGCATTTTTTTAAATCCTAAGATATCAAACAAGCAGATGGGTCTCCCGATGAAAAGAGTCAACCATCGTCTATAGAAACCAAAGATGCAGAACTCTACCACAGTTGGCCTGTTCTTCAAAGTTGCCCGGACCAACGCGGCGGAAATTGTTTATTACTATTCAAGTCAATTATAGTTCAAGGCTAACTTTGTACTACATTTAAAGTGCAAGCTTTTCTTAGTACGACACTCTAAAATTTCTTTTATTATTATCGGTTGAAAGAAAATGTATGGCTCAGTCAACTTCAATCACACTCAGTATTTAATTCATACACTAATTTGATATAAAACGTATATAATTATAAAGAGAAACCTTAATTCTTCAAATTCTGTATAACTTTAAGCCTTTAAAAAGAGTTAATTACTCTAAAAAATCTAGTTGAAAAAAATTTGATGGCCAGTTGCTTACTTTATGTCTGGAAACTCAAATAAATCAATGGGTTGATTGGCTTTATGAATTCACTTTATTTTATTACGAGTATCAATATTATTTAATCTAAAATCACTTCATTCGGATCTGTTTTTTTTTTGTATAATAAATAATTTAAGGAATAAAAAAACGTTGCAGCGTGCACTTTTAGATTTTTCAAACTTTTTTATTTTAGCTACCTTTCGTTAGTTATCTGATTTGAGATTTTTCGAAGAGAAAAGATGGGCGTCTCGTCAAAATTAAGTTGTTCACAAAAATTCAGCTTCTTACTAATCTTCTTTTTTTTAGTTAAGAAACCCAACGCCTAAAGACACTAATTATAATAGCTGATGTAAATGGTACGTTGCGAATCTTTTGGCCGAGTCTTAACGCTACATACATAAGTTTATAGGCTACCTTATCCTCCAAACAAGAACATGATAGTGACAAGAATTGACGCTATTGTGGCTAGAATATGTAAGACGGTGGTATCATATTAGGGCGAGACAATGCAGAACTCTACCACCTAGTAGCCACGATGGTATTGACTTGCATATCCCATCGTTTGCTTCATACAAACTGACTGACTTAATGAAAGCCCAAACAAGCGTGGGATAAAACACATACTCCCCATTCGCGTAAGTGTCGTAAGAGGTACAAAGTTTTTGTTTCACGTATCACTATATAGGTTTTTCCCCGTGTTGGTCCTGGGCTCCTTTGAAGAAGAGGCCAACTGCCGTTCTACCAGTCAGATCGTAAAAGGCGACCGATTGGCTATTCGAGTCACTACCATCGTGGCTACTAGGTGGTAGAGTTCTGCATTGTCTCGCCCGGGTCTGGTGCCACCGCCTTACCTATTCCTGCCGCAATAGCGTCAGAGCTTGTCGCTGTCGTGTTCCGGTTTGGAGGGTAAGGTAGCCGGTAAACTTATGCATGTGGCATTAGACCTCGCCACAAGATAGCAACGCACCATTAACACCTTTGGCGTCTACAGGCGATGGTTGACTCTTTCCATCAGGAGACCCATCTGCTTGTTTGCTATCTTATGATATATAAAAAAAAACAGTTAAACCTTCCTTTGCAATACTAATATTATGTATCTTGTAAGACAAATTAAAATTAATTCAAATATACATCGACCTAAATTACGGAGTAGGCGGCGTTCCCTCCCTCAGGGCGTGGCCCGCCCCATGACGTCAGAGGCTAGGGGTGGGCTAGGGAGAGTGGGGGCAGTGCTCAGGACATTGTGGTATCTAATAAGGTATGATCTAGTGATAAAATGACGATAACATAACCATGGTAATTTTCTACATTATTGATTATTTTATTAAAGCTACTTAAGTGATCAGTTTTGATTTAATTTCGTTATAAATCTATAACTATAAATAAAATTTAGTGTCTGTTATAAGAACTATGTTACATACATATCTTCACACCAAATCCCTTACGAGGTAGGCAGGGAGAACCGAGTGACATACATTACGATCCTATCAGTCTTGTCTCGCTTCTTCCACATTCATTACTGTCTTCATGCAAACGCGCCGGTTGGAAAGACTCTTAAGACCACCTTAGGGGCCTAAACTAAGCAAATTATTTCTTTGTGAAATGGATGTCAGTCAACAATATTTATACATATATATTTATAAATACTCAAATATATTTAATAACACACCCAAACCTAGAAATGCAAACATCTATGTTTATCACACATGCGTTCTTTCTAGACGGGAATTGAACCCAAGCCCCATTGATGCGTAGTTAGGTAGGGTAACCACTTGACTAACGGGACGGTCAAAAATCAATTTATCTACAAAGTAAAAAAAAATATTTACGTGATACGAAGTCAGAAACAACCGTTTTAAATTGTTTATCTGTCCGTCTGTCTGCATGTACGAGGAATCTTTAGAGTGGCTAAATCGAATTAAATAGGACTTTCACTAAATGGAAGAAGAGTTTGTAAGGCAACATAATAATGACCTGTTGTATCATAAATATTTAGGGTTTATTTATTTGCATAAAATTCTCAGTAAAATATTTATAAACTTACTCTACTTACTACATACACCAAGAGCCAATAACGGATTTATATTTTCTAAAGTAGTGAAAGTCGAAAATCGCTTATACATGAATAAGCCAATAGCAATAAAAAGCTAGAAATTAAAAAGTCAATAGCAAACGTAAAAAAGTAATCAAATTATCTATTGCAGGCACGATACTACATTTACATATCCATACTTCCATACTAATATTATAAATGCGAAAGTAACTCTGTCTGTCTGTCTGTCTGTTACGCTTTCACGACCAAACCACTGAACTGATTTGGATAAAATTTGGCACAAATATAGTTTGAGACCCAAGAAAAGACATAGGATAGTTCTTATCCCGGAAATCCCACGGAAACGGGAACTATGCGGGTTTTTATTTTAGAATTTTTTCCACGCGAACGAAGTCGCGGGCACAGCTAGTTTTGAAATAAATTAAAGGAAGTTACTGATTCCACCCTATTATCGAAAATCGTGTTTTCATCAGATCTTTACGTTTTGAGGTATTAAGAAACTTTACCAAATGTTTTCATGAAGACGTCAGCATGTCTGTACATAAGAGTGTATGTCTGCGTGTGTGTTGTTTGTTGTGTGTGTGTTTGTTGTTACACGATTAAATTAACACTTGCACATTAATTTTATCCTACAACTTTATTTGTAATATATCACTCAACCGGTTTCACTCTAAGCATCTTCAGGATCTAATTTACTTATTTACTTATTAAAACTTATAACTTTTGAACGGATTAACCAATCAAAATGTGGTTTCATGGCATTTGATTTAATTCTACAAAACTGAGATTTTTTAAATTTGAATTAATTTATCTTATTTGAGACATTTTAAAAACTGCCAAAAAGTCACTGAAATAATGATTTTTTAATAACTTTCAGACCAATTTTCTAATTTATTGGAAAAACTAAATAGTTTTTTCTTTAACCTTCTCGACTTATATATATATTCAACCTCTTACAATGTTTTTGTATATCTAAAAAAACTGTGTTAAAATATTCTGTTTAAAAGATAAAAATTGAATCTAGTGCTCAAAAGTTACATCTTTTCAAATTTTGTGTGTCTTTTTATAACCAAGAAAGAAAGAAAGAAGAAAGAAAATATTTATTTGCAAGAATATGGGTGTTACAAGTTGTTAAAAATAAATTAAGTTACCAACATATTCTACCATTATACGGTGTGCAAATATTTAAAAAAAAAGATCTTTATATAATATTACATTTAAAACATTCTTTCGATTATTTAGAATTACTACCGGATCGGAACGCACACTGAGAAGATCCGGCGGAAGAAACTCAGCGGGCTGGTCTTTTTTCTTTATTTTATGTATTTGTTATAAATGTACAATGATGATTTCATATTACAAAAGTTATTTTTATAATTACAAGTTTCATATTTTGTGCAATTAAATTTTTTATAATTTACAAAATGTTCACTATTTACAAAATTTTACTAGGTACTACGTTGAAATTTTTTAAGGACAATTCAACAAACTTATATTTCTATTCATTAATATTTAATTTTATCGGCTAAAAATTCTTTAATATCATAATAAATTTTATCTAACAGCAAATCAAACAACTTTTTGCGAAATTTATTTATAGGTAATGATTTAAGACTATCAGGAATATGATTGTATATAATAATAGACATACAATACACATTTTTTGTAAAAATATTTAATTTTGATTAGGCACATATAATTTTTTCTATACCTAAAATATGAGTTACCAGTGACTTCAGCATTTGTTTTAAATAACTTTCGGTGCTTTTTTACAAATACGCATACCTCTAAAATATACAAACATGGTAAGGGAAGTACCTTAAGAGACTTGAAAAGTGGTTTACAGGAATGTAACTGATTAACACCACATATTGCTCGAATACATTTCTTTTGGACTCTAAAAATTCGTACCAATTCAACAGAATTTCCCCAACTAGGAATTCCATATTGTAAATTAGAAGATACATATCCATGATATGCTAATAGGGAGGCTTTTACGTTTTCTACTTCTCTTAGTCTTTTTAAGACATAGACAAATCTATCAATCTTATTACTTTATATTTGTAAATTAATTTCAGACTAAGTGTTCATTTATTCCAATATTTGTTCCGCTCTTGTCTTTGAAAAACTGCATAAAATGCGTTGAATTCGAATTGAAATGACAGAATTTAATAAAAATCAGTTAATTCCTTTAAAAGTTATCGTGATTTTTTTGACTGAGACAATTTAGATTTCAAAAGACTGCGTTAAATGTCAATCGAATGATCAAAACCAATTTTCACGATGAAAAGTTTGTCAAAAATTAGAATAGTGCATGTTTTCAACAAACTTATCTTTTTGAACTCTTCCAGCTCCAAAATTCATACTTAGGTATATTTTTTACTACTTTGAGCTAAAGTTAACTCAACTTAGCTACAAGTTCCAGGAATGGTCTGCAAAGTCAATCGGTTTGCAAATTTTTTTAAGTTAATTTAAAAATAATAATGCGTATTTACATTTATATTTTGTAAATTAATTTCAGCATTACCTGGTACTGCTCTAAGTAGGGCTTATTATCAAGCAATAAACGGGTACGAATGCTACGAATTTTCTACGAAAAATATGATTACAATTTCGTAGCTTCATTCCGTAGTAAGCTCCACTAACAAAAAACGTTCGGACAAAATATAAAAATAAAGATTTTACTAGGTGGTAGAGTTTTACAAAGTCTAGCCTAAGTTTGGTGCCACCGCTTCACCTATTTCTGCTATAGTAACGACAGTGTTTGTCAGTCTCCTTTCCAGACCGGAGGATAAGGTAACCGGTAAGCTTATACATGTAGCTTTTCCGTCCCGTCACATGGGTAGTAAAGCTCCATTAATACCGTTGGTATTTTCAGACGTTATTTCTTTCCATCAGGACAGCTATTACTTTATTTGCTCGCATTGAAATAAAAAAAATATTGTACTAAAGGAAATTAAAATTACCGCGTTGAAAATAGTAAACCAGAGTTCAAAGATAAAATTGACGTATTTAATTTGCAAAATATTCGGTCCTTGGATAAGTTTGACCCATTCCTTACACGATTTTTTGTTTCAATTGCATTACAATAATTGCATACAAGATTTCGCGGAAATTTTGGTAATGAAATACCATCATTTCCTCCTGCTCGTTTGCCTTCTCTTCTATTAAAAAACAATTTGTTCTTTGAATTATGTATTTCCGCAAAGTAACATCTGAATTTATAAAATATCGGTAAACCAGGGTGTTTGGTATAAAGAGAGTAACAGACCAATATCTGTATGAATAGAATTTTGAATCTGGAGGTGGCAAAATACTTAAAATGTGATATACTTAAAATCTGTAACACATACTAATCACAAGAAAGAAAATAATATAAGAATGTGTGTACTGAGTGCTAAGTGTGAGTTTTTCTTTTCGCATTCGATCGTGAGCGCGTTTCGAGTTTACTAGGAATTTGTATGTGATTTGAACAGCGCCACCTAGTGGTAAACTGGTTTCTCACGTTTAGCACTAGGAGGCGCTGTACAAATCACACACAAATTCCTAGTAAACTCCAAACGCGCTCACGATCGAATGCGAAAAGAAAAACTCACACTTAGCACTCTGAGCAGATTTCGACAAACTGACTTACAGTTTGACACATATAAGTAACTCTGTACATCATTATTACAAAGTAAATAAATAAAAAAAATGTAAGTTTAAGGAATTCTTAAGTAATTCGGTGTGAAATGTGCATGTAAACATATTGAACTAGCTGTATACCCATGAATTCGTTCACGTCAACTAAAACTATGTCTTCCTTTAGCTGGGTCGTTTGAAAATCAGCCTATGTTACACACGGACAGTGTAGTTTTCTTATGGTAAAAGAGTTTGAGATTGATCTGGTGGTTGCCACGGGAAAAAATCGAATTACAAAAAAATGTATTATTAACATAGCCAGTTAGTCTTCAGATTACATTAAACTAGCGACCTGCCCGCGGTTTCACCCGCGCAGCTTTTGTTCCCGTGGGAACATCGGAAAGGTTTATGCACTTAAACCTTCCTCAAGAATCAATCTATTTATTAAAAAAACCGCATCAAAATCCGTTGCGTAGTTTTAAAGATTTAAGCATACATAGGGACATAAGGACATAGGACAGACAGAGAAAGCGACTTTGTTTTATACTATGTAATGATACCTATTAACAAATTATGGATTATAATCTAAATTAAATAGTTATTATTATTATTATTAATATTAGTGTAGATTTACACACTTATATTGTATATGATGTATATTAAGTATTACGATTTCCTGGCCAGTCTATATTCGAATCATCATGTATAAATATTGATCAGCAGATACACATCCACCCCTTCCTCCTCATTTGCAGCGTAGCACATAGCGTAGCATCGTGGGCGTTCAACCTTTGACATTTTAAAACAATTCAAGTAATCCTAAAGGTTTGAGCTTTGGCATTTTCACCAAAAAATGTTTAGGTTGTGGGAATTCTTTTTAAGGAAAAATGCTAAAGTTCATGCTACAATTTTAAATTTATACGATAGAACTCTACTAATGTTATTCGTTCTAGCATTATTATTCAACTCGGGAGTCACTTTACGAAAATCCATTATTTAAAGATAAAAAATTCTAAGTACAGATTTATATCATAGGGTTCGATCCCCGACGGGGACAAGCATTTGTGTAAGCATGTGTGTAATAAATAATTGTTAAATATATTCAAGTATCTATATATATATATATATATATATATATATATATATATATATATATATATATATATATATATATATATATATATATATATATCGTTGACTAACACCCATAACACAAGAATAATTAGCTTACTTTGGGGTTAGATCTGTAATTGTAATTTGTCCCATTAATATTTATTTATGTATTTATTTATATTTAAAACTTGAGCAATACTAAAACCAAATTTTATATTATAAAAACTTTGGAGATAATTCGATGTTGTGTAGATAAAAAAAATATTATTTTATATTAATATATTTGTACCAATTGAAAGAAAACTTCAATCACACATTATTAAATTCATACACTAATTTAATTTAAAAAGTATATGATTAATTAAGATAAGCCTTAATTCTTTAAATTTTGTATAACTGTAAGCCTTTGTAGAGTTAATTACTCTGAAAAATCTCGTTGAAAAAAATGTTGATGGCCGTCAGTTGATTGTGTCTGTTAACACGAAATAGGTTGATTGGCTTTATGCATTCACTTTATTTTATTATCAATATTATCTACTCCACTCCGAATACATCTCTATTGAAAATTACTTCATTCGTGTCTGTTTTTTATAATAAATAATTTAAAAAAATGGTGCGCACTTTTGCATTTTCCAAACTTTTTGTAATAACTTTGCGGTTGTTATTTAACGATACTCATTTACAAGAATATCGTATCTTCACGCCCATATCCCCGAAGGGGTAGGCAGAGGTACAACAAGTGCACCCACGATTAGCCGAAGATACTTGGTCCCACAAATGTGATAGGTGGCAAGCCTATCGCCAACCGGGCACATTCCAATCCCGGGCACCTTTGTGTTTCACAGAAAACTGAAAAAACACTTTTTTTTGTGCCCGACCCGGGAATCGAACCCGGGACCTCATGTGGTCAATGCCAACGCTGGACCGCTAGACCGCAGAGACGATACAAGAATACCGATATGTATTTTTTTCCATAGAAAGGAAAAAAAGCGGTTTGATTGTCTTAGCGCAAAGACTTAACCATCGCCGATAAACATCAAAGACGTTAATGGGGCGTTTCTATCCGCGTGGGGGGGCTGAAATGACGCATGGGCTGGAAAGCTACATAACTGAAACATCAACACTATTATGGCAGGCGGTGGTACCAAATCTTGGCGAGACGTTGCCAAACTCTATCATATGGTCAGTAGTCATAATGTTAGTGACATGCCTTTCTCATTTGATCACCTTTTACGATATGCCTAGCAGCAAGGCAGTTGATCTAATCTTCAAGAAGGGCCCGAATTAATACGGAGGACAGACTGACATTAAGTACTGAAAGATACTAAATTAAACCAACTTCAAATATTTGTCAACTATTCCCTTTATCTCGAAAACTACTAAATTGGTTTTGATGAAACTTAGCCTATTCCCTAAGTTGGAACAAACCTGATTTAAATAAAAAACAATTATCTCGTTAAAGCGTTTGGTACGAAATTTCGTAGACAAACATAATAATAAACTAACATACATATATACTTGCAAAATTTAGTACACGTACTAGATGCCTAAATAGATGAGATCATCTTACTCAAATATTATCCAATTTTAACGATCTTACAATATACATACATGTCAAACTAATAACCTGCGTATATCGGTTGAAAATGCTTTTGGGAGGACAGACATTTGCGTAAATCGACACCTATTCTCATGTCCTTCGTCGTTTTCATGCGATAGCCTAGACCGCTCTGTTGGTCGAGCGATTAGCGACCCTGAGTCCTCACTATACAATCAATGAGGCTTGGGTTCAATTCCCACTAAGGACGAGCATAGATGTTCGTATTTCGGGGATGTTTATTAGATATATTTCAGTATTTATATGTGTATACTATGTATTAGTATCATTGACTAGCACTTATTTCATAAGCAAATAATTAGCTTACTGTGGGGTCAGGTTATTCGTAATTTGTTTTATTTGTCCTGTGAGTTTTATTATTAAGAAAAAAGATAGCAAATAATTAGCTTACTGTGGGGTCAGGTTATTCGTAATTTGTTTTATTTGTCCTGTGAGTTTTATTATTAAGAAAAAAGATAGCAAATAATTAGCTTACTGTGGGGTCAGGTTATTCGTAATTTGTTTTATTTTCCTGTGAGTTTTATTATTAAGAAAAAAGATAGCAAATAATTAGCTTACTGTGGGGTCAGGTTATTCGTAATTTGTTTTATTTGTCCTGTGAGTTTTATTATTAAGAAAAAAGATAGCAAATAATTAGCTTGCTGTGGGGTCAGGTTATTCGTAATTTGTTTTATTTGTCCTGTGAGTTTTATTATTAAGAAAAAAGATAGCTAATAATTAGCTTACTGTGGGGTCAGGTTATTCGTAATTTGTTTTATTTGTCCTGTGAGTTTTATTATTACGAAAAAAGAGGCGGTCCTTCGACTTCCATTAAGGAATGTCTGCTTTAGAATTTTAAAGTAAGATTTATTTTATTATATTTTCACGCTAGATTCTTTGTGAGGTAGGCAAAGAGAACCGAGTACGATATGTCACGATCTTTGCAGATATTTTTTGCTTCCTCCACATTAATTCACGCCGGTTAGAGAGCACCCGATTGATCCGATCATGTATTAAATATTTTATAGTTTAAAATATTTCTCTCGTCTAGGTATTAAAAATAATATATTGTTCATATCAAAATACTACTAGCGATCGAGCTGTGGTCGTAATTTGACCATAACTAAACAATACAGTCTCTTTTAAATTTCACAAATTGACCTTAGCTGTAGAGAGAAAAATATACATGTGTGTATAATATCATGTATGTCACATGAATTTAGTATGTGTAATGTTTATTTTAATTAGTTTAATGTATTTTTAATGCATACTATTTTAATTATTAAATTTCTTCAGTCCTCCGAAATGTAAAATTTAATTGTGCCAAATTTAATCCACCGTTCGCTCAGTTGTCGGTAAAAGGAGTACAGTTTTTTTACTTCACGTACTATATAGATATCAAGTATAGTTTACTAGCTGGCCCGGCAAACATTGTTTTGATAAATATATTTATAACACTATTTCTCTACTATATAATGGATTAAATAATGAAAATAATGGACTATTAAAAAAACCGCATCAAAATCCGTTTCGTAGTTTTAAAGATCTAAGCATACATAGGGACATAAGGACAGACAGCGGAAAGCGACTTTGTTTTATACTATGTAATGATTATGAATTATGAATAATGTTGATAATTATCAACCGACCCAAAAGACGGAGCATATTTTTTGACATATATGTAACTATGTAATATTGCTGGAATTAGTTGATATTTGAGCATGACGATCTATCTAGACGTCCAAGCACATGTACTTAATTTCGTAAGTGTGTGTATGTTTGTATATTTGTATGTATATCTAGGAATTTATAGACAACATAAATTTATATCTAAATAATTCTTTTTAATTTAAATCAGGTATATTCTAACTTAGGGATCAGTCTAAGTTTCATCAAAATCAGCTCAGTCGTTTTTGAGATACGAATGTAGTTGACAGATATTTGGAGTGGGTTTAATTTTTTATTTAATTTTTATAATATTAATAATATCATAAATATACTTACGTAAAATTAACGTACACAATATGTAATTAAATACTAAATAACCCCGTGTTGGTTCCGGGCTCCTTTGAAGAATAGACCAACTGCCGTTCTGCCAGGCAGGTCGTAAAAGGCGACCGATTGGCTATCGAGTCACTACCATCGTGGCTACTAGGTGGTAGAGTTCTGCATGGTCTCGCCCGGGTCTGGTACCATCGCCTTACCTATTTCTGCCGCAATAGCATCAGTGCTTGTCGCTGTCGTGTTCAGTGCTTGTCGCAGTAAGGTAGCTGGTAAACTTATGCATGTGGCATTAAACCTCGCCACAAGATAGCAACGCACCATTAACAGCTTTGATGTCTATAGGCGATGGTTGACTCTTTTCGTCAGGAGACCCATCTGCTTGTTTGCTATCTTATGACATAAAAATAAAAAATATATATTTTTTGTATATTCTATACTTTCCATCATCAGCACTTAGTGAAATTCCGCTATTGTAACACGATTGACTATTCACTTAAAAATTTTGATGTGAAAGTAAAGTTATTATTTTATTATTATTATTTATTTTAAAGTACAATTAATTAGTCAATTGTGTTACAATAATTTTTTGGAGGCAGCGTATGTCTATATAATATTGTAAACGAACAGATGACTCCTGAAAGAAAAATATAATTATATTTTTTATGGATACCAAATATCCATCTGTATGGCGGGAGTGATATACCATGCGTAAGTTTACTCGCTACCAAACCACTTACACAACAGTGACAAGTACTGTTACTTTAGGAACAGCAATAGGCAACAAGGTTGCTAAACCCTGATCATGATATTGGTCGATTGTCCTTTGTTCGCCCTCCACGAGTTTCTTGGTAGAAGGACAAACAACACATTCTTCGAAAATAATTCAAAAACATTGAAATTTTCTTAATTCTAATATCACCAATCAAATCTTACTGGCGATGCATCCCACACACAACCATTACGATAGCCTCAAACCAATAGAGGGTGACCTGGTTTTAGACCACCCCCTAACCCGAATTTGACCTTTTCAGAGCGCATGCGTCTTTCGGACCTGAAAACCTCCCTGAAAATCTAGCTCCAGTCTACCTCCAACCTAGTTGGGGCCGTGACAGCTGTAAAGCTGGTAGTTCTCGGAAAATTCCTTTACCTGTCTTCATATATGAAACAAATTAAAACTCAAATATATAGATTTATAAACGATCCCTTTTGTCACATACTTATTTGTTTCTCAACCAAGAATATCTCATATAAATAGTGTTTACTGCAATTTAGTTACAAAAGGTTTGTGTGTTTATTTCATATTACTTAAAATATTTTTTTTATGATTTTTGGCAGTTAGAAATGTCATTTTTGAATTAACTCTTTTGTTCTGTATATCAATTATTTGACATAATAAACGTCAAACTCTATTTTCTTGTTATAAAACCGAAATAAATTTGTAGATTAGGTTAGTTTCCATGTCATTCTCATGTTTCCACCACAGATTATACAGTTTCGACCTCACGACCTTTATTATAGATTTTCTTACGCATGCGCATTGGCACTCGCGCATATAATATATACGAAAGCCGATGTCGTTACAACAAAGAAATTGAAAAAAATAGAAATATAATGGAAATATAACCATTTCTTTCTTTGCAATTTTTAAAAGAGGTAAATCTTATTTTAAAGAAATAGAAAATATTTGTTAATTAGTTATTTTTTGATTTTTTTCATTTGTCACCAATAATATGTACAATTTCTGAATCTTTCTATAATAGATTGAAGAACAAACGTTTAAATGTCTTTTCTAAAAAAATAAAATGCAGTTAAAAACCGATGCTTTTGTTTAAAGCTAATTGATTAATTCAAATTAGGAACAAAAGCATTTTCTAATTGTTTTTTTTTGTTTACAGACTTAGCTAAATGTCAAAGTTGACATTGGACGGCTTTTTTTCGTACTGCAAGCAAATAGCTGAACACATCCAGTTGGTTCGTTCATATTCTAGCAGCCATCTTGTTTTGCATTGATTTCCCGCCACCCGCCATTTTGTTGCACGTTACGTAATAGATCATCACTAAAGCTACATTTATCATATATTAACTGTGAAAATAAAATGTTTAGGTAAATCAATGAATAGAATCATTTTGATCCGTTTACCTAGTAATTGACAAGCATGTGTTTTTATGATAATTTGCATAGCATTTCTTTTTTTAATTTAAGTACATTTTAACATTGTCAGTTTTTGAAGTGAAAACTTCTTTAGGCGCGTTGAGCGTTTTGGTAGAGGGTAAAATCCTCGGTTCGCGTCACCGACATGCTAATGATAATAGTATATCTATAGCTATGTTTTGCATATAGTTTTAATTACTCTCAACTTAATAGTTCCGTTTTCACTTCTATCGGCAGTCCCACGACTGCTACTGTTTTTTTTATTCATTTAATAAAATAGGTGGTTTTTGTGTTTTACTAACTAAAATATATATAACTAATACATAATTTTTTGATTTTATTAAACTGTAATGACACTGGATAATTGGCAGGACATATTTTTGTATTTAGATATTGTAGTATCTTACGATTTATAAAAATCAACACGGGGTAATTAACTGTAAGAAGGAGGTGTGTATAGACCTTCTAAGGACCGATTATCGTCAGATTAAAGTTTTATGTGAATGCTCCTAGGATGCATTTTAACGTGATAAAATATAATCTATGTTTTATATAAATTATATATTTAACTCTCAATACACAAGTTATATGCAAATCAATTCCACTATTAGCGAGAAGGAGTAAGAAACACACACAAACTTTCGCATTTATAGTATTAGTGGAAATATAACACTGCTTTTCACTTATATCCAATCATAAACTAAACAAAAATTATCCAGCGGTATATTACAGATCTATCAGTGTTACATTTGCGTTACTAAGCATGAACACTCACGCTTCGACTGTTTGAAAACAGCAGTTTTTTTTGTAACTTTGTTATTATTAATTTTGTTGTGTCTTATATATATATATATATATATATATATATATATATATATATATATATATATATATATATATAGCAAACAAGTAAACGGCTAATCCTGCAGATGGCTAATCCTCTATCTGTGTGGCGGAAAGGCAATGTCACGTGTACAAGTTTACGGGCCACCTTACCCTTCAAACCGGAACAGAACAGTGACAAGAACTGATGCAATTGCAGTAATAATTGTTAAGGTGGTGGTACCAGGCCCGGGCGAGACAGTTAAGAACTCTACCCCGTAATAGCCACGATGGTAGTGACTAGCATGGCTAATCGTTTGCTTATTACGAATTGCTTGGGAAAACGGCAGATGGTTTATTCTTCCAAGGGAGCCCGCTCCACATGCATAAGTTTACCGGATCTCTTACCCTCCAAATTGGAACACGACAGCGACTATAACTGACCCTATTCGGCAGTAATAAATCAGGTAATGGTATCAATTCCAGGCGAAAGTTTCTTTTATATCATAAGACAGCAAACAAGCAGATTGGTCTCCTGATGGAAAGAGTCGACCATCGCGTATAGACATTAAAGATGTTAATAATCCCTTGCCATCTTGTGGCGAGGTTTAATGCCACATGCATAAGCTTACCAGCTACCATACCTTCCATACCGAAACACGATATTGACAAGCACTAACGCTATTGCGGCAGGAATATATAAGGTGATGGTACCAGACCCGGCGAGACAATGCAGAACTCTACCACCTAGTAGCCACGATACTAGTGACTCGCATAGCCAATCGGTCGCCTCTTATGACCTGCCCGACAGAACGGCAGTTGACCTGAGCCCGGGATCAATACAGGGGAAAACGTTTAGCCTAGCGATTAGCCTTCTCTCCTTTTTCGAGATGCCTAGCAGTAAGGCAATTAATTTATTCTTCAAGTACCATTAACATCTTTTATGTCTATAGGCAATGATTATCTCTTCTTATCTTATGATATGAAAAAGTGGCATTCCGACCCCGCCACGTATATAGCAAACCACCAGTAACATTTTAGGTGTCTGTAGGCAATGTTTACCACCTTCCATCAAGAGAACGATCTGCTTGCTTGCAGTCCTGTGAAATGAAACAAACATATAAATCGTTGGTTATCCTGGTTAATCACATCTCTAAATTCAAAATGTTAAGGACGTTGTTTTAAGGATCGAGCACACACTGAGGCGGATCGCAACGGGTCGGGATGCATCGCAAAAATCCGCTTGAATCGCTTCCTTACCTTTATACTATCGCATCCTATTACCGGCCGTGTCGATGCGAATATATATTCGGCGAATTTCGTTGAATTCGATGCTGCTTTATCAGGTGCGCTGCGGCTCGTTGGCAGTATGCTATAAAGAGCAGAATTGCGCGCACGTGTTCCTTCGTGTTTTGAGTTTGAGTTTGAGTTTGAGTTATTAATTTATGAAATTACATAATTACTGATTAAGAACCATTAATAATTTTAGTTCAAGGCTACAAAAACAAATATGATTTGCAAGAGCCACGTTATGATGACCAATAAAGAAAAATAACATTTGGGAAAAAATAAGAAAACGCGGTGCGATGTGATGCGGCTCGCTCCGCCCCGCTGCGGTCTCTCCTGATGTGCTCGTTTCTTTAATCCTCGAGCTTGAGACGTGTGCTATGCATGCGCTTTTAATATATCGGCTTATTGGCCAGCTATATTTGTGCCTTCAAGTTAGTTTGGGTAATTTTTACGAACATCCTATCTACCGCCTTTCTGCCAGGCAGTTTGTAAACGACTATCGAAATCTAAACATGTCATTATTACTGTGACTGTCAAATAGTGGAGTTCTGCAAAGTTTTGCCCGGGTTTGAGACAACTCTGGTGCCTGTTTGAAGCCAATAACTGATAAGTTTTATTTAATAGCAAATGTAACAGATTTTTAACTATCTTTCCAAAAGTAGGGCTATTAATTCGGCTTTATTTTTTATGTTTGTTACCTCAGAATTCGGTCATTTATAAACCGATTTCTAAGAGTATTTTCTGTTTGAGAGGGTCACTTCACGTGTAGTTCCGTTATAATTTGGTGAAGATCTGATAAAAGGTCTTGGAGATAAATGTATAAGAAACGGGAAAAGGGTTTTTGCAGTTTTACGGCGTTTAAACAATTACAAAATTAATTTGAGACCATTAGGACCGTCGTTGTGAATTCTGAGGCAATATTCTCTTATTATTAGGAGAATTACTTATAAATTTAGCTATTTTTAAATCCGAAATCTATGTAAAAGAATGAGTTGTGCATTTTTTCACATGACGATTTATTTGCAGGGCGAAAGAATGGCTTCCCTCTCTGGACAAAGTACCCCAAAGCTGACCTCTGGCGTCGGAAACCTCTACTACGACTGTAAGTAAACCTTAAATATATACTGACATAATGATAATGATGATGAACTGACTGATCCGTCGGTCAAGTAGTTAGCAAACCGATGGGACTCCGGATTCGATTCCCAACAGGGACACACATTTGTGTGACGAGCATAGGTGTTTCTATTCCTGGGTTTGGGTATTTATTATGTATGTAACAGTATTTACTATTTATATATGTATTAGTATTGTTGGTTAACCCGTAACACAAGCAAATAATTTGCTTATTGCGGAGTTAGATCAATTCGTGTAATTTATCCAGCAGTATTATTATGTTGTCGTTACGCAGAGATGTAGGTTCGCTCTGCATCTCTTACCGTATTTATCATGGGGAGTGTTCCGACGAGTTGTTCGGACTAATTCCTGTCGCTAAATTCCACCATCGGACATCGCGTCAAAATTTAAAGTTCCATCCTCACCACCTCGATGTCTGGAAATCCACAACCGTGCGCTTTTGTCGACACTTTTTGTCTCGCACTACTCCTTTGTGGAATCAATTACCCTCGGGGGTGTTTCCGAATGGATACGACTTAGGGACCTTCAAGAAACGAGCTTATTCATTCTTAAAAGGCCGGCAACGCAGCTGCAATACCCCCGGTATTGCGGATGTCCATGGGCGGCGGTGATCACTTACCATCAGGTGCACCATCTGCTCGTTTGCCCCCTCTACAATAAAAAAAAATGTTATTATTGTTATAAATAACGAATATATAGTAATGCGGCTTTTGATAATAAAGTATAAGTTCCTTCGTATTCTTATCTTTACTTGTAATATATATAACAGTAAGACCAATATTGCTTATTTTTCAGTAAGTTACATCTTAGATTATTTGTCTGAGATGTTTTCCTTCTGAATCTTTCATGTGTAAACATTGTATTTTTCGTGATCCCTGGAAGTAAATTTTTACCCCCTAAACACGATATCCTAGTGACATCGTTTGTTTGTTATTTTTTTATATTTACATGGTATCGTTGACCAATCAAGTGCTTTCTTAAAGAAGAGGGGGCAAACGGATAAGAGGCTTACCTGATGGTTACTGATCACTGCTGTGTATGGACCATCACATTACTAGAGTTCTTGCAGTGGCTGCAGGACACTGGGTATCGCACCCATGTCTAGGATGAGCATATAAAGTTGTCAGGACCGACAATATCGTTGAGGTTTACTGTGTAGTTGAGCAATATTCTCTGTTTACTATTTTTACTGTTCACATATGTCCGTTAACTGTAATGTTATTCTGTATGTAGAGTTTTTAGAAGTCAACGTGTATTTATATATTTTTAGTTCACTTACCTTATTAGAAAGTCCGTGTGCTGGAAAAAATTTACAAAAAAGCAGCAAAATATGTTGGCGGTTTTTTATAACAATTGTAAGCGTTATCTCCCCTCGAGCCAGTACACGTGTCGCGTCCCTCGCGCCCTTTTCCGGCAGATAAGAGGAGATGATACCAGTGAAATAGGTTTGGATGAGACGTATGAAATATAATCTCGATCGAGATTTTATATCTAAATAGCTGATGCCAGCGGCTACAAACGTAGACACGTTTGTTCACTTAACTTTACATTAAAAGTTAAAAATCCTTATGACAAGACCACCTTCCTGCCCTATCTGCATTATTTGCAGAGCAAAACACGAAAAGATCTGTTGATCTGTTAATGGAAATTCTGTAGACTCAGCATATCATTGCTATTGCAATTGTTATTCATTGAAGCAACAGAATCCCAAATTTTATATCGATCAAGCCTGTATCAATTGCTTAATTCCTTTGAAGAAGAAAAGAGCTGATTACCTTGAGACGGCTAAGCCGATTCTGATAAAACATATCTAAGAGCCACCGCTAAAAAGCAGCTTTCAAATAAAAATACCGCATCCAAATCGATTCACCCGTTTACGAGCTACGATGCCCCCGACTGACACTCACGTTAGTGGTCAAATTAACACCCCTTTTTCGTCGGGAGTTAAATAACGCAACATTTAAAAGGTAAAATAAGCGCTGATTAGCCAAAGAACCTAAACGGATTAATAAGGGTGCTGGAAACGTTTCGTAGCGAAAATATAGAGACTACGTCATTCATTATCCGTGTTCGTATGTGCTACAAAATCGTAGAGCCATGCTACGACGCTGATTTGTTTTAGTAGAAGCGGCAAAATGGTAGGTAGGCGGTATTGCGTCGGTTTTAATAAATTATTACTTTGTGTATGCTAGGTTGCTTGTATTTTTTTTTTTTGCTGGTAATAGAAGATATGCGTGCTGTATTGCATTCAGCTGAATATCCAGCATCTAGTAGATATGCAGTCGACTAAAATGTGTATTATACAATAGTGTATTGCATTCAGCTGAATATCCAGCATCTAGTAGATATGCAGTCGAATAAAATGTGTATTATATTTGCAGTTTTTTTTTTACCTTAGTTGTACAGTTATTGGATTTTTTCAAGATGAGTGTATTTTTTGCAAGTTAAGTTACTTAGACATGATATGGCAAACTATGTCGAGACACAGGTTATTAAGCATATAATAAGGTGCTTATTAATTAAAATTAAAGCCTACCATTAAAGGCACGACAAAGCTAATACGTTCGCTGCAATAAATCGCTACATAATATGAAACAATTACAGCTCGATGGGGTCGTAAATACCCATGGACGGGACAACTTGATCCCGGCCTCACTCGCGGTAATGACTCGGCTTTTGGAGGAAATCCCTCATTTGTGATGAGGTTACCAACTCCATGGAGCCGCTTCGTAAGTTAAAATAATTATTTAAAATGAAACGAATTTGAGACTATCATTTATTTTTGTCAAATAAATATGAGATCTATAATTACTAGTTCACACCCACTAAATTCGAAGGGCGTAAATTTATGGCCCGCTAAACGTGTTCTTAATGTGTATTCGAGTCATTATAGAGTTAAAACGAGATATATAGGCACACAGACTGACAAAATTATGTGGACTATTAAAAAAGTCGCCTATGTTACTAGTTAAAATCGATCTTTATTTAGTGTTGTGTTGTTTGTTAACAAAGGATGTTAATAGTTTTTGAGTTCTTATGTTAAAAACAACCGAACCTTATTTTTTTTTATAAAATTATAGACAAGCTAACACATGTTTGCTTCGCTGGATGAAAATTTATTAATGACAAAAAATCACATAGCTTATTATTTGCGTAATCACGTGTTTTTACTGTATAATTTTTACCATGATCGGTCAAGAATTATACGCAATGACGTGTATAATATTACGATTGTGACTACTAGGTGGTAGAACCTTGCTACACCTCAGTCAACATCAGTTTGGACAGGAATGTGTCCGGTAAAGTTTGCTTGTAGCATTTCAACGTGGCATGTGGATAGCAACGCAATACATCAGTGACATCTTTGTTATCATGATTACCTCTTTTCAGCAGGAGATCGATTTGCTTGTTTGCTAATCTATATTTAAAAAGATGACATCCTAGTTGATTAAAATTATAAAGCCTATCATTCTTTCAATGACGTGTTTTCACTGTATGTCAATTTTCATTGGTCGAGCCATTTTCAACCTATGACAGGAGGGAAATTTTCAAAATAGTAAAATGTAAATTATGTTAGTGAGACATAAAACCAGACTGATCGACAAAAAACGAATATATATCACGATAATTTTCTATAAAAGTAGAATAGATAAGCAGACGCTATAATACAAAGAATTGCCATAGTAAAGTTTAAATAATATGTAACAAATATATTTATACTATATTAATACGTGGAGGTAAACTTTAGACCGCTTTTTAAGACATGAGTTGTGCGAACGGTGGAATATAAAATTTGGCTCATTGTAAGTTTACATTGCGGAGGACTGCAGAAACTTACTATTTTTAAAAAAGTGAATTAGAAATACATTAAATATATAAAAATAATCATTACACATACTACATTGATATGACATACATAATAATATACACACATCTAGACTATTTTCTTTACGGCTTAGAGTATGTTGACAAACTTAAAACAGACTTTATTGTTTAGTCATGGGTAAATTTCGGCCACAGGCGATCGCTAATTCGTTTAAAGACACATGGACTGCTTTAATCGTTTTATTTACAAAGTTGTCAACTTGTGATGATTTGTAACTCTGATTATTTTATAGATTCTTAACACTGACAAAATATCTTCGGTATAACGGGTAAATAGGGAGAATTGTGTGCCATATATCACGGTACAGACAGATTTGCCTTGCTTTCTCCACATTCATCAGTCTCATCATGTAAACACGCCGGTTTCAAAGACGTTTGACACCACCTCGGACAGCATCCAACCAATTTGATTTGATACATTCTAAATACGAATGAATGTTATACATTTTGTTAATCTTTTATCTGCCAATCTTTCAATACGTCCGAACTAACGAAACATGCCCATGTTACATAAATATATAAAAATATTTATTTTGTTATAATGATTCTGATTATAACAAAATAAATAGACCATGGCAAATATAAGTAGGTAGATGAGAAATAAAATGTAACATTTATTATTAAACTTTTTTTAAATTTATTATTAACCCTTTTTTTAAAGTATGAAGTATGAAATGAATTAAAGTACTTGCAAGTTACACGATTTGATTTAATCCTGGTATAAACATATATTTGCTGATACAATGGTTGTTAGTCAAAGATAAGATAATAAACACATAAAAATCAAAACATTTTATATTCAAACTAAAAACTAAAAATGCTTTAAAAATAAACCCTTACAGGGACTTTTGATAAGTCGACATTTTTACAATTACTGCGGGATCAGAACGCGGCCACACACTGAGAAGATCCTGCGGAAGAAACTCAGCGAGCTTGGCTTTTTTTCCATATTTTCTTAATTAATGTATGAGGAGCATTTAGTCATAGGTTTTTTCTTCTAAATAAACTGAGATTTTATCTCTTTAAGCCACTCCATGTCTTTCTTTTCCAACAAAAATCTATAAAAACATAAAAAGAATCCATTTCTCTCTGTAAATCCACATGAGGCTCGCTTTATCAATCCTCGGTTACGTCTGCCCCGTCTCATCCTCGAATAGATGGGTATTTAATACCCTATAAAATAGGGCTCGCAAGATTCACTGAGTAAACAGATATAAAGAAAAGAAATTATTATTGATAGTAGTCCCGGACTCCTTCGCTACACAGATAACGTTAGGGATACGGCTACATTATATTTGCGGAGCAATATCACGCGTTGTGTCGTTAAGTTTATGTTATACAGTAAATAAATATTGTAACACCCATATTCCGGAGGAGTTAGCCAGAATGGCAACTTTTTTCGCATTGGTTCGGGTATTTGAAGAATAGACCATCTGCTTATCGGCCAGGCAGTTCGTAAAAGGCAAACAATTAGCCGAACATATCACTACTATCGCGACTACTAAGTGGTAGAGTTCCGCAATGTCTCGCTGGGTATTTGGTACCACCGCCTTACCTATTCTTGCCGCAATAGCGTCAATGCTTGTAACTGTCGCGTTTTAGTTTTTTTTTTGGAAGGTAAAAAAAAGTAGACCAATGTGGCATTGCCATACTATAACACGCGCTATTAACATCTTTGGTGTCTATAAGCGATGGTTTCTCTTTTCATTAGATGGACCATCTGCTTGCTTGCTATCGAATAATAATAAAAACTACTGGACCGGTATTAAAAATTCTTTTACCTTTAGAAAGTGACACTATCCAGGAATGACATAGGTTACTTTTCACTCAACTGAGAAAAATTAAGTAATGAATTTTGGGTTACATGAACAAAGTCGTGATTAACGGCTAATAAATAATAAAACCGATCTCCCAGGTAGTAGCCAGTAGAGTAAAAAGTATATCCACAATTAGCCAGTATGAAGTCTCACGATGTGACAATCGCGTTACAATCAACTTGCGCGATTGGAATGCTAGATACACAAAGTTTGTAGGCTACCTTACCCACCAAACCAAAATATGACATTGACAAGCAACGAAGCTATTGTGGCAGGAATAGATAAGATGGTAATGTCAAAACCCAGTCAAAACGTTGCAAAATTCTAAGAATCTGATTAGCAGTCGTGATAGTAGCAGCACGTGTTAGATCGGGTATGACACAAAGCGCTTCTCGCAAAGCGTTCTTCCTATGGGCTTCCCGAGAAATTATGCAAGTGCATCACCAGTTTTTTGGTTGAACGGAGCATTAAGGTCATAGTCGTCGGTGCGTGTTCCGACCATAGACCTGTCAAAGCTGGTGTTCCCCAAGCCTGCGTGCTATCACCGACACGTTCTTCTGCATATCAATGAAATGTTGCGAACTAGTAACGTACATGGCTATGCGGATGACAGTACTGGTGATGCCACATACTCCGGCCGTAGCGGTATTTCTTGGGAACACGTCGAAGAGAGCCGGAATAAGCTCGTGTCTGAAGTCAAGAATCGACTTACCGATGTCTCGGAATGGGGTCATCAAAACCTTGTTACATTTAACCACGTGCGTCTTCTTGAGTAGCTTTATGCGTTCACCACAAAAAATATTATTTTCATCTCTGAGTAGAAGCTCCCCAGTTCCTTCCTCTTGACCGTATTCAGCGTAGAGCGGTTGGAAGTGTTGACAACCAGGCTATTACGAAATGACTTGACCCTTTGGCATTATGCAGAAATGTAATTTCGCTCTGCATCTTCTGTTCTTTAAGAAGAGTCTTGAATCAACATGAGAAGATATGAAAAAGTAAAGAAAACACCAAAAGAAAACACCAAATTTTCAAATGTTTACATTTCCAAATCATGTCTCAAATCTGTCGTTTTCACTTTCCGTAGACTATCTCTTAAAAACTGTCATGTTTCACATTGGAGAATAGCAATGTGTCATCGGTTAACTCTTTCCATCAGAATAGTAATCTGCTTGTTTGTTATCCATACTAATATTATAAATGCAAAAGTAACTCTGTCTATCTGTCTGTTACGCTTTCACGGCCAAACCGCTGAACCGATTTGGATAAAATTTGGTACAAATATAGTTTGAGACCCAAATAAGGACATAGGATATTTCTTATCCCGGAAATCCCACGGAAACGGGAACTATGCGGATTTTTATTTTAGAATTTTTTCCACGCGAACAAAGTCGCGGGCACAGCTAGTCAAATAATATTTAAAAAAAAATTTACTTTTCTTCACAATATACTTCCATTATACGTCAAAAAAACTATAAATGTAAAGAAAGAAGATAAATCTACGAGCCACTGCCTAAAACTTTAAATGAAAGTCACAATTATTCCGAACCGGGGGTCGAACCCCAGTCCCCGGCGCTGTGGAATTTCACTCAAGTCCCCCGATTAGCCACACGCGTCCCGAACAAAAGCATATACACAAATAAGCAAACAGCTGTTCGGAAATGCGAGGAATGTCGATTAAAATACACCCTCTTATATCTTGGATGGTTTATCCGACTACGCTGAACAGAGTTATATATTACGCCGAGTCCTTTGTGAGGTAGGCAGAGTGAACCGAACGCTAAGACTGTTTGATTCACTTTGACGCACTATCTTAGTTCACCGGTTGGTAAGATAGGTGGTGATCCTCATCGCCGCATTTAACTGATCTGAAAGCAAACTGAAGGCCCCGTCGGTCGAGTGTTTAGCGAAACTCACTACGAATCAATGGGGCTTGGGTTCGATTCCCGACATGGACGAACATTTGTGTGATGAGCATAGATGTTTGTATTTCTGAGTTTGGGTATTTATTATGTATGTAATAGTATTTATATGTGTATTTCTATGTACTGGTATTGTTGACTGACACCCATATTATCACGATCAAATAATTTGCTTACTTTTGTTTAGATAAATTCGTGTAATTTGTCCGGTGATATTTATTTATTTATTTAAAAAGTAAAAAAAGTATCGTCACGCCCGTGTCCCCAAAGGAGTAGGCAGAGGTTCAACAAATGCACCCACGATTAGCCGAAGATACTTGGTCCCATATAATAAGTGGCAAGCCTATCGTCAACTGGACACTTTTCAATCCTGGGCCACGTTGTTTTTGTCAGGAAATTGAAAAAACACATTTAGTCCTTCTGTGGTCAACACTGACACCGGGCGAGAGGCAATTTGTTTTTTTGATTATCTTTGTTTTTTAACCATAACCGGACCGACAGCTTTATTTATTTATATTTATGCACATAAAGAAGAACATATGTTATATAGCATCTTTATTTATTCTTATTTATGCACATTCGGGTTCGTGGTCAAGCGCTTCCCTATCGATAATTTAAAAAAAAGGCTATAAAAAAGACGTGTGGCACTCGGAGACTGCCGCGGTAAAGCTATTGCATAGCATTTTTTATCAACTTATGCAATTACAATTATATATTTATTTTATTTATGCAGTATTTCTTTTTCTTTGATATTAATTCAAGTTACACTTTGAGCGTGGTGACCGATAAAAAAACTATTTTTTTTCTTTTATTAAATAAATGAGATGTTAATATTGTTCAAAATATTTTTATTATCTTTCATTACATGTCGGTTCTTCAGGAATATTTAATAAATGCACTTTGTTTATTCATATTTAAAACACTTTGTACACAATCTATACGAGTACAGATATTCACTGTTGTACGTAGATGATAAATACCTATACACCTATATACTTTCTCACAAACAGCTGATTACGGAAATTTTCCAATACAACCAATGCCACCTAAAGGCGGGTTGCTGAACTAAAGAGACAAGCGTGATATTTCAAAAAGTCATTAAAAGTTCTGGTATTTATCGATAGATGGAAAAACTAAAAAGTATCACCGCTGTGCCGGTCGGAGTGGGGGGTGTAAGGTTTTTTCGTTACGGAATTTCTAGATTCGGTCTCCACGCTCAAGGCCCGCGATAGAAGCTATGCAATAGCTTAAAAATACTCCATAGAATTGAGAACGTCCTTTTTTGAAGTATGTAAAAAATTACCAACACGGGAAATAATAATAATAGACATATTAACTGCACCCATCATGTCCTACATCTCGCAAATGCAGCTTAACCTCAATGCGAATTCCCTCAAACTAAAAGCCCTTCAAAAGTACATCTCGCAATCAGCTTATGACGTCAAAACCATAAGCTTGCCAAAAAATACTCTCTTCAAGTCAATTTCAAACTTAATTAAATAGTGTTAGAGTTGAAAATTGTTTAAATCTTTTATATTAACATCTGGAGTGTGATGTAATACTTGACGAATAATATCCTCGAATGAGGGTAGATCAATATTTATAAAGGAAAGCTTTGTTAACGTATACTTTATATAAATAGAGTTAAAGTTTAATTTTCTATGTTTTGTAATTTCAGTGTAGGTGTCATTTTGATAATATTTTAATGCAAAATTTCATCTGTATGTTGGGTGATTCTCAGCAACTTCTTGGTCGTTTCTAATTGGACTTGCTTCTGTGAGGTCCTGGTTTCTGTTCACAGTTCAGAGCTATTCAATTTTTTAAGATTTTTTATAGAAAACTAATTAATTTGCAAATTTTCGCGAACTTTTACGTCTACCATTGCAATGCCAGTGAAAGAGAATAAATAAAAACACAGTTAAAACCACGTTACGTTTACCACATTTATTGATAAAATGTGTCTTAATATTAGAATGTAAATAAAAATTTTTTGATAAAATTTCAACTTATTAAAATTAATGTAAATATGTAGTAATGTGTAAATAAATATTGCCTATAAAAATTCTTAAAATACATAGAATATATGGTAATTATTTAATTTTTTAATATTTGCACACCATCACCTGGTAGAATATGCTAGTATGTTTGATTAATTTTGATAACTTGTTACACTCATATTCTTGCAAATAAATATTTTTTATTTCATTCTACACTACGCTAGGATAAAAATTGTCGTTGTGTAAAGGGGCCTTAATTATTTTTCAGTTGTATGGTGAGTTAGTTCATTTTTACACCAACATTTTATTTTTTTCTTTCAGTGACATCGCAAGAGTACACGCAATAGTTCGCCGAAACTTGCAAATTAACTAATTTTCTTCGTTATTTAAAATTATAACATTTTAGGAATTATATCGTCGTTGTGTCAATGTGTTACCTGCCATTTCATACGGCGAGATCATATTGTCGGCAACGAGTGAAAACCTTTTAAATCGTAAATTTTCCTAGGATTAGCTTACCTAATTTTTATATTTGATAATAAAATGTCATATGACATAAGTTTAACGTACCGAAATTCAGAAAAAATTATTTATATGCCTTTTATGACTGAATAACAACGATTCCCCTGTGTTCGTCCTGGCTCCTTTGAAGAATAGACCAACTGCCGTTCCACCAGGCAGGTCGTAAAAAGCGACCTATTGTCTATACGTGTCACTACCACCGTGACTATTAGAAGTTCCACAATGTCTCGTCGGGGTATAGGGTACCATAGCCTTACCTATTCCTGCTGTAATATCGTCAATGCTTGTCATTGTCGTGTTCCGGTTTTGAGGGTAGCCGTCAGAGGTATGCATGTGGCATTGCCATTCTGACAGTCGGATAGCAACGCACCATTAACATCTTTGGTGTTTATAGACGATGGCTTCTCTTTCCATCAAGAACCTGCTTGTTTGCTATCTAATGAAATTAAAAAAAGAAATACATATATAAATACTCAAATATAAGTATTTATTAATAACCTTGTTAGTTAAATTGTATAATTGTTTTTGTCAGAAAGTTTCAAGGATGGCCTGCAGGGTCAAGCGGTTTACAGATTTTTTAATAATATTTGAAATTCACTTTGCAAGAAGGTAAATAAATTATAAATTAAAAAAAACGCAGGATAAATTACATGAATTGATGTACCCAAAGTAAGCAAATTATTTACTTGTGATATTAGCGTTAGTCAACGATACTAGTACATAGAAAGACATAATATATAAACACTGAAATATATTTAATAAACACCCAAACCCAGAAATACAAATATTTATGCTCATCGCACAAATGTTTGTCCTGTCGGGAATCAAACCCGAAGCCCATCGATTGCATGTAAAAATCGCTAACCATTAACGAAGCGACAATATTAGTATTTATATTATTAGACAAGAAAACGTACGAACGTACGTCACTGTCCTAGATTTACATGAGCGAAACCACGGGCATTCGTTAGCGTAGGAAGTGCCAGTACATCTGTAGTCAAGGGGTGTGCGCTTGACAGCCGCGTGATAGCATTAGTGCGGCTCACGGACCCCGAAATGCGGGCCCTTAAGTGAGAACCCCTGTCCTGGCGATTTTAACGCGGATCTCCACTTGTAACACTTAAAGCTTTATTCCTGTGTAAACACACTTCGTGTTTACTCGACTAATCCGAAAAAAGTTGTGTTTTTTACGTCCATGTGCCTTTTGCACGTCTCATAATGCGATGTATTAGAGAGTGCTCTACGATCGGAATTAAAATTACGCCTCTTTTCTGTAATTATTGCTATTTTAATACCTACTTATGTTAGTAGGGGAGAAAGGGCTGGTGTGGCATTCTTAATATAAAGTTAAGTTTATTTTTTTATTTGTTTGATGATTTACCTAAGGGTAGGTTGTTTAGTTTAGCAACTACTCAGTATTTAAATTTCAGCACCTTTGCACCTGTATTTCCGATGTGGTCGGCAGAGGCACAACATGTGCACCCATGATTTGCCGAAGATACTATGTCCCACAATGTGATATGTGGCCAGCCTATAGCCAACCAGGCACTTTTCCAATCTTGGGCAACGTTGTTTTTTTATATCATAAGATAGCAAACAAGCAGATGGGTCTCCTGATGGAAAAAGTCAACCATCGCCTATAGACACCAAAGGTGTTAATGGTGCGTTGCTATCTTGTGGCGAGGTCTTATGCCACATCCATAAGTTTACCGGCTACCTTACCCTCCAAATCTGAACACGACAGCGACAAGCGCTGACGCTATTGCGACAGGAATAGGCAAAAGGCATAGGGAAGGCGGTGGTACCAGACTCGGACGAGACAATGCAGAACTCTACCATCTAGTAGCCACGATGGTAATGACTTACATAGCCAATCGGTCACCTTTTACGACCTGCCTGGCAGAACGGCAGTTGGCCTATTCTTCAAAGGAGCCCGGAACCAACACGGGGTTTGTTTTTAATAGAAAACTGAAAAACAGATTTTTTGGTTTGTCTAACCCGGGAATCAAACCCAGAAACTCGTGTGGTCAACGCCGACAACGGACCACTAGACCAGCAATAAATTTAAAATGTGATAGAATGGTAGTTGGTGTTTTCTTTAAAGGCCCACACCAGCACGAGGGAAATCTATATTAACATAAATGCGAAAGTTTGGATGTTTGGATGTATGTATGTTTGTTACTCAATCACGCCAAAACTACTGAACGGATTTGGATGAAGTTTAGCACACAGATAGATGATAATATATCTTACTAATGAATGTTTGTGAGTATGTATGTATGGATGTTTGTTACTCTTTCACGCAAATACTACTGAACCGATTACGATGAAATTTGGTATGTAGAGAGCTGAAGACCCAGAATAACACATAGGCTATTTTTTATCTCGGAAAAATGAGTTGTTCCCGCGGGATTTACTAAAAACTTTACAATGCAGCGGGCTGCACGGTGCAGATAGTTCTATATATTTTTAATTTGTAGTGCTCATCCTCGACACTTGGTGAACCTCCGTCATAAAGATTTTTTATGGTTAACTCCTGCACTGTTTCACAATTCACAAATCTACATATTTGTTTTTAATTTGTTTTTAATTAAATATTTGTTTTTAATTTAATAATATAATATTTTGCTGCATCATCACGGCTAAAACTTAAATTGTCAACAAATATGTTGTATTGGGAAGCGTTAATATTGGTATGGAATTGTAACCATTATTAATGCTTCAGAATACAATTTATAACAATAATAATAATAATAATAATATAAATATAATAATAATAATAAATGAATGTGATAGCATGTCGCTAAAGACTGTCTTAAGCTAAGACAACTTTAGAGCAATTAGCCATCACTCTTTTAAATATAATGCATCCATTAGACAATATAAAAGGCGACCGGGTGGCTATGCGCGTCACTACCATCGTGGCTACTAGGTGGTAGAGTTCTGCATCGGCTCGACCTGGTCTGGTACCATCGCCTTATATATTCCTGCCGCAATAGCGTCCTTGCTGATCACTGTCGTGTTCCGGTTTGGAGGGTAAGGTAGCCGGTAAACTTATGCATGTGGCATTAGACCTCGCCACAAGATAGCAACGCACCATTAACATCTTTGGTTTCTAAAGGCGATGCTTGTTTGCTATCTTCTGATATAAAAAAATGTTAATTAAAACTATGGAATTGTTAAACCTTATTCTAAACAATAAGTTTGGTAACATACTTTCCATAAAAAATATATTTGTTGACAATTTAAGTTTTAGCACTGATGATGCAGTAAAATCATTGACGTGTATAGTGGTACCTAATATACTCAAAGTATCTAATATTATACCTTAGATGAAGGAGGCTACTTGTCAATGTATTAGACACGTCAATGTCACGTCAAAATATTAAACTGGCCAGCTATTTAATTTAAAACAAATACCTATATAGATTTGTGTACTGTGAAACAGTACAAGTGTTTGCCATAGAATAACCGTTATATTTTTACATATTCGGTATCAGAATTTATCTTCTCCTAGTCAGGCTGCATATTCCGTGTTAGCGGTAAAATTCTCAGCACATAATTATGCATGTGAAATTATATCCCTGATACACGGATGACAATAAACCATTAATATCTTTAATGTATGTAGTCCACAAACCACACAAATACTATAATAGACACGATGTTGGGCGCAAAATGCGTAGCCGCTTATACATGGGGCACACTAAAAGTTTTGCACTTCTATCTAATCGGAACTATGATACGGATACGCATATTGAATTTCGAATGAAATATTTGTAAAACGTTGCAACCTTCTTAGTAATAAAAAAACAATTGGAGGGAAATGATTTGTCAATTGTTTTTTATCACACATCAAAGTTCTACGTGCGCAACGAAAATGGAATTAAGTCGAAAAGATTTTAGAGCGATGATTTTTATAATTTTAAAAGTTCTCTTTCTCCGCAAGACTGTGCCGCTCGTCTTGAAAATGCTTTTGGGAGAGAAGCACTTTGTTTGAGCACAGTGAAGCGATGGTTTGCTGAATTTGAGAGAGGTCGAGTTTCTTTACATGACGAATTTCGTGAAGGGCGGCCTTCAACTGCCGTCAACGAAAATAATGTGGCTACTGTTAAGCGGTTAATTGAAGAAAACCCCTCGGATTACCTATGAGATAATTCGAGGACTATTAGGGATTGGTATGAGTCAAATTCAGAAAATTTTACAGGAAGAATTGAAAATTCGGAAACTTTGTTGTTGTTGGATCCCTCATGAACTGACTCTCTGGAATGTGCTCTGGAATGGTGCTCTGGAATGGTGCTCGCGTGGAATGGTGCTCACAGATGCTACTGAAGTACGACCACGGACATTCTAATGCTGTTTATGACATTGTCACAGGAGACGAAACGTAGACTTATTGTTTTGAACCCGAAAAAACAGCAATCTTGTGAATGGGTGTTTGAAAATGAGAACAGGCCAACAAAAGTGAGACAGGCGAGAAACTTTGGTAAAAAAATGATCGCGTAAATTTTTCTCAGCTACGGGTCTCATCTGTACAATTCCATTTGAAGATCAAAAGAGTGTTAATGCCGAGTGGTATTCTACCATTTGTTTACCCAGGGTGTTAGAAAAAGTTCGCGAAAGACGACCCAAAAGCCGCATTCTCCTACACCGCGATAACGCTTCTTCACACGCGGTCAACAAAACAAAGTCATTTTTAGCTTCCGAAAAAGTACACCTCGTCACTCATCCTGCGCATAGCCCCGACCTAGCACACTGTGATTTCTGTATTTTTCCCAAAATCAAAAATTTGATGAGCGGTTTTACTTTTACCAACTCCGAAGAGGCCAGTGATAGCGTTCAATCAGCACGTAGAAAACATGCCTTCAGATCTGTGGTCCTCCTGTTTTAAAAAATGGTTCGATCACATGAAAAAATGTGTAAAATGTAAAGGAGATTATTTTGAAAAGAAATAAGCATAATATTTTGGTTATAACATGTTGTTTTTTAAGTTACGCAAAACTTATAGTGTGACCTACGTATGAGCAAATGTATTAAAATGTCAAACGCTTTTAGATATAATATTACAAAGTCCATGGGCGGCGGTGATCACTTATCATCAGGTAAGCCTCCTGTCCGTTTGCCCCCTTTATCTATAAAAAAATCGAAAAAATAATAGAAACACGCCATATTACGCCACTTCGCTATCATGTCGAATAAAAAATTAAGGCTTAAAGAATACCTCTGAGTGATTTTATTTCATAGGTAAGTATTATAACTCTATATTTCCAGGTGTTTTAATTCGTGAAGTATAATAATACCCACTTTAATTCGTGATGTAGTATTCTACAACTAATTCTGCTTTGCATCTGCTGGTTTTTTTCTATGTCATAAAAAATAAATACCTGGACAAATTGCTTTTAATCGAGCCCACTAACAATTGAGAACTTAACTGATTTAAAAGAAGAAATTGTGGTATTTAATTTGCAAAATTTCCGCGAAACCTATATGGAACTGCTGTGATGCAACTAAAACGTAAGCTAGTGTAAGGAATGGGGCAAACTTAGCCAAGGTCTGAACATTAGAGAAGACCACAGCGACACAATACTCCACCCACTTCCACCACACTTTCTTACACGTCAAAAGCAAAGGCGGTAACAAACAAATTATGTACTCAACGCACGTTTCACTTCGCAACCGAAGCATCTTCAGAAGAGTAGAATAGCACTTCACTATATGAAGGGTGGCATTAATGATGTTTAATAGTTTCAATTGCATCACAGCAGTTCCATATTAGGTTTAGCGGAAATTTTGCAATTTAAACACCACAATTTCTTCTTTAAATTATGGATTTCCGCAAAGTAACGCCTGAATCTATTAACTTAACTGATCTAATTTTGTTAATGTTGTTACAGCCATACTGCCGTACCGGGAAGAAGCTGGCCCTCAGACCCGGGAGTTCCTCGCCAGGGTGGTGGACGTCCTGCTTGACTTCGTGCAGAAAGTCAACGACAGGAATGAAAAAGTATGTTTTATTATAACTAGGTATATACAGGTGGACTGGAATATACTGTAAAAGGACATGATAGTTAATGGTCATCCATACTTAATATAGTACGAGTATTATAAATGCAAAAGTAACTCTGTCTGACTGCCTTCCTATCTCTTCTTCACAACGAAACCACTGAATCGATTTAAATAAAACTTGGTACAAAGATAGTTTGAGACCCGAGAGCGGACATAATATAATTTTTATCCCGAAAAACCCGCGGGCACGGGAACTGTGCGGGTAAAACCCAATTACTGTCTATCTTTTAAGCCACGGTAATAAGGTGTAACTTAAGCTACTTTTTTTTAGAATTTTTGCCACGCGGCCGAAGTCACGGGCACAGCTAGTATATAATACATAAAAGTATAATAAAAGGAGTATATTATTAAACTTAATAATAATACTCCACAAAATTAATGTAGTAATATTCAAAAAATATTGTCTTCGTGCCGGCGACAGGCGTGCGCCTTGAACTACACCTACCGCGGTAGAATATCGCTATTTGTAAACAATGAACTTTGATATCTATGTACGGGTGGCCGGCTTAATAATTTTATTGGATAATTATCTCTAAATTTGAGTGTCTATTTTTTACTTATTCGATATCAGAGTGCTAAGTGTGAGTTTTTTTCGCATTCGATCGTGAGCGCGTTTCAAGTTTACTAGGAATTTGTATGTGATTTGTACAGCGCCATCTAATGGTAAACTGGTTTCTCATGTTTACCACTAGGTGGCGCTGTACAAATCACATACAAATTCCTAGTAAACTCCAAACGTGCTCACGATCGAATGCGAAAAGAAAAACTCACACTTAGCACTCAGAACCGAATAGTGAAGTGAAGTTAGTAGTGAACCGAGAGTTTTACCATACGCTTTTTACAAGCGAAATATCACTGATTGACATGTAACTCATCACGAGATCTCTAACACTGCATCCGAATGACTTGAAATTTAGCATAGATATTTTGCGATATAGAATCTCATTAAGAACAGAGTTAATAGTATAGGATCCCACTAAAAGATCTTCACCGAGCTACGTGATGAAAAGTATTTTAAATCCAATTAAATATGCCAAAAAATATATTGTAAACGGGTTGACTAAATATTTTCAGTCCAGAATATGATTAATTAAAAATTATTTTTTTATTTTTAAACATTTCACTGGTTTAGTTATTAGACAAATATCATTATAATCGAAAGTATTAAGCCTATTAGAATATGCAAAGTTTGCATATTCTTATAGGCTTCATACTTTTTGTTCAAGACCCCGAGTTTAATAAAGGCTACATTTTTCAATCCCATCAGGGGCTGAAATATAGATGAAAGGATTACATTGAAGACCTGTGACACTACTTACGGGTAAAGCTAGGTTATTAGAGCTATTATAGGAGCTAGGATATTACAGAATAGAAAAACAGAAAACGGAAAGTTTTCTTAATTTTAAGATCTAACCTTCACTTTTCACATAAAATATGTTCTTCCTCATGGTCATGGTTTCCTCAACGATTTCCCTCTATTATGCTATATTCATGGCTTCCTTCTTCCAAGATGTTTTCCTGTCCATCTTCCGGTCTACGATCTTGAGATCTTCTTCCACACAGTCCTTCTAACGTTTTCCGGGTCTTTCTCTGGGTCTTTACTGCTGCGGGCTTCAGTCATGATGGTTTTGACTGCTCTAGCGCCGCTCATTCTCCCTATATCTCCCGCTTATCGCAGTCTTTGCGAAGGCTTCCAGCTCATGGTTCATTCTCGCATCAAATATGTTATGTTGTATTTTATATGTTACATTGTATTTGTTTTATATCATGGGATATCAAGCAGATTATTCTCCTAATAGAATGTAAGGACATTAAACATGTTAATGGTGCCATGTCATCTGTGTGATGGAATGGTAATTTCCAAAAACCAAAAATAAAAATTGTGTGATTTTTGAAGTGTTTATTTAAGTTGGTTGCTGGTTATATGTTCTTCGATTAAGTTGACTGCATAAATATATAAGAGAGTATCTCAGTTCACAAGACAAATCGCGGATAATTGAATTCCAACAACCTTGACTGACACCGCCACACTCGACAGTCGACAGCTTTTCCTGGTCGCACGGCGATCCGAAGATCTTGCTGGTTGTCTTACGAATTTGCTAAGCGATTAAGCACGGCTAAGAATACGCGAGAAATTATGTGAAACGTTCACGAATAGTTATAATTGGTTCGCACCTAATTCGCACTGCGATTGTAGGCGGAATACCACATGCTTAAGTTTATTACCAGCTAACCCCACCTTCCACATTGTATCACGACAGTGTCAAGCACTGACGTTATTGCGACAAAAACAGGTAAAGCGCTTATACAAGATCCGGGCGAGGCAATACAGAACGCTACCAACGAGTAGCCACGATGGTAGTGACTCGCACAGATAAGCGGTCACCTTTTACGACCTGCTTGGCAGAGCGGCAGTTGGCCTATGCTTTAAAGGAACTCGGATCAACATGGGGTGTGGTGGAATGGTAATGCCACATGCTTAAGTTTTCCATCACTCCACCTTCCATAGCGGAACACGACAGCGACACGACGACACTATTGCTACAGGTATAGATAAGGCGGTGATACCAGACCCGAGCGAGACGTTGAGGTACACTACTAATTACTAGTCATGATGAAGGCAGTGACACGTTTGAATAATCATTTGGCTTTTATAAATGCGTTTCAGTTTCTTTTTTCACTTTCATTTCACGAGATAGCAAACGAGCAGATGGTTTTCCCGCCGGAAAGAGTTATCCATCGCCTATAGACATCAAAGACGTTAATGGTGCTTTGCTATTTGTGTAGCGGGGTTCAAATGTGTGTGTTGTGGCCTAAACCTAGGCTGGGATCGCTGGTCCTGGTTTTCGGGTTATAATTTTTGTACAGTTATATCACGGCAAATGCAAAGAATAAATAATAAATAAATATTACTGGACAAATTACACAAATTGATCTAACCCCAAAGTAAGCAAATTATATGCTTGTAGTATGGGTGTCAGTCAACGATACTAATACATAAAAATACATATATAAATACAAGAATATATTTAATAAACACCCAAACCCAGAAATACAAACATCTGTGCTCATCACACAAATGCCTGTCCCTGCCGGGAACCGAACCCGGACCCCATTGATTGCGTAGTCAGGGTCGCTAACCACTCGACAAAGGTCACTCACGTTGAGGTTGCGCTGCGCCGGTGCTTGTCACGAGTATGTAATTCGGTGTGGCCGCCGACCGATGCCGCGTATGTTGCCGCCGCCGAGGAGGTTGCGAGAGACTGCCGAGGGCGCGGCGGTGACGTTGTCACCACGACAGTCGTCAACCATCAAGGGTTTCGTGACCTACCCTCTACATCTACCGTGATATAACGCCCGAACAGTGCGACATGCATAAATTTTCCGGCTACCTTACCCTCCGAATCGGAACACAATTACGATAAGTATCGACGCTATTTTGGAAAGAATAGGTAAGGCGATGATAACATATACTCAGGCAAGACGTTGCTGAACTCTAAGAACCTAGGTAATAGCCATAATGTTAGCCGCACGTATTAGCTTTTTTTTAAATTTTACGAAATGCCTAGCAAAAGAGCAATTGATCTATTCCTAAAAAAGAGCACAGATCAATACGGGGCTTGATATAAATATGAGTTCTTTATATTTGTTAGATCCTGGACTTCCGAATGCCGGAGGAGATGCAGAAGATGCTGGACCTCGCCTTACCAGAAGATCCTCTGCCTCTAAAGCAGCTCCTTGAAGACTGTAAGGTGACACTCAAAAACCAAGTGAAGACAGGTAAGTTTATAAAAACAGATTTATTATAAGAACATTTTTATAAGACTAACATGTTTTTTGTAACAATTTGATGACGCGTCTATTAAACATAATTACGTGATTATATGTTTAATGGCGATCGCCTATGGCTGAAATACGACTACAAACTAAATAATTAAGTCTATTTTAAATTTAACAACATACTTTAGCCGTTAAGAAAATAGTGTAGTGTATATTTTTTTTATTTCATAAGTTAGCAAATAAGCAGATGGGTCTCCTGATGGAAAGAGGCAACTATCGTCTACAGACACCAAAGATGTTAATGGTGATGTGTAATCTTGTGGCGAGGTCTAATGCCACGTGCATAAGTTTAACGGCTACCTTACCCTCCAAACCGGAACACGACAGCGACAAGCACTGACGCTATTGCGGCAGGAATAGGTAAGGCGGTGGTACCAGACCCGGGCGAGACAATGCAGAACTCTACCACCTAGTAGTCACGATGGCAGTGACGCGCATAGCCACTTAGTCGCCTTTTACGACCTGCCTGGCAGAACGGCAGTTGGCTTATTCTTTAAAGGAGCCCGGGACCAACATGTGTGTATAATATCATCTATGTCACATGAATGTAGTGTGTGTAATGATTATTTTTATGAATTTTATGTATTTCCTATGTATTTTACATCTTTAGGGTGTAATATACTAAAGCACCTCCTCCTGAAGATGCTTTAAAAAGTGAAATCGCTTGCGTAATATATTGAAATAAAAATATATGTGTTTCAAAGTGAAATTATATTTCAACGTTTTCCCCAGTGTTGCTTCGGGCTCCTTTGAAGAACAAACCGTTCAAAAAGAAAAACAAAAAAGCCGTTCTGCAGACAGGTCGTAAAAGGTGATCGATTTTCTCTACGTGTCACTAGTAGATCAATCTATTTCGTTCGCTCGCTCGTTCATTCGATGCCACCGCCTTACCAATTTCTGCCGTAATAGCGTCAATGCTTCTCATTTTCATGTTCCGGTTTGGAGAGTAAGGTAGATTTGTACATGTGGCATTGCCATCCCGCCACATGGATAGCGACGCACCATTAATACCTTTAAACGCTGGTTTCTCTTTCCATCAGCAGAGCCATCTGCTTTTTTGTTATCTTATGATATAAAAAATACCTACAAGTGTAATAATAATAGTATTTATTAACAATTGGATTTCACCAAGTGTCGACGACGAAAAGTATAGAAGTATATAACTAATGGTGGTTAATAGAACTCATAGCGTTAAATTATAGTCAACGTATAGCGTTAGCTATTTAGATTCGCATTCGCCGCTATAACATAACGCCACGCTTAGGCCGTAGTTTATAACATTATAACCTACGAAGTTACGAACTACGCGAGCTAACGAGTAACGTGTTACACCGTAGACGCTAGACGTTATAACATAGTTTATAGCGTTGTAGCGCTCAGTTATCGCTCGCTGTATGACGTTGATGAGTCACGCGCTATCCCGACCGACTCACGCGATCAGTGTTCCAGTTACAGCCTGCAAGTTATAATATAGTCTATAACGTATCGCGCTAGAAAAATATGGTTTATAGTCAATAACGCGCTATCATGAAATAGTTTGTTTGAACAATACACGCTATCATAAAATTGTTTGAACAATACTATATAATATAATATAGACTTAACCTTGTTCTTTTTAAAAAGACTTAGTATTTAAAAAGGTACCGTCTTCAAAACAGCAACAATGCTTTTGTTTTTCGCAATGTAAAGGCAGATGGGGTTTTTGACATTCCAACAGGAAATTATTTGTAAGGGCTGAGTCCGAGGGCTCCATCTATAGTCATATTATCCGCTCCGCGAAGCGCGGCGTAATCTCTTGTTGTTCGGGCGCGGGCGAGATTGCCAGAGAGATTGGAATTCCACCCCTTCTTGAAGTTTTTTTACTGTCTAGATAGATTTACACGAAATGTTTGAAAATTAAAATCATAATATATAAGAAAATGAAACAAATTATACTTGAATAATTAAAAAAATAAAGTTATATATTCAGTATCATATTTTTACAAAAGTTGAAGCGATGAATGGAGTCTCCTTTTAAGTACACGAGCACTTGTGTTAGGAGGCGCCTCTCTTTCTGTTTATAATAATCAAATTATCTTAATAGGGTTACGAATAATCTAGAAACGTGTAGAGTTGGAACGCTGGAGAGATCTAGAAATAAAAGAAAGAGATAGCTACTCCTATTGACAAACAAATAGTTGATCTAAGCTATACCATAATGAACTTTGTGGTATAGGGCATAAGGTTGAAAGTAGCGTGTACTAGGATTGATGAGTCATAAGTTGATTACAATAAGAAGTGATTCATCGTTTCTGGATCCAGGTAGAACTTTACCCTGGGTATAAATGGATATGTGTTGACAAATACAGGGCAGTTTTTATCATGCGATCGAGAGCGATACATCAAGTGACCAGTGCGAAGCGAGAAGCGATATTGTGTAGTGTTCTGTTAGTACAGTGAGTGACTAGTGTTAATCAGAGTATTTAGTATTACATTGTGTTGTGTTGTGTGTATTGTAAATACACGCATTTAATATAAGTGGTGTTTTTCTTACAATTACAAACCCGAAGTACGTAACAATAGTATTATATAAATCTGGTATTTTTTGTTAAATTTTTTGATAAGTATTAATTTTGTGACACCCTGAAATCATGAGCATAGCTATAGTTTTGTTATGAGGGGAGGAGTCCAAGGGTTTAGTAATGTTAAGTACATTACATATAAATTTAACTTTTTTTACCCAGAACATTTAATAAATAATTATAATCATAATAAGTAACTTTTTTTTAAATCTAGCCCAAAAGAAAATATTTGCTTGTGACATGGGCTGTGAGCGTCACAAGCAAATATAAAGGGTTATTCTTATTTCTTCTATAGCTAGAAATAATACACTATCACCGGACCACTTCTAGTGTTTTAGGGATTACCAGTGGCCCGCGGACCACGGGCCAAGAACCACGTCAACCACGGGCACTGATCGCCGGTAGCGGTATTTCAAAGATATTGTTCAGTTCACATCTAGAATCTTATCTGGGATTTGAGTTCCTAGGATTTGTAGAAATATTATACGGTTTTTGTCTCACAAACCTCAATAGCGATTCGGAATCCCCAAAAAGCCCCAAAAAACGCAGCGCAGGGAACTATCTCTTCTGCCAACTTAAAATAAAAAAGTATTTATAATTATAAAAAAGCCTAGGATTAATTGCTCCTCATCCCAATCTCTGATATTTATACTAATTGAAAAAAAATATAATCGGTTGACCCTGCAGGTCATTCCTGAAACTTCTGAGATATTTTAAGTTCGAAGACGCAAAAATTATAACTAAGTATAGATTTTTGAGTTCGAAGAGTTCAAAAATCAAAAGTTCGTCTAAATGTTAGTACATATTTTAATTTTTGAAAAAATGTATATTTTCGACGATTTTAAATCCGTACGAGTCAACCGATTTTAAACCGATTTACGGTTTTTGACGCGGTTTTTTAAGTAAAATAGCTAATCAGATTTCTAAATAAATCGGTTTATTAGCCTGAAAGTTATTTTAAAAATATGAAGTAAGTTTGCCGTAAACAACATAATTTTAATATTTGAAAAGCTATTACTTTCGAAAATTGTATCCAATTTTAATTTTTAAGACAGTATTCGACGTAGTAAAATATTGCAGAAGGTCAACAATTACTGGTTGAAAAATTTAAAAGTTATATTGAAAAAAACTTTTCGTAAATGATAACTCCCGAATGGATAAACCGATTTTGATGCAGTTTTTTGGTGAAAAGAGCTGATTAGATTTCGTGCTCTTAATTGAATGGTGCATTAATCTGAAAGTTATATTAAAAAATACTGTTTGACCAATATATTTTTGAGGTTTTTTAAAATTCCTGATGTCTTCTGACCGGACCGGTTCAAATTTTCGGGAAGTCTAGGTTGAGCGGAATTTAATCGAATACCATCAACCGCGTTTTGATCAGTCAAGCCGTTCAAAAGTTAAGAAATGTTTTTACACACACACACACACACACACACACATACATACATACTGACGTCATGAAAATATTTGGAAAAGGTTTCTAGGACCTCAAAACGTGGAGATCTGGTTAAAACTCAATTTTTGAAAATCGATGCAAAATCAGTATATTTTAAATACCTTACAGGAAATTAAAAAGTATTAAACCCGCTGTTTTTTTCCTCCGCATCCTTTCAGTGTGAGGCCGCGTGCCGATTCGGTAATAGCTATAAAATTGTCGACTTGTCAAAAGTGTTTGAGACACCTTCTCATTTTTTTTGAATGATAAAAATTGAGTGACTTAAATTTCGAACAAACCATGTCGTGAACCTCGCACAGTATGTACTTGTTCACGTACGACACGCGGCGAAGGGCTGCCTCTGAACTGTAAGTAATACCAGCAATCATTCCGAGACATTTGTCTGGATAATTGAATTGTTAGGCGGGCGGGGCGATTGATGGACTATTATTATGGTCTCGTTGGTTTTCCGTTACACACAAAGTACACTACTTCCACAAGAAAGGTTAGTTTTCCATCAGATATGACTCGCGTTTATTTCAAACCAATTTGAATAATATACCTAGGTATTAGAGAAGAGAGGGAGACATATTAAAACTCCGGATGTAATTAATCTATAATTTTAGGAAAGTATTTTTCTATACACAAAAAAGTATTTTCACGCCTATATCCTCGAAATAATAGGCAGAGGTACAGCAAGTGCTTTCACGATTAGCCCAAGATACATCTCGTAATATGACACAGGTGACAAACTTTTTACTAGGTGGTAGAGTTCTGCATTGTCTCGCCCGGGTCTGGTACCACCGCCTTACCTATTCCTGCCGCAATAACGTCAGTGCTTGTCACTGTCATGTTCCAGTTTGGAGGGTAAGGTAGCCGGTAAACTTATGCATTTGGCATTAGACCTCGCCACAAGATAGCAACGCACCATTAACATCTTTGATGTCTATAGGCGATGGTTGACTCTTTCCATCAGGAGACCCATCTGCTTGTTTGCTATCTTATGATATAAAAAAGAAATAAAAACATTCCGTTATTCCATTTACCTGAGGACTAAAAATTTATTTTAAAAATCTTACAAAATACTCAAATCTACTGTACCATTCAGCTGTAAAAACATAAAACTTTTAAAATTGCTGCATCAAAAGATATAATGATTTATGTCGTAAATTTTCGCATATTTTATAAATCTAATCATATAGTTTTCCTGTGACCTAGAACCATGAAATTTGACAAATAACAATGTTTTACAGCACATGAAATAAACAAAAAAAATGATGTGGTGTCGCGGGACACCAGGTAGGAACGAACTTCCTTCGGCTAAACAGCACTACTTGCTTGTGTACGCGACTGTCGCGCCTGCGCACGTCTCATTTAACGCTTTTATTCCACGCATTTTTCTTACGGTTTTACTATCACATTTTTTTCAGTTCGGTCGCGCAGCAAAATCCCTATCTCCTCCAAGCCTGCCGTAAGGAACTTCGTTCCAAAAAGTATATCCAATTATTCACTTTTAACAAACTGCCTGTTAAAAATGATAGATGGGCCTTCTTCAAAGGGGGCAGGACAAATTCGAAAAAAAATTTCGTTTAAAGTACTAAAACTACACTGGAATGCCACTTAATTGCCGGCTACCTTACTCTCTAAACCGAAATACGACGACGACAAGCACAGACACCATTGCAGCAGGAACAGGTAATGCGGTGGTATCAAACCTAGTCGAGAAGTTGCAGAACTCTACCACCTAGTTAGAGATTACGATATTAGTAACTCGTATAATTAGCCCTTTCGCGTTTTACGTGATGCCTAACAGTAAGGCAGTTCCTCAAAAGGGGAGAAACAGCTCAAAAAAACGAATAGCAACACATCTCTCTACCAGGAGTCCATCTGCTTGTTTGTTATCACTTGACATAAAAATACACATGATATTTTCAACCTGTTACACTGCTCTCCCTTTCCTGTTTTATAGAAAACTAGTAAAAACCGGATTAAAGCCGCTGCTTCCATTAAATATAAGTTATTGTTAGCTCAGGCAACCCTTGTGAGTTCCGCGTTGATTTACTCCAGGTTGGTAGCCCTCATATTGCGAAACACATCTGTACCGTCGCTCTGTGTGGTGTGTATGATGGCAGTAAATATTGGGACAAATTTGGGAATATACAACATAAAATAAATATTGCGTCGAATCTGTTACGGGATAAGTAAAGTGATGAAAACATCTAATGGTTATTGTTTACCAAGCTTACCATGCTTCACTATTTTGTCAGTTGCTGATTGCCGCACAGTCTTGAAGAACATCGCTTGTTTCTTGTGATAACCAAGACAGACTACAGACCCGATACGTACTGGTCAGTGGAACGGGGTGTCAACACTTAACCATCAAATTCGGAGTTGTTACTATAATTTTGATTTTTAAAGATAACTTCGAGAAACGTCAATAACAGTTTTACTCGACCCGAAGATCTAATGATTCTAGAAGGCTAATTACGAGACTACATGACAGATATACTTTAGACCTTTATTTAAATTTTATCTTAATAAATCCAACTTTTGAGGCGAGAAAACGTAATAAACATACATACGTATATAATGTTATGAATTTATACTAGATGGATTCTCTATATATCTGCATCAGAAGAGTTTTTAAAGAGAAGGCTATTGGTAATTGAAAATACTTATCTACAAATATTGGATGGTATTATTTTATGAAATCTAACTTTCAATTTATTAATTGTAAATAACTTTATAAGTATTTTAACTGTAATAATAAAACTTTTATTTTTAATATTAATTAAAATATTAAAAAATAATAGATTTATACGCTGCCTTTAGCAAAATGGGATTATACATTAACATTGGATATGCACTTTTATATATCAGGCAAATAAAGAAATTTAATGTAATTAATAAAGTCCGGTGTAGGTGTGACCACATGAGGTCCCGGGTTCAATTGCGGCATCGGGCAATTCAAAATTTTTCTGATAAACACAACGTTGCCCGGGATTGAATAAGTGCCCGGTTGCCAATAAGCTTGCCACCTATCACATTGTGGGAAAAAGGTATCTTCGGACAATCATGGGTGCACTTGTTGTACCTCTGCCCAGTTTTTCGAGGATACGAGCGTGAAAATACTTTTTTACTCTTTTTTTTATCTTAATCTGTCCAACTGTTGAGGTAACAAACATACAGTGTTTCGAATTTATATTAGATAAGTGATAGTTTCTCTATAATATCCGAACCTGTCAACCTGTTGTCCTACGCTTTATATAAATATGGTAACCCTACCACCCTTCAAACACTGGGATGGGTTTGATAGATCATCCCGCGCGGTGGGGAATTTAAATCGGGATTACGGGTTATGGATTGATTTTATAGACACTGCCCATTGTGAGCATGAGCGCCATTGTTGTGTTGAGAGAATATGGAAATTATCTTATCATAGTGTCTTCAGTTGTTTATTTAGGGAAAGTGTATTAGGGAGGCGAGTAATTGACCACATATTTAAAAAAGATTTATGTTAATGCGTCTAACAAAAATATTGTACTTCTTTTTAAGGTGATAGTCACCTCTACGGTCTAGTGGTCCAGCGTTGGCGTTGACCATATGAGGTCTCGGGTTCGATTCCTGCATCGGGCACATTAAAAAAAAGTGTTTTTTTCAATTTTCTGAGAAACACAAAGTTGCCCGGGATTGGAAAGTGCCCGGTTGGCGATATTCTTGCCACCTATCACATTTGTGGGACCAAGTATCTTCGGCTAATCGTGGGTGCACTTGTTGTACCTCTGCCTACCTTGTCGGGGATATGGGCGTGAAGATACTTTTTTTTTAAGGTGATTACGGGAACTGTTGAGTATGATATTTGGCAAGAATATGTACCGAGTTTTGCCAGAAGATCGACTATGTGATTAAAGTTTTCGGATCCCACGGGATCAGCGTATTTCCTGGGATTAAAATGTAGTCTATTTATTAACGTTAGGTGTGGACTTAATGTACAGTTAGTAACATAAACTCTGTCTAACCCGGAAGAGGCATATTAAAAGGTCAATGATATTATTTGTCCCCGTTGGTCGAGTGGTTAGCGACCCTGACTAAGCAATCAATGGTGTTAAGGGTAGAAGTTCCCGATAGGAACAGGCATTTGTGTGATGAGCACAGATATTTGTAATTCTAGGCCAACTGAAGTTCTGCCAGCAAGTCGTAAAAAGCGACCGATTAGCTATGCGAGTCACTACCATCGTGGCCACTGGGTGGTAGAGTTCTACATTGTCTCGCCCGGGTCAGGTACCACCGCCTTACCTATTCCTGCCGCAATAACGTTAGTGCTTTCACTGTTGTGTTCCGGTTTGGTGGGTAAGGTAGCCGGTAAACTCACGCATATAGCATTAGACCTCGCCACAAAATAGTAAAGCACCAATAACATCTTTGGTGTCGGTCTTTGGTGTAGAGGTGCGGTGTATTGTACAAATAAACTATTTTATGATAGCGCGTTATAGACTATAAACTATATTTTTTTTTACACTTTACCTTAAATATTCATAGCACGCTATTATACGGCCTGTTAGGTAAGTCGACCTAAACCTTGAAGTGGGTATTAAGGTATTTGATTCTCATTCCAAATAAACAAAAAAACATGGCCTTAAATTTCAACCCTCGTTATCCAATAAATTCACAATTGATACTCACCAACACGTTCGAGCAACTCAAGTACCGCACATATCGATAGATAGATAAATAGGTAGTTACGTAAATAGGCTATAAATAGGCAGTATTTACGTAACTATTCAAATATATTTTTTTATATCATAAGATAGCAAACAAGCAGATGGGTCTCCTGATAAAAAGAGTCAACCATCGCCTATAGACACCAAAGATGTTAATGGTGCGTTGCTATCTTGTGGCGAGGTCTAATGCCACATGCATAAGTTTACCGGCTACCTTACCTTCCAAACCGGAACACGACAGCGACAAGCACTGACGCTATTGCGGCAGGAATAGGTAAGGCGGTGGTACCAGACCCGGGCGAGACAATGCAGAACTGTATCACCTAGTAGCCACGATGTTAGTGACTCGATAGCCAATCGGTCGCCTTTTACAACCTGCCTGGTAGAACGGCAGTTGGCCTATTCTTCAAAGGAGGCCGGGACCAACACGGCGTAATTGCGCAAACTGTTGATGCGTATGAATTATGAATTTATTGAATGATTAAGTTAAAATTTAAGGGCATTTTTTATCTTTATTGATTTGGAATGAGAATCAAATACCTTATTACCTCCTTCAAGGTTTAGGTCGACTTACCTAACAGGCGGTATAAACGCTATGCGTTATATTAACCACCACAACTCTACTTTGGTAGTGTCTAAAGGCGATGGTTCACTCATTCCATCAGGAGACCCATCTACTTGTTTGCTATCTTATGATATAAAAAAAACATTATTTGGGTTATTCTTTGTACTGAAAAGTAGCAAATAAACTTATACATGTGTTATAATTACACTAATAGCGTTCCTATTAACCATCGTTAACATTTTTGGTAGCCATGGTTAAGGTTATCCCTTTGCATAATGTAAGCCATAATCTGATATTATAGTACTCCAATACACCAAATTAAATGACTACGCTTCGTGTAAAAACATCCTTGATACAAATTCCAAATATAGATTATGTTATGAATAGCTCTTCGTTAATAACCGAAGTGTTGTAACCGAATCAAGAGAACGTGCTCGGAGTTATGTAAGGTTTCGGAACTTTAATAACAACACCAGAAATCAGATATTTATACTCAAACTAGCTTTTGCCCGAAACTTCGTCCGCGCGGACTTCGTTTACTCCGCACTGCTTCTCCCCCGTAGGTGATGGCGTGATAATATGTAGCCTATATGTTGACCCGACTTGTTAGTAATATTCATGCAAAAAAGTTAATCCATGCAGTACTTTTTGAGTTTACCCCGGACATACATACAGATAAACAGTCAAACAGACAAAAATTCTAAAAACTATATTTTTGGCTTCAATATCGATTGTAGATCACGCCCCAAGTATTCTTTAAAAAAAATATTCAATTTACAGTTTTGACTTTCCTACGATTTTATTATATGTATAGATATATTATGTTTAGTGATACTTTCGATAGGCTTATATTATAAATAATGAAGTATATTAAACTTATCAAGTACAAGTGTAAAAAAAAACAACGTAGTACTGTTCCACCAGGTTCTGAACAGGACGGCTGATAATTGTAGCACAGACCTACAAGTAAAGATGCCAGTCTCTCACGTAGACTAAATCAATCAATCAAATTATTCATTGCTAAAATAGGGTTTGTTACATTGTTCTTAAAATCATACAGTATAGTTAGGAGTATAGTTTCTCCTATTTCGCCATACAAACGGCATGTGTTATTTACATTCAATAATTTCAATATTATGAGGAAAGTTCAAACATATTAGTTTCTTATAACTTTTAGAATTCAATAATTAGTTTGAGATAGTAATTAAGTTTAGAAAGGTTCAATACAGACTTTGAAAATTTTTTTTAAAGAATAAAAATCATAAATTATTTTAATACACAATAAAATTGAAACATTATGATATATAATTTACACAATTAAATTAATTGTTTATTTCAATATATTATGTCATTAGAATATTATTATAATCCTTTAGCAGCATATTATCCATCTCATATTAATTAAAATTTGTGGCATTATAAGTTTAGTACATTATGAAAAAAATATATATAAAATCGATAATAATCTAAATAAAAGTTGAGGTGTCATAATCGTTGCTAATCCATAAAAAAATTCTTTTAGTACAAATTACTTTTTAGAAATCAATACATTTTTTTAATAAATCATTAATGTTGTAACAGGATTTATTTACTAACCATTGAATGAGTTTTATTTTAAAATACTTTGTTGGTAGTTCTCTTATATCCATGTGTTAGGATATTTTTAATAACTGTATGTAAATGCGCATGATTTATTATGTAAATATATTAACTAATATTTTAACAATAACAGATGTTTAAATTTTAACGGTAAAGCCGTTAAAATTTGAACTAAACCGCGCCAATTGTCACCTGTTGGTGGCGTGATTAGAATCCCGCCTTAACCTAACGGTTGGCGGAGGTAAGACATTCATTTTTACCATTCTTCATGTGGCAGTCCACAAGAACGGTACTATATTTGATACTTGTCGAATAACTAAGTCGTTATGTTGAATGTAATGAAATGCAATGGATAAGAATATTTGATTATGTTGAAACTATCGAAAACTACTTAAATAAGAATTGAGAATAATCGCATGTAAATGGAGGATAGTAAATGATGTAATCAACACTAATGTGTTTTCCTGGACTGACTGTTTATACATGGGTCCATCTATTGTAAATTTTAACTATCATTGAGTGGCAGTTTTGGTGATACAGTTTTGTTTTCCTTTCGATAGTTTTGTTTTTACGTCATGTAGTTTTTTGAACAAGTCTAGGTGTTTTTTTAACAAACATGCCACATTCTAAGATATAGAGTGAAGAAAATGTCAGTAAATTTAATTGTTTGAATAGAGGTCTACAAGAATCTAGGGGTCTGGCATTACAAATCGCTCTTATGCATTTTTTTTGAGTAATGAACGTCTTATAACTTACAATTAAATTTCCCCAAAGTGATAAACCACATCTCTGTACTAATGTAACTAATATAACCGTGAATAAGTTTGGCCGAATAAAACATTTGAATCGCTTTCACACGCACAGTATTACGGGTATTTAAAACCACACATTGTTTATTGTAAGGTAAGCAAGCATGTTGCTTTATTATGGTTGCCATTAGGTAGAACTGCTGAACTGTTAATACTAAAAACATAATACATGGGGCACACTAATAGTTTTGCACTTATAGCTAATCGGAACTATTTGAATTTCGAATGTTATATTTTTAAAACGTTGCAACCTTCTTAATAATAAAAAAAAACAATTGGCGGGAAATGATTTGTCAATTGTTTTTTATCACACATCAAAGTTCTACGTACGCAACGAAAATGGAATTAAGATTTTAGACCGATGATTTTTTTTGATTTTAAAAGTTCTCTTTCTCCGCAAGATTGTGCCGCCGGGAGAGAAGCACCTTGTTTGAGCACCTTGAGGCAATGGTTTGCTGAATTTGAGGGAGGTCGAGTTTCTTTACATGACGAATTTCGTGAAGGGCGGCCTTCAACTGCCGTCAACGAAAATAATGTGGCTACTGTTAAGCAGTTAATTGTAGAAAACTCCCGGATTACCTATGAGACAATTCGAGGACTATTGGGGATTGGTATGAGCTAAATTCAGAAAATTTTACACAAGAATTGAAAGTTCGGAAACTTTGTTGTCGTTGGATCCCTCATGAACTGACAGCGGAGCAGAAGTGGGCTCGCGTGGAATGGTGCTCACAGATGCTACTGAAGTACGACCACGGACCTTCTAATGCTGTTTATGACATTGTCACAGGAGACGAAACGTGGATTTATTGTCTTGAACCCGAAAAAAAACAGCAATCTTGTGAATGGGTGTTTGAAAATGAGAACAGGCCAACAAAATAAAGACAGGCGAGAAACATGAAAGAGAGACAAAGAAAAATGATCGCGTTTTTTTTCTCAGCTACGGGTCCCATCTGTACAATTCCACTTGAAGATCAAAAGAGTGTTAATGCCGAGTGGTATTCTACCATTTGTTTACCTAGGGTGTTAGTAAAAGTTCGCAAAAGACGACCCAAATGCCGCATTCTCCTACACCATGATAACGCTTCTTCACACATGGCCAACAAAATAAAGTCATTTTTAGCTTCCGAAAAGTACATCGCGTCCCGACCTAGCACCCTGTGATTTCTGTATTTTCCCCAAAATCAAAGATTTGATGAGAGGTTTTACTTTTACCAACTCCGAAGTGGCAGTGATAGCGTTCAATCAGCACGTAGAAAACATGCCTTCAGATCTGTGGTCCTCCTGTTTTAAAAAATGGTTCGATCACATGAAAAAACGTTTAAAATGTAAAAGAGATTATTTTGAACAGCAATAAACATAATATTTTGGTTATAACATGTTGTTTTTTTAAGTTACGCAAAACTTATAGTGTGACCTACGTATTATATACTAGTCTATAGTTAATAAAGAGGCGTTATGAGATAGGCAAACTGGCAGACGTGCCACCTGATGGTAAGTGGTCGACGTCGCCAATGAACAAAAATGTGTGTGTCATTCGTGTGTTGCCTATCCTGAGACATAAGATGTTAAGTCTCGGTGTCAGTAAACTGCCTGTCTTGCCCTTCTCTCCGAAACACAGCAAAGCTGTTTCACGACAGAAACAAGCAAGATGGTGGTACCCATGCAGTCGGGAGCGCGGCTCAGCGCATCCCTCCCACCGGTAAAAATCCGTACGAAAAAAGGAAAATTTTTAAAAGGCTTTTTAAATATTGTTTTTGAGATCAATATTTGGGAGCGTTTGAAGCGTTTGAGTCTTAGCAGCACATCCCCAAGTTGAGAGGCAATACGATAGTATACACTGACACAAAGCAAATATTTTTAATTACATTTTTTATCACATAGGTCCCTCATTTGCTTGAAAACAAAAGCCAGTTTTCTAATTTTGTTTGAGAGATAATTGATATGATCCCGGAAATTAAGATTTTTGTCAACTATAACTCTCAAATACTTTATTTTATATTATAATATAAATGTAATGTTTTATATTATAATATAAAATATGTGTTATAGCAACACTAGAGACCGCTTAATATCAGATGATTCTGCATCTGCTGTCAATTTGTTTCCTCTCATAAAAAAGTAACGTATTCATATTATAAATCGATAATTCATATTGCCGTCAATTGCCACCTATTTGACTAATTTTCCTTAACTAAAGAGAAATCGGAAATATCTCCCCTTGTTATTAAAAACAAACATTTGTAATCAACGAAACAAGCGCACAAAGGCGTAAGAAATGAAGCCAAACTATCCATTGTGAGAGCTAGACTGGGGGTTGCGAGATTAAAATTTTCCCGCGCAACACGTGTCTGTCAAAGTGACAGCAATCAGCAGCCATTGTGGTTTTGTTTCGACAAAAGAGTTCGGGAGAAAAGAGGTTTTATTGATGTATAACGAAGTCAAATGTGCCGCAAATAAATTAATTTTATTTTTATAAATAAATTTAGTTTTCTTTATGTAGACGGTTCTTCTGATGTGCGGGTGTAACCAGCCGGTAAAAAATATTTTTGTGAGGCCGGAAATACAGTGTCGCAGAAAAAAATAAGGTTGTACCATACCTAGGCGAAACACCTAAGTACTCTACCACCTAGTCATTGTTAGTGCTATGTTCACATTTAATCTATCTATATATTTTAAAATCAATTACTGTTCGTTAGTCTCGCTAAAACTCGAGAACGGCTTTACCAATTTGGTTAATTTTGGTTTTAAAATATTCATGGGGGTTCAGGTTAGGTTTAAAAGGTGAAAAATTAATATTAAATTAATATAACACGCAAAAACCACAGAACGGATTTTAATGAAATTTGGCACACAGGTAACCGATGACTTGGAATAGCACATAAGCTACTTTTTATCCCGGAAAAATTAGGTAATCCCGCGGGATTCACCAAAAACTTTTATAATCCAGCGGGCTGCACGCTGCAGCTAGTACATTATATAAACATTAAAAATATTTTAAGAAATACGTAAAAACTAGCCTGCACCATACTGCCCGCTGCATTATAAATTTTTTGATGAATCCCACGGGAACAACACATTTACCGGAATAAAAAATGTCCTATGTCCTTTTCCAAGTCATTATCCATCTGTGTGCCAAATTTCATCCAAACCCGTCCAGAATTTTTTGGTCAGTAACAAATATACAAAATTTCACACCTATATCTATACAAATAAATAAAATTAGAGTTTCTGTTTGCAATATTAAAATAATTGCTTTTTACTAAATGCATACCGATGCACGGTAGAAATACCAAAATTTTTTTTTTTTAAATTTCACTATTTCTGACTGTCTATTTGTTCCGGCTAATCCCTGAAAAGGCTGGACCAATTTTGACGGAACTTTCCCTGGCAGATAGCTGATATCATAAGGAGTAAGTAAAGGCTATGTTTATTTTAGAAAATTTCCACGCGGACGCAATCGCGGGCACAGCTAGTTTATAATATATAAATTTATAATATATAATAGTAATATATATTTTAAAACAATACTCTTTTGTATACCTAATGTATTGTGGCACCATCCCATAAAATAACTCAAGCTTACAGCCAGTGTTGCCCTCTAAAATTCAGATTAAACACGAATCACTCCACCTGACTTGCGGAGCCCAAATTAATTGTGACCCCATCTGTTCGCCAGCGAGGGGATTATATTAAATTCCAACGGACTAATATTATTTTTTCAAATAGCAACCCCATTTGCAATAAAACCTTTTTGTGCTGTTCACTAGAAGATACCGCGATTTTGCTTAGTATAATGATGTTTAGTATAATAGGCTTGTGTCCACTAATATTGATATTATATATTGGATATATTGGAGTTTTTTTATAATTAATTATAGAGATAAAAAAATGGTAAAGTGCGTATCGGGCCACGCGAAATGTAGGGTTCCGAAGTTGCCCATTACAATGAAGCGGACTAAGAAGAGGGCTTTTATAGTTTCATACTATGAACGTTTAATCTATTCACCGTCAATGACAAATATATATACGCACCACAGGTTCACCGGCTATAAAACTTCTCTAAGTACATTTTATAAGTTGGTCGACTATTACTCAGAAACTTGTAGAGCCTTCTAATCCGTGATAGTTTTCCTTTTAAATTCATCATATACTACTACCGTGATTTTTGGAACGAAGTTCCTTACGGCAGGCTTGGAGGGGATAGGTATTTTGCTGCGCGACCGAACTGAAAAAAATGTGATAGTAAAACCGTAAGAAAAATGCGTGGAATAAAACCGTTAAATGAGACGTGCGCAGGCGCGACAGTCGCGTACACAAGCGAGTTGTGCCGTTTAGCCGAAGGAAGTTCGTTCCTACCTGGTGTCCCGCGACACCACATCATTTTTTCCCCACTTCCAAAACCAACCATTTAGCTTCCAGCAAAAGCTTAATATTTTACAAACTAGTCCCTTAATCAAAAACTTGTTTTTACAAACCTACAATGTTTTTAAAAACCTATACAACGATATCCCACATGATAGGGTACGTGAGAAAAAAAATAACATCCCCAATTTACATGTAGGGGAGCTACCCTGAAAAATACGCTTTTAAAATTTTATGGTACCACTTTATTGACGTGACTAACATGTGTATTCGTACCAAATTACAGCCTTCTAGTCATAAGTAGCGAAACTATAAGGTTCCTAGTTTAACAACGTACCATTCACAACTTTGGTGTTTATATGTGATGGTCTTTATATCAGGAGAACCATCTGCTTATTTATTTTCTAATCATTTAAAAAAAATGTAGACTTTTGTATTTAAAATATTAGGTAGGTATATTTCCCCGTGTTGATCTAGGGCTCCTTTGAAGAATAAGCCAACTGTCGTTCTGCCAGGCAGGTCGTAAAAGGCGATCGATTGGCTTTAATACGAGTCACTAACATCGTGGCCACTAGGTGGTAGATTTCTCCATTGTCTCGCCCGGGTCTGATACTACCGCCTCACCTATTCCTGCCTCAATAGCGTCAGTGCTTGTCACTGTCGTGTTCCGGTTTGAAGGGTAAGGTAGTCGGTAAACTTATGCATGTGGCATAAGACCTCGCCACAAGGTAGCAACGCACCATTAACACCTTTGGTGTCTATAGACGATGGTTGACTCTTTCCATCAGAAGACCCATCTTCTTGTTTCCTATCTTATAAAAAAGGTACGTATGGATTACACATACCTAAAGTACCTAATTTTTATCTACCACCCATCCTTTCTTTCATTCCCCCATTTTTCTGTTGACAAAGTCACATGTATCTTAAAAGAATAAACCTGAATAAACTATCATAATCCTCCAAATCTATTGTCGGGGCTACTAATTTAAATTCCCATTGAAATTTTGTTTACCCTCCACCCTCGCATCTGCGGCGCGTGATAAACCGCCCCCAGGGACAGCGGGGCTGCCAGTTTATCATTTGACACTTTTTCTACAAACATACCGGAAGAAGACGGTGATAAGACACGTGGCGATGTTCTGTTTATTATTTTAATATCCGATGGGAATTTTAAGATCCAACGGACGAGATTTTCGTAAAAACACTGATAAGTCCTGAAATCTTATGTAAAATGATAAGCAGAAATCAGAAATCAGAAGAACTTTATTAAATAAAACTTTTACAAGTTATTTTGACACGTCAACATTTTTTTAAAACTACTACCGGATCGGAACGCGGCCACATACTGAGAAGATTCAGCGGAAGAAACTTAGCGGGCTTATCTTTTTTCATATATTTTTTTGTCACAATATTACATAATTAATAAAACATATATTCGCCGTGTTGGTCCCGGCCTCCTTTGAAGAATAGGCCAACTGCCGTTCTGCCAGGCAGGTCGTAAAAGGCGACCGATTGGCTATCGAGTCACTATCATCGTGGCTACTAGGTGGTAGAGTTCTGCATTGTCTCGCCTGGGTCTGGCACCACCGCCTTACCTATTCCTGCCGCAATAGCGTCAGTGCTTGTCGCTGTCGTGTTCCGGTTTGGAAGATAAGGTAGCCGGTAAACTTATGCATGTGGCATTAGACCTCGCCACAAGATAGCAACGCACCATTAACATCTTTGGTGTCTATAGGCGATGGTTGACTCTTTCCATCAGGAGACCCATCTGTTTGTTTGCTATCTTATGACATAAAAAAAAAAATATATATATATGAGATTGATATGAGGAGCAATTAATCCCATGCTTGTTTGACTTCCAAATAATCTGAGATTTTATAATACCCTTTTTTACACAGTTTTGTTTTAACACATTTTTTAATTTTATTGACTGGTAGATCTCTTGATGGAAAGCACACGTTGAATCTCTATGTAATAAGATTGATAGATTTGTCTATGTCTTGAGAAGACTAAGGGAAGTAGGAAACGCAAAAGCCTCCCTATTAGCATATCATGGATATGTCTCTTCTAATTTACAATATGGAATTCCTATTTGGGGAAATTCTGTTGAATTGTTACGAATTTTTAGAATCCAAAAGAAATGTATTCGAGCAATATGTGGTGTTAATCAGTTACATTCCTGTAAACCACTTTTCAAGTCTCTTAAGGTACTTCCCTTACCATGTTTGTATATTTTAGAGGTATGCGTATTTGTAAAAAAGCACCAAAAGTTATTTAAAACAAATGCTGAAGTCACTGGTAACTCATATTTTAGGAATAGTAAGAAATTATATGTGCCTAACCAAAAATTAAATATTTTTACAAAAAATGTGTATTCTATGTCTATTATTATATACAATCATATTCCTGATAGCCTTAAATCATTGCCTATAAATAAATTTCGCAAAAAGTTGTTTGATTTGCTGTTAGATAAAACTTATTATGATATTAAATTTTTAGCCGATAAAATTAAATGTTAATGGATAGAAATATAAGTTTGTTGAATTGTCCTTAAAAAAATTTCAATGTAGTAAAAATTTTGTAAATGGTGAACATTATGTAAATTATAAAAAAAATTACTCAAAATATGAAACTTGTAATTATAAAAATAACTTTGTAATATGGAATCATCCTTGTATATTTATAACAAGAACATAAAATAGAGAAAAAAGACCAGCCCGCTGAGTTTCTTCCGCCGGATCTTCTCAGTGTGTGGCCGCGTTCCGATCCGGTAGTAATTCTAAAAAATCGATACAATTTATTGTTTTAAATGTAATATTATATAATGATATTTTTTTAAATATTTGCACACCATATATTGGTAGAATATGTCGGTAACTTAATTTATTTTTAACAACTTGTAACACCCATATTTTTTTTTTTTTAAAGGGCAATGGGCCCACCTCTCGTTCCCACCACTGTAACTTCTGTAAACCAGAATCAACAGCGGCAACCTTCCTGATAACCTCTGAGTTGCGAGCTCAGGGTGCCCTGGGGGAAAAGCTAAGCTGTCTTGGAACCCGCATCGAATTTAATCAGAAGAGTATAGGAGGAGTAGGAAAATACATCCAGTTTCCCTCCCTTTACAGCAGGAGACAGCGTAAGATAAAGCAAAAAACTGCTAAGAAATGAGACGTTTACAATCAGGTTAAGCCTGATTGCTATTGCACCACGGTAGTTTAGGTATTTGAGGACCTACGAAAATGGCCTACTTAATTCTGCTTCCAGTAGTATGTATGACAAAATCGCTTGAAGGCACGGAAATTCCCACGTGTTGCTACAAGGTCGGAATAGTAGATTACCCCGGATATACATCGTATACTATCAAGCATTTGGCTACGTTCATTTTGCCAGAGATTACACTCCCAAAGAATATGATGTGCAGTTTGTTCATATTTACAGTTTATGGTGGAACATTCGCAAAATGGAGAAGGAACTAATTTGAACGAGAATAATTTAGCTTTAAAATTACCATGACTAGTAAGGAACTGTGCAACACAATGATCTATTTCTATCCACGTTTTACTTAATCGTTCCCGGACGCAGGGGAAAAAGTTATATAAATGCCGTCCTTTAGGTGAGCAGCACCAACGCGACTGCCATTCATTTATTAATTCATTAGTAACATCCATCACGGGATTAAAGAGGCGACGTATTTTTGTTTGAGCTTGCGGATTAATAAATTCTGGGCTAGTAAAGTTTTTAGAATTATAGTACATTGAGGACCGACGCTGAATTTCTAAATCTAATGGAAATACACCTGATAAAACGGGTAAAGCTTCAGAGCTTACAGTGCGATATGCTTTACACAGAAATATTAAAGCCAAACGCTGATTTTGAAGTAATTTACGCCGGGTCGCGCCGCTTGTAACTTTATCAGCCCATGCTGAACATGCATAAGTAATACAACCTAAATAAGTTGCGTTATAAATTATCTTTAAAGTGTTAAAGGTTAAACCCCACGTTGAGGTAGATATGCCGGCAAAGGACAAGTAATTCCGTTTAGCTTTTTCACTGATATAGTTAATATGATTTATAAAAGTATAATTTTTCTCTAAAACTAAACCTAAGTATGTTACGGACTCCTTTCTCTTTACTGTGCTATTATTTAATTTTATGCTAGGAGACGATAGAAGCGAACCTTTTAGTATCAAGTAGAACGTTTTATGAAGCGCAAATTTTAAATGATTTCTGAATCCCCAGTTGGATATTAAATTAAGACTAGTATAAGCCAGTGACTCTATCTGTACTCGTGTGTTTGCTTGTAGTATTAAAGCAACGTCGTCCGCATAACCTATAAGTGAGCATCCTTCAGGCAAGACTAGTGAAAAGAAATCATCAAATCCTAAGTTCCATAGATATGGCGAAAGTACTGATCCCTGTGGGCAGCCCAGAGTAAGGCGTTTAGATGCAGCGTAATGCCCTAGCTGTAATTTCAAGTGACCGTTTTCTAAATACGATTTAATTAGTTGATATATATTAGAATAGCATCCCCTTATTTTTAGTTTTAATAATAACATCGGCCACCACGCGTTATCAAAAGCACCTGAAATATCCAAAAAGATACCCACAACATAATTATTTCGTGATAGTTCTACCGTTTTTCTCATGTTTAGCACTGCATCTACAGTGGATTTTCCGGCGGTAAATCCAAATTGTTGTTTATTGAATGTGGGCCCTTGCGGTAAGAGTCGAGGAACTACTAATCTTTCTAGCAGTTTACCAAGAGAAGGTAGAAGTGTAATTGGGCGATATGATTTAGGGTCATCCGGAGGCTTGTCACCAGATTTTGGAATAATTTTGAGATATCCTTGGCGCCATATTTTTGGGAAAACACCTTCCGCAATGCAACGATTTATTACTTTTAGAATAGAGTCTGGGGCTGCTATACACGCTTGTTTTATCATATAATTTGAGATTTTATCCTCCCCGGGCGCTTTTTTCAATGGTAAATTGTTAACGGTATTTAACAATTCGTCTAAGGATACGAGACTCGATATGGGGGACACAGGTGTCACGTCAACTTGTGATCTAATTTCACGATGATATTCGTTATCCCGCTCTAGATTATCGTCTGGAATTAGCGTCTCCAAAAGAGCGTTTGTTGTTTCTTCTAAACTAAGCGTATACGTATCGTTAAGTTTTATGTTATTATAAAAAGAAAAGTTATTTTTCGTACGATTTTTAATTTCGTGATACAGAGAAGACCAAGGGCCTTCTTTCTCTAATCTATCCGTTATTTTTTGCAGAAATTTTCTCTTTGCTAACGTAGTAGCGGCTCGATAGTGTGACCGGATCCTTCTTAAATCAGCAAGAGCTTTAACGTATTCGTCACCTTCTGAACGACGGCGCTTAATTTTATTAAGATGGCGCCTAGCTTTCCTGAAGTCTCGTCGTTTTTTGACTAAACTATCATTCCACCACTCACATTTTTGAGATTTTATTTTTGAATGTCGACCTATAGCAACACCCATATTCTTGCAAATAAATATTTTCTTTCTTTCTTTCTTTCTTTCTTTCTTTCTTTCTTATAGTTTCGGGAAGTTTATTGTAAAAGCATATACATTGCCCCATAAAAGAGTTACTTGTTTTGTGGAGACGAGATGCATGCACAACAGGAAGATGTTTTTGTTCCTTGTGTTTAGTGAGTGTACGTCACAATTTTTTTTAAACAAGCAAATATTTTTATGAACGTCCCGGGAATCGAACTCAGGACCTCATGTGGTCCACACTTATACCGGACCACTAGACCACAGAGGCGATTAGAGATAAACTTACAAATAAATAAAATTGGCAAATAGCGAGTCAGACTCGCTTATGAAGGGTTCCGTAGCAGCAAAACACCAAAAACACAGTCACTTAATACCACCAAAAATAATTTAAACATTTTATTTTCTCTTTTTTTATTAATAAAATAAGTGTGCATTTCTCCAAGACACTATAAAAACTTATTACACTATATAAAATTTATTTTGGACAGCAAATAAAAATGTTATGCAACAATCGGAATAACCACATACTTATCACATACTTTGCACACCATATAATGGTAGAATATGTTGGTAACTTAATTTATTTTTAACAACTTGTAACACCCATATTCTTGCAAATAAATATTTTCTTTCTTTCTTTCTTTCTTCTATCTCATAAGCTATTGGTATAATCAAAAACCTTTTTTTAAAAACCTTCATATCATTTATAAAAGATCCAATCCGATCATACCCTATGCGGCAATGCTCTCTTGATTTTTTCATCCTTAAGTTAAATTTATGGAGTGCCACCCTTAATAATTTTATTTTTCAAAATCACACGGCATAATTTTGTAGCATTTCATAAAATTACAACTATACATTACCCATAGTCTCCGAGTAAAATTACTGTGATATACGTACGGACAGACGGACAAATTCACCACCTCCCATGGCCCTGCCTACCATTTCATGGTTTAACGAGCCGAATCTTATGAATCTGCATATGATTCGGCTCGTTAAACTATGCACGACGTCTGCTCTTAGACTCACATTCTTCTCTCCCTGCAAGCTGTTTTTGCCCCTAATGTCATCTCTCTCTGAAGCGAACTGCACATGGATAGACGGACAGACATATAGACGGACATGACGAAATAACAAGGGTTCCATTTTTTGGCATTTAGCTACGTAACCCTAAAAAACCTAAGAAATTTTACAGTTTCGACACAGGATAACTTCTTCGGTTTTATAGTTTTTGGAAGTGGTGTATCAGGCGATGGTCAGCTCATTTTACGACGGATTTACGACAGAAACCATATCCTTCTTTGCTTTCCAAGAAAATATAAAAAAAACTATTTTTTTATAAACAAATAGTGATAATCATATATTCACATAAATTTAGCTTTGAATAGTATACATGGTGCATTGATCTTACGAATAGCTCATAAGTTTTCCATTTTCTCATTCCATTAGCCATCACAAACCGGATATACGACATTCAGACGACCTATCTCGGGTAACCGCGCGTGCTATTACATCCGGACACCCGGTCAAACGGATATCTCTTATAACTCGGACGGTTCATGCCGATAAGCTTAAAATGAAATTAGACTACATTTGATAAAAAAGCCCTGAGATTTTTGTTCAGCAGATATACTGTTCTTAATTTGGCTGTACCTTTAATGATTATTTTAAATTTAAACACTTGATTGTTTCTTAACTCACAAACTATGTATTTGTTATTAGTTAAATACCCAAATGGTTGAATATTTTACTATTTTTTTTTAAACATAAGATAGCAAAAAAGCAGATGGGTCTCCTGATGGAAAGAGTCAACAATCGCCTAAAGACACAAAATATGTGTGTTGCTATCTTGTGGCGAGGTCTAATGCCACATGCATAAGTTTACCGGCTACATTACCCTCCAAACCGGAACACGACAGTGACAAGCACTGACGCTATTGCGGCAGGAATAGGTAAGGCGGTGGTACCAGACCCGGGCGAGACAATGCAGAACTCTACCACCTAGTAGTCACGATGGTAGTGACTCGCATAGCCAATCGGTCGCTTTTTACGATCTGCCTGGCAGAACGGCAGTTAGTCTATTCTTCAAAGCAACCCGAGAGCAACACGGAGTATATGGATTTTCCAAATTTGTATTTTCTTTTATATTGATTAATACAATATTTTGTCCCCCAGGTCACCCCCACTTCTTCAACCAGTTGTCCTGTGGGCTGGACATAATTTCCCTGGCGGGGGAATGGCTCACGGCCGCTGCTAACACCAACATGTTCACCTACGAAATCGCACCAGTGTTTATCCTTATGGAGAATGTTGTCTTGGAGAAGATGAGGGACATGATTGGGTGGAAAACTGGAGATTCCATATTAGCGCCAGGTATGTGACTCTACCAACCACTTTTACGGTTATAAATTACATTTTATCTTTGTACTTGTGCGATATAACTAATCTCCATCTTTGCGGTACCTATCATGTACCGCACTCTTTTTATTTCTGCGCTATATTCGTTTATATGACTTTGCGGTGTAAGTTATCAGTTTATATATTTTTCAGGTTTAATCGTCTATAAATATTTGCGGTATAATCAGTCTATAATCTTTGCGGTATCACTACGTAGTATAAAACAAAGTTGCTTTCCTCTCTATGTCCCTATGTATGCTTAGATCTTTAAAACTACGTAACGGATTTTGATGCGGTTTTTTTAATAGATAGAGTTATTCAAGAGGAAGATTTATACGTATTACATTTTATGGCAAAACAGCATTTGTTGGGTCAGCTAGTTACCTATATAATCTACAAATGTTTACAGTAGTCAGTCTATATATCTTTGCGGTATTATATATCTATATAAAAATCAATTGTTGTTCGTTAGTCTCGCTAAAACTCGAGAACGGCTGAACCGATTTGGCTAATTTTGGGTTGAATTAATTGTTGAAGTCCAGGGAAGGTTTAACAGGTGAGAAAATATAGAAAAAAAATAATAACAGTTAAAAAGGCAGAACAACGTTTGCCGGGTCGGCTAGTCATCTATGAATCTTTGGGGTAGTCAATCTGTATATCTTTGCGGTATATTCGTCTATAAATATTTGCGATATAAACAATTCATATCTTTGCAGTTATCAGTATAATCATAAATTTGATGATAAATTCGTTATTTATATATCATTTATATATGATTTATGTCATTAGATCATAGCAAACAAACACATGGCTTTCCTGATGGAATTGAAGCCATCGGCTATAGACATCAAAGATGTTAATGCTGTATTGCTATCCGTGTGGCGGACTGACAATATTCAGACGTCTACCGGCTACCTTACCCTCCAAACCGCAACACGACAATGACAAGCATTGACGCTATTGCGGCAGGAATAGGTGATATATCTTTACAATTTTAATATTTACATATTTATGTAAAATCGTACTGATAGTAACGCCCTAGTACCATCTTTGGTAGTTAATAATAATTACATATTTTTATCAGGAGAGAATTTGTTTGAAACCTTGTGACGTAAAAGTAAGATTCCAATTTGAAATTTGAATATTACTTAACACATTCTTTAATCATCAGGAGGATCGGTGTCCAACCTGTACGCGTTCCTGGCAGCCCGCCACCACAAGTTCCCGCAGTACAAGGAGAAGGGGCTCACCAGCATCCCTGGACAGCTTGTCATGTTCACGTCAGATCAGGTACGCCATTTGGTCTGGATAATAAAAAACTCTCATTCTCTACACATTCCCCCGTATTGATCCGACTTCCTTTGAAGAATAGACCAACTGCCGTTCTGCCAGGCAAATCCTAAAAGGCGGCTGATTTGCTATACGTGTTGTTACCATCACGACTACTAGGTGGTAGAGTTCCGCAACATCTGGTCCTGGTAAACGGTATTGTAACGATGCGCCGATCGTAGGGGGGGGGGGGGTTCTCAGCTTGGCTGCTGTTTTGGAGTTTTTTTCGAGTTACTACCTTGGCACCGGAGCTCGTGTTTACTTTTATATTTTAAAACTAGCTGTTGTCCGCGACTTCGTCCGCGCGGACCTCGTTTACTCCGCACAGTTTCACCCCTGTAGGTGATAGCGTGATAATATGTAGCCTATATGTTGACCCGACCTGTTAGTAGTATTCATGCAAAATTTGAAGTAAATCCATGCAGTAATTATTGAGTTTACCCCGGACATACATACAGACAAACAGACAAAAATTCTAAAAACTATATTTTTGGCTTCGATATCGATTGTAGATCACGCCCCAAGTATTCTTTAAAAAAATATTCAATGTACAATTTTGACTTTCCTACGATTTTATTATAAGTATAGATTACTTTAGAAAAAAACAAAATCTTAATATCCCTCCATTTATTGGAACCGCACGTCCAATTCAATTTCCAATCTATTTCTGTACATTCAGTTATTTTATGACATTCCTATACAAATTCAAATATTTATTTATATTTAAAAGTTGACAAGTGGCCAACATATGCTGTAATACCATAAAGGTATTACAGTACCACCGCCTTCCTATTCCTGCCGCAATAGCGTCAATGTTTGTCACTGTCGTGTTCCGGTTTGGAGGGTCAGGTAGCCGGTAAACTTATGCATCTGGCATTGCCATCCCGCTACATGGATAGCAACGCATCATTAACATCTTTGGTGTTTATGGGCGATGGTTTCTCTTTCCATCAAGAGAGTCATCTGCTTGTTGCTATCTTATATAAAAAATCTATAAAAGATTGATCCTGCAGCACATCCCTGAAACTTCCTGCTAAATTAATATATTTTAAGTTCAAAATAGTAAAAACTATAAGCATAGATTTTTCAGTTCAAACATCTATTTTGTTAAAAATAGCAGTATATTGATTTTTAAAAAGCTGTATATTTTAGAAACGATGATCGATTTTGATTTTTCGAATGGCATTCAATTTAATTTTTGAGATCTAAAATATTGTTTTAGCTACATAAAAAATTCCGAAGAAATGTTAAAAAATATTTTTTCGAAAATTTTTGTCGTTGATAAATCATAAACAAATTGACAGATTTTGAACTAATTAACGGTATTTGATGCAGGTTTTTAAGGAGAAAAGCTGCTAAGAGTTTTATGTCAATCGGTGTATTAGCCTGAAAATTATTTCAAAAATATTAAGTAAGCATGCTAAAAACAACGTAATTTTAATATTTAAAAAGCTGTAACTTTTGAAAATAAAATCGATTTGATTTGATTTTTGAAACGGCATTCGACGTACCTAGTTTTTTTAGTACTAAAATATCATAGAATACCAAAAAATGATTGGTTTAAAATTTCGTAGTTATGTCGAAAAAAACCTTTTTTCAAAACTTTTCGTCAACGATTACTTCCGTACGAATAAACCGATTTTGATGCAATTTATGTATAAGCCGTAGTTTTTCGAGGATAACAGCTGATTAGATTTTATACCATCGGTATATTGATCTGGAAGTTTTATTAAAAACGCACTATTACGCCAAAAAATGTTTTGGGGTTTTTTCGAAATTTCTTAAAATCTCTTAGGCCGACTTGGTTCAAATTTTCAGGAAATCTAAGTTGAATGAAATTTAATCAAATGCCATCAACCGCGTTTCGATTGATCAAGCCGTTCAAAAGTTATGAGATTTTAACATACACACATACACACACACATACACACACACACATACAATATACATATATACATACATACATACATACGCACAGACATACTGACGTCATCGTGAAAATAGATGTAAAAGGTTCTTAGGACCTATAAACGCGAAGATCAGGTGAAAACTCGATTATGTTTGTTACCTCAGACCTTCATTTATTAACTAACTAGGTTTGTTTTATTTGGGAGGTTATACTTACTATAATTTGCTCTCATATATATTTAGTAAAGCTCTGATGCAAGATGTCAGAGAAAAATCAGCTTGAATGATGGCTGTTGCATTTTAACTGCGTTTAAAATTATATTTTTATGTACCTATCTAATTTTTGTTTCGTTTCAGTGCCACTACTCTGTGAAGTCGTGCGCGTCTGTCGGTGGTCTGGGCACGGACTACTGCGTGGCGGTGCCGAGCGACGAGCGCGGGCGGATGATCACATCAGAGCTGGAGCGACTGGTGCGCTATCACCGGGACAGAGGAAATGTAAGTTTCACCAGAGACTGCATGAAAAAATTACTGGAAATCAAATGTGCCGTTTCACAATTCACACACTACTATTTGCTAAACACTAAACCGCATTATTTACATCATAATAATCAGTAAAACATCGTCTAAAACGGACATAACAAATACTCTGAGCTATATATTTTATACTTTCTATCGTCGGCACTTGGGGAAATTCCATTGTTATTATACTATTAAATTATCACTTGTACATCAATTTCACTTTGTGACTTTATTTTTAACATATCACTCAACCGGTTTCACTTTTTTAAGCTTTAACATGTTAAAAATAAAGTCACAAAGTGAAATTAATGTACAAGTAATTTAATAGCATTGATATAAAAAACCCAAGATACACAATCAGTGTGTCAAAAACGTTCTCAAAAAATGAGCGCACAATTTTAAATTGTGTGCTCATTTCAAATAGAATCGCGTCGGCCGCGTCACTGTCAAATTTATTTATTTTCGTACATTGCTTTGTAAAAACAACTAACAGTCTTCCACTTAAGGTTGGATATGCAGACATATGTTTTTGCCATATCTATAACTACTTAAAAGAAATTAGGGACACTTTTGAGTGTCAGTTTTGTTCGGGACTGTGCATCTAGGGTTTTTTATATCAATGTTTAATAGTATAATAACTCTGAGCTATCAATAGACTTCGATGTAATCAATGACATCGCGCAATTATTGTGACTCTAAGCATCAATGAACCTAGCTCTGAGCAGCGAGCGATAGGTATTATTAAATATGTAATGATAACACATCTCATCACAATTACAGGCTGTCTCAGAATTGTTAAGTGGGAAATGTGTTGGTGATGCTGGTATCAGTGTACTTCACATACTTTATTTATTTTGTTCATTAAGTAACCAACTGGTTTCACATTTTGGTAGTTTTTACGCGACACCAAATAATAATTGTGATAATACTACGTACATACAAGCACATTTCTATGCCAGATAATTTACGGGGTAAGCAGAGACAAAATATATTGTTTATTAATAATTTAAATGTGGTAAAGCAAATATAATCTGCTTTAGTTCCCTCTTTCTTTGGAACTTTGCAACCAATTTGTGGCAATTTTATAGGGCAAAATCAATAAGATATCAATTAATTTTGCAAAGTTTCGTGGTCGTGTGACCTCTGTGAGCCATTGAAAGGTAAAAACAGTTCTGAAATATCATCTACCACATTTTTACCACTTTAGTAGCAAAAACAAAATGATTTAGTATACTATTCAACACATGTTTCATTTCGTAGTTGGAGAATCTTGAAGAGAAACGAACTCTACTTTCTCAACGCGAATCGAAGTTAATTCACTATCTAATTACAATTTATCTATCTATACGTCGTCAACGTCGTATAGGTGGTGACGGGTGGTAATACACTCGGTCATATATGAAAACCGTAACGCTCCCCGCTTATAACTAGCGGCAACCGGCACCAATACTACTGATTACGATCCAGAAATGCTACAGAAAGTAAGAGAGATATCAAACAAACAAACACTAATTAAACTTTTTACTAGGCCCAGAAATCGAATAACATAATATACAACCGAATCAGTAAGCATTTGTTAAAATGACAAATATTTTTGTCATTATCGTCTTCGGTTCTAATTGATCGCACATTTAAAACCATAAATTCTTATGGCTTCTCTTTACCATGATGGCTTATAAAATGATCGTCCAGCATCACCGCCATGATTAGGCAACTCTACACAATCGTGAATACTCATTTACTATCTATTGTTATGTTATGATGTTTATCGAAGATGGGTAGCGAGATGATCACGGCTGCGGAAATGTTTTTACTTGGCTCTTATAATCATTTACTTAATGTCTTCCATGTCTTGAATGTACCAGAAACAACCAAAGAGTATACAATCACGTTTGAGATAACTACGTACTGTTACGGCGATTGTGTGGACACGCACGCAATATGGGCCATCACTCCTTTGATGTACCGACACCGCGTCGTTTCGCAGGTACCATTCTTCGTGAACGCGACCTCAGGGACCACCGTGCTCGGAGCCTTTGACCCGCTGATGGAAATCGCCGACATCTGCCAGAAATACGACATGTGGATGCATGTTGACGTGAGTACAATTACTAGAATGAGAATTAGTTCTACTTTATACAATAGTCGCAGTCAAACGGGAACACCCAAATACTCTGAAATATTTTATTACAACTAGTTCCTAAGAATATTCATTGTAAAATATTCTGAAAGTCTGAAATATTCTGAAAAGAAAGTCGTATGTTATTTGTTTGCTTTCTGATTTTATTAAGTTAAAAATTCAAATACTCGATGGGTTCCCGAGTCGGTTTAATACTTTGAATAAATTGCTATATAATATTCAGTTGTGCGTATATATTCTTTTCTTTATATATACCTGGTTCAGATACCGTCTACTGCTATTGAACCATTTGATAGGTTAGAACAGCGACCACCGCACACAGGCAAGAGAGCGAAGCGAGCGTATCGCGGTAACAGCCTCCCCGTATTGTTAATGTTATTGAATAATTGATAGAGTTTACTATTAAATATTTTTTCGAATTAATAAAGATTTTTGGCTTTTTTCTTCTTCTTCAATTGATAGGTCAAAAGTATAAGCTATGTTTTTGGTTTTTTAATTACTTAAATAAATCATGTATTAGGTTTTTATTAGGTTCGTATTAGGTCTGTTCCGTCGTAACCATTGAGTAAATAGACTAGAGGCCTGATAACAGGCCAATCGTGCTGGCATCGCATCAGACTAATAGATCTTATAATAATCCGAAAGAATTAGTCCCGACCAATCCAGTGAGCTGTAAACACGCGCGACAAAATACCAGTATTGAAATAGTAGGAACACCGTGTTCCTTATTCTTTGACCCTCAAATTATTGACGGAATTACTATGGTCCAGGAAATCAAAGGTTATTAGTGTAGTGTGGTAGTGTAGTAGTGAATGGTAGTAACGGAGTGACGTTGGCGCAGGCGGCGTGGGGCGGCGGGCTGCTGTTCTCCAAGAAGTACCGCCACCCGCGCCTCACCGGCATCGAACGGTACGTACATACATACATTTCACTATATCGTTAATAGCCGTATAAGGTTCTACATTCTAATCCCAGATCAGAAAACTTTTATCTAAATAAATGTGTCCATTTGTCTGAGCAATAATTTACTCTGACTGGATCTATTTTTTTTTATAATATCTATTTTTTTTTAATTTTTGTAAAAAATTAACAGTTGAACGGGATGACAAACATTTCTCTGCAATTTCCCATTTCGAAAAATAACACTTGAACGGAATGACAAACATTTCTCTGTAAGTTTTCCATTTACTGTAAAAATAACTTTAACCCTGACTTTTTGGTTTTATGAAAAATAACACTTAAACGTGATGACAAACATTTATCTGCAAATTTTCCATTTTTTGCAAAAAATAACTTTAACCCTGATTTTTTGGTTTTTGCGAAAAATACACTTGAACGTGATAACAAACATTTCTCTGCAAATTTTCCATTTTTTCTAAAAAATAAATTTAACCCCGACTTTTTAGGTTTTGTGAAAAATAACATTTGAACGGATGACAACAATTTCTCTACAAACTTTCCATTTTTTGTAAAAAATAACTTTAGCTCTGACTGGGTAAAAAACTTTTTTCTATAGGTATTTTTTCAGTTTATATGAACCGGTATTTACCCGGACTGAATGACAAACTTTTGTTTATAAGTTTTGCAGTTTTTGAAAAAATCCCAGTAAATTAATTACTCGATAATATTATTCATATCGTATCAAACAAGCAAATATTTGTACTTCTTAAAAAGACAAAACCATCACCCATGGTATTTCGCTATCCGTAGGTCGAAGATGCATACTTATGGGAACAAGAGCGTGTTGGTCTGGGCTTCTTTGAAGAATAGACCAACTGCTGTTCTACCAGGCAGGTCGTAAAAGGCGACCGATTGGGTATACTTGGATTTACCACCGTGACAACTAGGTGGTAGAGTTCTGAAACGTCTCGCCAGGTATATAGTACCACCGCCTTATCTAATCTTGTCTCAATAGCCTCAGTACTTGTCAATTTTGTGTTTCGGTTTAAAGAGTAAGGTAATCGGTAGACTTATACATATGCAACCGAGATCCCGCCACACGAATAGCAACGCAGAATTAAGTACCATCTTGTGTGTCTATAGGCGATGGATTCTCTTTCCATGAGGAGAGCAATCTGCTTGTTTGCTGCCTTATAAAAAAATAAAATGACAAGCAGTACCGCTATTGCAAAGGGAATAGGTGTAAGACCTGGCAAGGTTGGTGCCATACCTGCGCCAGAAGGTACAAAACTGTACCAATTTTTCGTAAAGTCTTTTATATTGTAAGACTTATGGCCGGTTTCCGAAACGCAAATTAATTTTTACAAGCGATCAATCTGGATTTAACATATTCTTTACAAGCAAATGATCTATTAAAGACTTATTAGATGCTTGTTAAAATTAAGTTGCGTTTCAGAAACCGGCATTTAATGGTAATTATTTATTGTCGGTCCCCTTCGAGGATTTATTTATATCATTAAATAACAAACAAGTAGGCTCTCTTGGTGGAAAGAGTAACCATCGCCTATAGATGTTAATGGTGCGTTATCCGTGTGACGGGATGGCAATGCTACCGGCTATCTGACGTTTCAAACTGGAACGCGACAAAGATAAATATTGACGCTATTGCGGAAGGTATTGATAAGGCGGTGGTATCAAATACCCAGACAAGACATTGCAGAACTCTACCACCTAGTAGTCACGATGGCAGTGACTCCTATAGTCAATCGGTGGCCTCTTACGATCTGTCTGACAGAACGACAATTGATATTTTTTTAAAGGAATTTTATTTATATAATTATATTTTTATATATAATTGATATTTTTTTTTGTTGGTCCGGGCCAACACCAACACCAACAAGATATGCATTAGATCGGCTATCTCGGATATTTTCTTTTTATCCATCTCAGGAAAGTTATCTCTAAGAAAGAAGCCTCGTTCGTTTGTTTGATTGGTGCTTTTAATATTAGAAAATCTTAATTTCATCTTCATAGCCGTCTCTTCGTTAGATTCGAAATTAATTGGTGCGTTCAAAAGGAACTCGGTGAACGGTGAGCTAATCCTATCCACCCACCATTAGCCGCCATCAATCATGGCGGAGTTAAATGCTGGGGGCTGAAGCGTGTGCCTTGGACCGAGTGACAACTTGCTAGGGTTGGCACTTGCACGAAATTTTTTTTTATCATCGTGTAAAGTTGAACGCTGGGCACGGCGGCCTAGCGGTATCGATTTTAGTATAAACAACGGAACATGTAAATACTAATTTCGTTTTAGCTACCTTCGTAACTCTATGGTATAGACCACGGATTAAATAGATACGCCTTTCAAGACAATTTCTTAGTTTATCAGTGTAACTTGCACTTACACACAGTAATACGAAATTATACAATTTACCGATGAAATAAATTGACTTAAAGTGTAATTTTTAAACTTAGTCACATCATTCGGTACGATAAAAATATTCAACATGGTTTATTTCTATATTTTCACGATATAACATATAAAATGTGTGACATTTTTAACAGTGATAGGAGCGTTTGCTTATATGCGCGGTGATATCTTCCTTCCTATAATGGCGTGTTTTTTAATATTCATGTGGTCTGTGCCATAGACACATGAGTGTATGGGTTACAATCACCGACCACACAACCCATAGACCCCTAATAACAGGCGAATGGCTTCTGTCAACACATCTGACTTATAGTTCCGATGTAAATGTCCATGCACCAATACCCAATCAGTGTCGACCAATCAGATCCTCTGTACATCACTATCTTTCACTGTGGCCTTGAGTAAGCCAATCACGATGTTGCAACTCAGCTCAGCTAGTTGCCAGAATGCATTCAATACGGAAAATCGAACATTAGGCGTCTATGGGCTGTGTGGTCGATGGTTACAATATTGCATCATCGCCATCATCTCAGGTTTTTTTATGAAACATTTTTCCCGAGGCTGAATATGTGCAGACGTGTCGAGTTAAGTCAACCGTAAGATTTTGTTAAACATACCTTCAATAGTAACTTCTGTGGACACTCCTAAGTTTTTGAGAACAAGGCATTTTACGTCCACATCGCATTTCGGTAAGCCACTAATGTGCTTTTCATGAAACGGCGCAGAATCACTATTATATATTTTTTAACTTATCTACCGTATTAGCGTATGATTAACTCCGCGATAATAAATAATGGCAGCCACATGTATCGTATATTAAAAGCGTAGCTAAATTGCGGATTTACGTCACACTGTGCTTATACATTTAAACATCAGTTTTTTCGGACTATTTTAGAACTTTCGAGAACATAGTCGATCCTTACCTTGTATATAAATAAGGACATGTCGGCGGGAAGCGAGTAAGTTTTGTAAAGCGATTCGAAGTGATAACTTGAGTGATATAGTACAGCGCGATAAAAGTGACAGAGTGATTTAGTCTGCATACGGAAATTATTTTGGTTTAAGATTTGGATTAGTCGTTTAGTTCTAGTGTGAATATAGTGACGGTTTGTGTTATTAGTGTTAGTCTGTGCGTATATATACGTGTTGTATATTGGTTCATCGTGCATTTTTGTAGTAAATAAAAACGGTTTAATATAAGTGTTATTTTATTATACAATAAAAACTACAAACTCGTACAATATATAGCACTTATTGGCTACACTCCAAGTCAAAACACGACAGTGACAAATATTGCTTTTATGGCGGCAAAAATAAGCAGACGATGACATCACATCCGCGAGACTCGTCGTAAAACTCTCCTCCCTTGTAGTTGCTATGATGTTGACCAATCTCGCCTTTTATTGTCTCTCACGATTGTTGCTTTTCGGGAAGATAAACCATTTTCTTTATTAAAAGCCTAAAGGAACAAAGGGATGGTTGTTATAAAAATCCTCTCTTATTTGTACCATTTAACAAATGTAATTATAGTATGGTTGGCAAAAAAAACATGTTTTTTATCCAAAACATATGAAATAAACGACATTATAATAATTTAGATATTATTTAAGTCACATACAAGTTTTGACAGCCCTGGCCATAGGATTAACATAAGCTTGTTTTAGAAATAAACCCACATGTAACACTTAACTAAAATCTTACCAAGTGTTCATAGATCTTAAATATATACTTATAAGAGTGATTTTCCCATACATTTAAGTAAGTCTGACAGGCATTGTAATTGACGTGGTGTCGATTCGATCCCAGGCTTGCATTTTAATACTGAAAAAAGTACTGTGACTTCGTTTGTGATCTTATACGCAATAACTATATAAATTTGGTAAATTATAATAATAATGTCAGTGAACAAATTTCACGAATTGATCTGACCTCAAAGTAAGCAAATTATTTGCTTGTGATATGGGTGTTAGTAAACGATATTAATACATAGAAATACATATATAAATACTGTTACATACATAATAAATACCCAAAACCAGAAATATAAACATCTATGCTCATCACACAAATGTTTGTCCCTGACGGGAATCGAACCCGAGCTCCATCGATTCATGAGCGCTAAGTGTGAGTTTTTCTTTTCGCATTCGATCGTGAGCGCGTTTGGAGTTTACTAGGAATTTGTATGTGGTTTGTACAGCGTCACCTAGTGGTAAACGTGAGAAACCAGGTTACTACTAGGTGGCGCTGTACAAATCACATACAAATTCCTAGTAAACTCGAAACGCGCTCACGATCGAATGCGAAAAGAAAAACTCACACTTAGCACTCTGATTAGCTTCTTTAACCATTCGACCATTAGGATGGTCTAAAAATTTATTCATAGACTAGCTTATACCTGGCCTTGCCCGTCTTTTAATAAAAAAATATAATTACGCCTTTTAACTCACGTGGTAGGTAGAGTAAACCGAACCTTATTAGACGTTCCTCAGTATTGCCTTTTCCGACCTGATAATGAGAAGAGTAAGACTGATGGCTCAGTGTGTTCATCCGAGAGGCGGGGATGTAAACCACCACTAGACTTTGGGCCCTATTCACGTGACAAAACGTCGATCGAATCAAAGCGTTTAGGGCCTATATGTAACTGTTTTATCTTAATATTACATTTTTTACAATTGAACTTAGCAAAAAATATCTAGGATTTTGGAGGATTGCTCAAAAATTACATGGCAGACTGTTGATTCTAATGTTATTTTAAAGTGAGAGTTATGGTCCTTTTCTAAATAACGCATAACGCGTATAGGATCATATATTTTCTCACACATTCTGCCTCGTCATAACACAACGCAAAGTTTTATCGTGTTTATGTTTGAGAGCCCTAAACTCTTCAATTCGATTTAAGTTTTGTTATGTGAACAGGGACTCTCAGATTGGATTGGATAATCCGAAAAACCAACAATAGTGTTACTGCTTTCTGTTTCCTCAAATTGGAGGTGGATATGGTTTCAGCATCAAATCAAAAAAAAAAGTCGTGTTAGTCCGGGCCGCCTTTGAAGAATAGACCTTCTGCCATTTTGTCAGGCAGATCGTAAAAGGCGAACGATTGACTACGTAACACTACCACCGTGACCACTAGGTGGTAGAGTTCCGCAACTTTTCGCCTAGGTATTTGGTACCACCACCTAAACTGCATCGCCTCTGTGGTCTAGTGGTCCGATATCGGTGTAGACCACAAGTCCCTGGTACGATTTCCGGGTCGGGCGATTCATAAATGGGTTTTTTCAGTTTTCTGATAAAAACAACATTGTCCGGCATTGGAAAGTGCCCGGTTGGTGATAGGCTGACCACCTATCACATTGTAGGACCAAGTCTCTTAGGCTAATTGTGGGTGCACTTATTGTACCTCTGCCTACTTCTTTGGAGATACGGGCTTGAAAATACTTTTTTTTCACTTTAACTGTTCCTGCCGCAATAGTATCAACGCTTGTCGCTGTAGTGTTTCGGTTTGTAGGGTAAGATATCCGGTAAATTAATTTAAATAAAATCTGTAAGGAATTATCCCTCGATCCGTTTGATACTAGTGTGCTTGAGGCGAGAAATGCATTGGCCTGTAGATTTTTTAACGCTTTTAAATAATGCATGTTAAAAAAATGTTCTCTGGTATGTGTCTAATGTCTATGTTATGTTATTTTAGTGTTACTTATTTACCTACACGTGAAAACCTGTAACTGGCTTTGAAAAAAAATAATTTATAACTCTAATCGGTTAACTATAGCGGATGGTTTTCCATAATAAAATAAAATAAAAATAAAATAAAATAAATTTATTGGCATTCTGTCACGTGCATAGCAGCGCACCATTAACGTCTTTAGTGTCTATAGGCAATGGTTATCTCTTTCCGTCAGGACAACCATCTGTTGTTTGCTATCTGATGGTATAAAAAAAACCTTGATCGTATAGAATAGCCTGGTGTAATTTAGCTCCAGTCTATTGCCATTACCACGTCACTCAAGATTATAAATCCACGTTTTTTAAAACCCACCCCCGGGACAGGGCGCGGCACAATCAATTAAACCTCCCCGGGGTAAAAACAAAACTCTACAGAGCACTCTCCTGCCTTCATTTATCATCCTGCTGCAACGTGGCCGCATTTACACTGTCATGAAAGTGAAAACTTTATACTCCTTTTTACGATTTTTTTCTTTTTATATCATCAGATAGCAACCAAGCACATGGCTCTCTTGATAGAAAGAGAAGCCATCGGCAATAGACAACAAATATGTTAATGGAGCGTTGCTATCCGTGTGACATCTACCGGCTACCTTACCCGCCAAACCGGAACATGACAATGACGAGCACTGACGCTATTGCGGCAGTAATAAGTTAGGTTTTGGTACCAAATTGCCGGGCGAGACGTAGCGGAACTTTACCACCTGGTAGTCACAATGGTAGTGACACGTAACGCCTAGTCTGTTGTAAAGGTAAAAGCATTCGTTATCCCGGTTTTCTTGTGGGGTAGGCAGGTTAGATCGAACGTTTACAAACTTTTCGGTTCACTACGATTCACCGGTTTGTCAGTTGACGAGTTGTTTTTCTTTCCCCGTGTAGGTTCCGGGCTCCTTTGAAGAATAGGCCAATTGCCACTCTGCCAGACAGGTCGTAAAAGGCGACCGATTGGCTATGCAAGTCACTAACATCGTGGCGGCTAGGTGGTGGATTTCTGCGTTGTTTCGCCCGGGTCTGGTACCACCGCCTTACCTGTTGTTGCCGTAATGGCGTCAGTGCTTGTCACTGTCGTGTTCCGGTTTATCATCACCATCATCAAAATATAATTAAAAATAAACTATTTTTATCAACGAAAACTCTAAAAATTAATAGCATGCATATATTTGATTCTATTAGGTTACCAAACAACGCCTTTGAGGATCTGCCAGATATTTTCCACACTTTATATATTAAATGACGGTGTAACAGCAGGCTCCTACCGCGTGTAATGCGGTAATATCCAAATCCGGGAGCGCACGCCTGTGTCAACACTTGATATCATTTGGGACACTTTAAATGCACTAAACGCGACTGCCGCATGTAATTCTATTGAGTAAACCCACATATACTTCGCCGAGGGATTTCTGGTCTGGAAACATAAGATAAGACTACATTCTGATACATTTTAAGCTAATTATAAAAATTTTTTTTTTTCGGATTACATATCTCCCTGTGATCCAGCATTCCTTTGAAGAATAGACCACCTGTCGCTCTGCCAGGCAGCTCTGGCAGGCAGCAGGAATCACTGCCATCGTGGCTACTAGGTGGTTTCTACATTGTCTCGCCCGAGTCTTGTAACACTGTTTTACTTATTCTTGACACAATAGTGTCAGTGCCTGTCACTGTCGTGTTCCGGTTGGGAGAGTCAGGTAGCCGGTAGACTTATGCATAGAGCATTGCCATCTCGTTACACCGCACGAGTAACAACGCACCATTAACATCTATATCGTGTTCCGGTTTGGAGGATATGCCGGTAAACTTATGCCTGCTGAGCCTGCGACATTAAGACCCTGTCACGAGGATAGTAATGCAACATTCACATATTTAGTGTCTATAGGCGATGAATATCTCTTTCCATCAAAACAAGCATCTGCGTTTCTGCTGTCTTATGATATAAAACTAAAATATAGGTCAGTAACATGATTTAAACGTAGTCAACTATAACAACCGGTTTTCTGTCGCCTGTCTCTTTTGAACCCTGGCCATGACACCAAATGAGAAGCATACCCTCTCGAACAAACAATTGTGTAAATTGGTTAATAAATGACATAGTACTGATGTAACAAATATAAAAAATACAGTCGAATTAATAACCTCCTCATTTGGCAAGTCGCTGGACAAAATAATAAGTTAAAAATTTTGATATTAGAGAGAGATGATTCTAGGGATATCACGTTGTAATGTCACCACTGTGAAGATTGATGACGTCAAGGAAAGACGTGAAAGAGGGAAGATTTTCACAGCCAGGCTACTTCTACTGCCTGGGGACTGAAGTCTATCTTGGAAGCATTAAAACAATATATAACTTTACAAGATACATGATTATTATAACGCGATATAGATTTGTTTGAATTTTATGTATTGAAGAATATTATTTAACCGTTACACATTTTTTTATTAATTCATGTATTTACACATGCACGACTATGAATCATAATTAAGATATTAAAAATAGAAATAATCCGAGAATAGACCCTTGCGAAACACCTTGTTATATACTTCATGACATCTAAGCATATCAACTAAGCATATGAAATGTTTTTAAAAACACTAGCAAACAATCAGTTGGCTCTCCTGATGGTAAGAGACAACCATCGCGTTTTGGCCATTATGCCACACCTATAAGTTTATTGGTTGCCTTATTCTCCAAACCAGAACACGACAATGACAAGCATTGACGCTATTGCACCAGGAATAGATAAGTCGGTGGCACCTAATCCGGGCGAGATGTTGCGGAACTCTACCACCTAGTGCTCACTATGGTAGTGACACGTATAGCCAAAAGGTCGTCTTTAACGAACTATTTGGCAGAATGCAGAAAGTCTACTCTTCAAAGGGGACGCGCATCAACACGATGTCTTCCGTGTAAAGGATAAATGTGGCCTGTAGGCACCAAAGATGCAGTTTATCGTACATCGTTTCTTTACGAAACAAGCATGCAAGACCACTTACGCAAGGTTACTCCACCCACCAAGTTATGACAAGATGGTAACAAGCAATGACGTTATGATGACAGTAATCGATAAGGCGGTGGTATCATTGATCGCCATCAACTCTACCACGTACAGTAATGATGTCAAAAACAAATTTATCCTTGACTGACCTTTTGCGAGAAGTCTGGTTTGTAGTAGTAGAGTTTATAGAATAATAGAGATCTATTTTATAGATTCAGGTGTTACTTTGCGGATCCGTAACGAATAAAACTAGTTAATGTAAAATTTTCGCGGAATATTACGTGTACCCTTGCGATTCCACTGAAAGGGAAAAATAAAAAAGTGGTGTAAGAAATAGAATAATTCGATGTAGGGCTGAAAAATAATAAAGACCCCGCGGCACAGTTTTCACCCTTATCCACCACACTTTACACCACGACAGTAGTAAACACAAAAGCACACAATTTACGCACTCAACACACTTTTCACTTCGCAATCAAAGCATTTTCAAGGTCATTAGGTATCAAGGATCAGAAGAAGAACTGCTTCATATTGTTATTGTTTCAAAATTGATGTTTGAATATTTTGTTCCAGCGCCGACTCTGTGACGTGGAACCCGCACAAGTTGATGGGGACGCTGCTGCAATGTTCCACCGTCCACTTCAAAATAGAGGTAACCAATATCTCCTATTCATTTCATTGATATCAAAAACCTAAGATGCACAATCCCGAACAAAACACTCAAAAATGTCGTTAATTTCATTTAAGTAGTTATAGATATAGCAAAAACATATCTTCTCTTTGCATATTCAACCTTAAGCACAAGATTTATAGTTGTTTTTAGAAAGTAATGTAGAAAAAGAAATAAATTTGACAGTGTCGCGACCGACGCGATTCTATTTGAAATGAGAGCACAATTTAAAATTGTGCGCTCATTTTTGGAGGACGTTTTTGAGACACTGATTGTGCATCTTGGGTTTTTTATATCAATGATTATTTTACAATATTTCATTAAAAACAGGACAAAATATTTCTTTTCTTCTTTAACCGACTACACTAGCCTAGCCTTCGTTGGTTATATATTTCAAGTTATATACCCACATACAGGCGCGTGTGCTCCTTATAGGCAGAAAAGCAGTGCTTTACCTTTATTTTAATAAAACGTTCATACGTTTTAGATGACTTATAAATAAATGAATAAACAAAATATAATAACTTAAAAACGCCTAATATTTTTAAATAGCACCTATTTGCAAGCACAGCACTCAAACATTATGTTTGCCAGGCGTTTATTAAACGATAAATAATATTGAACGCCCAAGTCCTGCCGCCAAGCTTCTGCTTCACATTGTAAATGTGTGCGAGACATAATTACCTATCCGCACGTAATTGGCTCACTCACACAATGATTCTATTGTATAAAGCAGGTAATGCGGCATTGTTCTATAATTCGGGTAAAGATAATAGACGAAATATTATTGACAAAATGTATGCTCACATTATGCGTTTTTGTTTAGTAAGGTTTTATTTGTTGAAATGTTATTGACAAAAGTGAAGCCATTTTAAATTTTTATGTGATACGTGATATGCATTGTGTATTATTATGTTTTATTATTGTATATGTTTTCTTAAAATATATATTAATGATATTATTATTTTAACATTTGAAAGTGTGTAAATTAAATTAAATAAACAGTAAATAATTAAAGTAAACAGTTATATATATCTAAAATAATTAGTGATTTGTTTAATCTAGCGCGTTTCTTGATTTTTTAAAATGTTATTTAATTGTGACGTATGTTTTGATAATGTGTGCTTACTAAAAATTAAAAGTAACAAGTTCTCACAATTGTCATTTAGTGAAAAGATTCAAATCGTATCTAAAGGTAGGTGTATACCCGAGTTACCACAATTAAACCAGCAAAAAGGAAATGTAACTCGCAAGTTTCATGTTAAAAGTTATGAAACGTATGACTGGCTGTGTGGTTGTCTCCATACGATTAAATTATTTTGTTTTCCTTGCATATTGTTTAGTAATTCTAATACAGTGTGGACTAATTCTGGATATTCAGATTTATTTACATCGGGAAATAGTACCTATTTTAAATAACAAGAACCTTGAACATGGAAACATACCTAGAATACAGCTGACTAGGTAAGTAGTTACCTGTTATAATATTTTAGTTAGCGACGACCGACCGCTGTTTTTTCTGCGTTACCGTAGAAGATGTAGATAAATAGTAGTACATCTAAGACATGTTCCGTTGGCATGGTTTTCGGCTTAGAGATCCGTCGCGTGGCTGAGGCTACGCTAAAAATCTATATAAGAAAATCTATACTCCGCCGCATACCCAGTCTCATAATCCTGTGCACGCCACTGCCCACATATGTATCTTCACGCCGGGATAGGCAGTGAATTAAGTGCCATATGTCTCGGTCCAGACAGACTTGCCTTGCTTCCTGCACATTCATAACTCTCATCATGCAAACACACCGGTTTCAAAGATTCTTGATACAACATTCAGACAGCATTCGACTAATTTGATCATGGTACGTTAGTTTTGGTCTCTCCGGTACCTACATCCATCCACATTCGCATTGTAAATCTGTTAGTCCTTCGTCTGCCATTCTTACATCATGTCCGAACCAATGAGCATGCCCATTTCGTTTTTTTACACCGATACTGTCTTTCAATCATTCTTTCTTTTCTATGTTTCGAGTTCTTGTCAGTATATCTCTTTGGCACGTTCTATAAACTTTACGGTTTTAAAGATTAAAACTTGAGAGATGTCATTAGACTCATCTTAGTTGTGAGTGTAACATGAGCTATGTAATTTTTACCCGACTGGCGATTGTAATAAAACACGGGCGAGACATTGCGGGACTCTACCATTTAGTGGTCAAGGTGGTAGTGAAAACTTTAACCAACCGTTCGCCTTTTACGAATCGCGTGGAAGAATGACGGTTTATTCTTCAAACGGGAATTTAAGTTTGAAGAAAATGCTGGTATCGAGCATCAAACTAGCATCATCTTAACATAAGTGTTCTGCCCCAGAGCATTCCATTGCAGTACATTTATAATCCGTCAAATACATTAAAAACAAATTAGACTGCATGACCAAACATTCCTTTGCCGTGGAAGTTTCGCCCTTATCACAAGGTCAGTAAGAGCCGTGTCTAGCCCAAGGACCCCTCTCTCAAACGGTAGGGACGTCAGTTCAATATGCTAAGTGATAAATCCTGTCTAACTCCGCCCCCTCGCTGAAGTTTGCGCATAGTGATGCGACACTGAATATGTCGATATGTTATTATTATTTTTTAACTAGCTAAACCCACATACGTTCAGTCTAGATTTTAGTTTTGTTTGTGATCTCGAAAAAAATTAAGTTTAGTATATTTGGAATTTTTAAAAAGTAAGTCTTTTCAAAAACTAATTTAGCTACCTAGTTATTTAGGTAGCTAAGTAAGACCGAACTAGTTTACTAATAATAGATACGGCGTTGGACGGGGAACGTGTAGCCGCTCATACGAGCACTTGCTAAATATAATGAAAAATAGAAATACGAGTATATTACGTTGTGCTACGTGCGAAATAAGAAGTCGAGGCTGAAAAATTTGAAAAAGTTGAAGATGACTTAAATAATAGTATTATCTAAATTATTTAATTTAGTATAATAAAGTTCAAGTGTGTGGTAAACTAGTTTCAACTAAAAATAATGAATTTTACCAAGTGTCGACGATTTAAGGTGTAAAATCTACAAAAAATACCCTTATCTCATGTGTATCACTCTGTATTGCTGAATGTAAAGCAAGCTACACTAACAACTTAAGAAATTGCTTTAAAAGACGTTTCCAGTTAATTCCATGGTCTCCACTAAAGCAAACACCAAGGAATTAAGCCAACACATGACAGGGTAGTTATTACTAAGTAGGATTTATTGAGATAGAGCAAAATCAATAAAAAAGAAAAATATTTCGAACTGAAACAGTGAAATTGAGCCACTTCTGGAGTGGATCTCTGAGTGAGGCTTCCAAAACCTCGTTTCACTGAACCCTCAGAAGATACAAGAACCGTACGTTATCCACGAAAAAGAATCTCTTTATCAAGGCTACTCTATTCCAAAACACTGCCCTCACCATCTGTAACAGCATTAAGATTTGAGCTATCGTAGGACATCCAGTTCCGTTATCATTTGGAGGGTAAAGCAGCTTTCCTTTTAATTTCATTATATTTACTACTACCATGATTTTTTTCACGTCCCCAAAATCAACCATTTAGCCTGCAGAGAGGGAGGAGAGGGGGGGAACACTTGACTGTAACAAAAATTAGCACTTAAAAGCTTAACATCTTACAAACGAATTCCTTAATCGAAAACGATATCTATCCCACACAATGGGATACGTGCGAAAAAAAAATGACATGACTAATATGTATATTCGTGCCAAATTACAGCTTTCTAGTAAAAATGATCTCTGAGCTATCGTGCGGACGGACGGACGGACGGACGGACGGACACAGCGAAACCATAAGAGTGCCTAATTTACTTCGGAACCCTAAAAAAGGTTGCTGAAATAAATGTGAAGCAAAAAGCTTTTTCATCTATTTAAATTTACTATAATAAAACAATGACATGTACCTATGACCTACTACGCATATTCAAAAGGATTTATTAAATTATTGGTGACAAATAATAAGTAAATCGATATTTTTGCTCATCCCTAAGTCCATCTGACGTCGGCACGAGTCACTTTTAATTAAATTCCTCTCTTGACACTTTGAAACATATGTTGCCAATTTCGGAGGGTTCTTCCTTAACTGAACTCTGCATATCATACCTTAACACCTTTAAATAAGATTTATTTTCGTAAAAATATAGAAGTAATATTGAATTTACTTATTTCGAAATACGGGTAGTTTGATATTTCAAGCGATTTATGTCTGTATCTTGCAGTGTTTGGGTCTAAAACTCCGTGGATACAATTTAGTACGAGTGTGTTTGATGGCATTTTCACGGTGTCTATAATACAGAGTCGATGTCGTGTATGATTGTTGGGATTTATATGGCTATGTGGGTGGACGATAAATGTGAAGATCTGTGTGTAATTGTTTGTTTATACGAGAAGTCGTGCGGGTTCCGCCATTTTTTTATCTTATTAGATAGCAAGTAAAAAGCAGATGACTCTTCTGATGAAAATAAAAACGCCTGTAGACACCAAACACGTTAATGGTGCGTAACTAACTGTAGTGGAATGACAATGACAAAGGCTACCGGCTATCCTACCCTCCAAACCGGAACAAGACCATGACGATCATTGACAATACAGTAAGAATAGGTAAGGCTGAAGTACCATTTACCCGGCCGAAACTGCGGAACTTTTCCCCCGTGTTGGTCCCGGGCTCCTTTGAAGAATAGGCCAACTGCCGTTCTGTCAGGCAGGTCGTAACAGGCGACCGAGTGGCTATGTGTGTCACTACAATCGTGACTACTAGGTGGTAGAGTTCTGCAATGGCTCGCCCGGGTCTGGTACCACCGCCTTACTTATTCCTGCCGCAATAGCGTCAGTGCTAGTCACTGTCGTGTTCCGATTTGGAGGTTAAGGTAGTCGGTAAACTTATGCATGTGACATTAGACCTCGCCAGCAGATAGCAACGCACCATTAACATCTTTGGTGTCTATAGGCGATGGTCGACTCCTTCCATCAGGAGACCCATCAGCTTGTTTGCTATCTTATGATACAAAAAAAATCTCTACCTCCTAGTAGAGTACCTACCGCCACGTATACCCAGAAATTGGCTAAACCAATCCTTCGGCTTTTAAGATTTTTAAGAGAAATATAATATTTGATCACATACGTCTAAAAATGATGGAACTTACTAATAATAGTAAGTTACCGTGCGTCCGTCCGTCCGCAGGATAGCTCAGATATCCTAATTAGATTTGGTTCGAATTTACATATTAGTTACGTCAACAAATTGATAACATAAAATTTTGAAAAATATTTTTTTCAGGGTAGCTCCCCTACATGTAAAGTGGGGATGCTAATTATTATTCTCACGTACCCCATTGTGTAGGGTATGGGTATCGTTGAATAGGATTTTAAATAATATTGTAAGTTCTTAAAAACAAGTTTTCAATTAAGGGACTCGTTTGTAAATTAGTCAGCTTTTAAGTGCTAATTTTTGTTAGAGTCAAGTATCCCCCCCCCCCTGCAGGCTAAACGGTTGGTTTTGGGAGTGGAAAAAAATCATGGCAATATTAAATATATTTAAGTTATAAAAGGAAAACTATCTCGGCTTAGAAGGCTTTACAAGTTTCTGAGTAATAGTCGACCAACTTATAAAATGTACTTAAAGAAGTTTTTTGGGCGGTAAACCTGTGGTGCGGATATATATTTGTCAATGACGTTGAATAGATTAAATATTCATAGTATAAAATTATAAAACCCCTCTTTTTAGTCCGCGTTATAGTGATGAGCAACTTCGGAACCCTATTACGCGTGGCCCGACGCTCACTTTACCAATTTTTATTAAATGCATATGGTTGTGTACACGGCGCATATATCAAAATAACACGTTTTTAAATTTTTGTCTGTGTCTGTCTGCTTGTTCCAGCTAATCTCTGAAACGGCTGGACCTATTTTGACAGGACTTTCACTAGCAGATATCTGATGTAATAACGAGTAACTTATGCTAGGTACTTTTATTTTAGATTTTTTCCACGCAGACGAAGTCGCGGGCACAGCTAGTATTATATAAGTTTAATTTAATTTAAGAACTGTCTGGAAGAATGGCAGATAGTCGACTCTTCAAAGGAGGAAATATTTTTAAAATAATATTGTGCAAAATAATATTGTGCAAAGAATTTTTTGGTTTGAAGCTCTGGTTGGGCAAATCATTATAAACCTAATTTGTCTACTATTATTTTGGCCAATTGTACAATTATGAAACTTTATGTCATTGAACTGCACCTCTGCATACTTCTTAAGGAATATGAGGATGATATTTATATTTATTAATTGTATACTAGCGATCGCCGGGGGTCAGGACTCCCCACAGCCAGAGGTCTAAGTATGGATTTATTGCAAACAAATAAGGATTAGAACCTATATTGACTGAACCTTAAATATATGACCGCCCCCCCCCCCCCCCCCCCCATACTAGAAATAGATCCGCCCTTGTATTATCATGTATGATAAATTATATTTTGACGTGTCAAAATAGCTTTTTTTATAGAAGAGGGGGCAAACGAGCAGGAGGTGCACCTGATGGTAAGTGATCACCGCCGCCCATGGACATCTGCAATACCAGAGGCCTTGCAGTTGCGTTGCCGCCCTTTTAAAAATGCGTAGGTACGCTCTTTTCTTGAAGGTCCCCAAGTCGTATCTGTTCGGAAAAACCCCTGCCGATAATTGATTCCACAAAAGAGTAGTGCGAGGCAAAAAGTGCCGGGAGAAACGCACAGTTATGGATTTCCAGACATCAAGATGGTGTGGGTGGAACTTCAAATTTTGACGCTATGTCCGATGATGAAAGTTAGCAGCAGGAATTCATCCAAACAACTCGTCGGAACACTCTCCATAATAGATACGATAAAAGACGCAGAGTGAGCTTATATCTCTGCGTAATGCCAAGAGTCAACGATTCGAACCGCTCTACGTTGAATGCGGTCAAGTGGAAGAAACTGGTACTGGGGAGCTCCGGCCCAGAGATGAGAGCAGTACGTCATGTAAGGACGAATTTGCGCCTTACAAAGTTGGAAACGATGAGCCGGCAAGAAATACTACTTCGCTCTGCTGAGCACACCGAGTTTTTTGGAGGCTAGTTTCACCTTGCCTTCCAGATAGCCGCGAAATTGAACGGTATTCGATATATCGACTCCCAGGATTCCGACACTGGCTGAGGCTGTCAGGAGAGTATCCTCAAATCGAGGTGATATGACAAGGGGTATCTTTTTTGCGGTGAACGCGCAAAGCTGTGTCTTTTTGGGGTTAAATATGACCAAGTTTTGATGACCCCATACCGAGACATCAGTAAGTCGATTCTCGACTTCAGACACAAGCTTCTTTCGGCTCTCTTCAAAAAAACTTGTAAAAAGTTTTATTGTATAAAGTACCTACTTCTGATTTCGGATTTCTGACACATGTATGTAGTATGTGGAATTTGCTTGTCTCTCTACTAACTATCCAAGGTTGGACAACCCTTATCACTAAGGGGTATGAAAAATAGATGTCGGCTGATTCTCAGACCTACTCAATATGCTCACAAAATTTCATGAGAATCGGTCAAGCCGTTTCGGAGGAGTACGGGAACGAACATTGTGACACGAGAATTTTATATATAAGATAATATAGTCTTAAAATGTCACGGTGGGTACGCACATGTGTGTAATGTTTATTAATGTAATGTATTTCTAATGCATATTCTTTAAAACTATTAGGTTTTTGCACTCCTTCATTCTGTAACCTTCACTTTCCACTCGACCTTCGCTTCCAATTGCCTTAAAAAAGGGTACAAAGTGTTTGTTTCAACCATCTCCTAAGAGGCGAATTGGATATACGTGTCACTAAAAACGTGACTTTTAGGTAGATTGCATGGACGTACCCAGGTTCTGGGCCAGGGAGGGCAACCGTAAGATTTTAAGACTATATTTTTATCTTACGAGTATTATATTTTTATCTATAAAAGTACATAGTTAATAAAGGTAGACAATTTCAGTGGGGGGGGGGGGCAGCTGACCCTCTGTGCCCCCCTTACCCTCGGTACGCCCATGCATATACGTGTCACTAAAACATATCCTTTAGGTGGATTGGATATGTGTCACTAAAAACATGACTTCTTGCAACAAATGTGGTTTTAGAAGAAACAACATAAGTTGTTGTCTTGTTCCAGGGCATTCTGTTAAGCTGTAACGCCATGTCCGCGGAGTACCTCTTCATGACCGACAAGATCTACGACCCTCGGTATGACACTGGCGACAAGGTCATCCAGTGCGGCCGCCATAATGACATCTTTAAACTGTGGCTGCAATGGCGTGGAAAGGTAGCTTTATATCAAAATATATTCTATACTTTCCATCGTCCGCCCTTGGTGAAATTCCATTACTGTTACACACAACAATGCACTTGTACATTAATTTTACTTCACAACATAATATATATTTTTGGTAGATTACTAAACTGGTTTCACATCTTCAGGATGTAATATATCTTATACCTTTAAACGAGCAATTCTTGTACACATATATATATAATTGGAATCTCGGAATGGGCTCCAACGATTTTCATGAAAGTCACAAATTAGGGGTTTTTCGGGTCAAGGAATCGATTTATCAAGGTTCCAGGTCCAAGAAAAGTTCGGTTCTCAACATATGGGTATGTGACAAACCGAGCAAAGCTCGGTCAACCAGATATTAGTATATTAAATGTACAACAGTATGTCAAAAAGATACAATCACGCTAGTTCCCTAGCAGGGTCGGTAGAGCACAAAACGTCTATAGCCCCGCTGGTTCGCAATGATTGAGAGGGCTACCTGCTGGATTGAGTTTTTTATCTTTAGATTAGATTTTTATGGAATATATTTTTGATATCTCATGAAATAATAAAATAAAACATAAAATAATAAATAAATATTCACCGAACAAATAACACGAATAGATAGCTCCAAAGTAAGCAAATTATTTGCTTGTGTTATGGGTGTTAGTTAACGATACAAATACATAGAAATACATATATAAATACTCAAATGTATTTTATAAATACACAAATCCAGAAATGCAAATACATGTATTTTTGGGTTAGGTTGCTCATCCTACAAGTCTCTGTTGGGAATCGAACCCGTACTCCATCGATTGTGTGGTGTATCGCTAACCACTCGACCACCGGGGCGGTAATTATATTTATCCATGTTTTCATTAAATATATTATTATTTGTTAATTTCATAACATTTATTTTCCCCCAGGGTACATCAGGCTTCGAACGGCTCATGGACCGGCTGATGGAACTGTCCGAGTACATGGTGCGCCGCATTCGAGAACAGAGCGACAAGTTTTACCTCATCCTGGAGCCGGAGATGGTGAACGTCAGCTTCTGGTACTTGCCCAAGCAGCTGAGGGGGCTACCGCATGACAAGAACAAGGAGCTGAAGCTTGGGCAGGTAAGGCCTTGGAACCATATGTGTATACACTATACGCGCATATACAAAAACCAACTGCCGTTCTGACTGGCAAGTCGTAAACGGTAAAAGGCGACCGATTGGCTATGCGATTCAGTAACATCGTGGCTACTAGGTGGTAGAGTTCTGCATTGTCTCGCCCGGGTCTGGTACCACCGCCTTACCTATTCCTGCCGCAATAGCATCAGTGTTTGTCACTGTTGTGTACACGTCGTTACGTGCGTACGTTTGTGTGTACGTGTCGTGTGTCGGAACACGACGAGCGGGCTTATGTAAGTTACATTAAGACCTTTCCAAAAGGATAGCAGGACATTATAAATATCTTTGGTGTTTATAGGTGATGGTTGTCTGTATTTAACAGAATAATCATCTGCGTGCTTGTTATCTTATAATATTAAAGATAGGGCAAGTTCGAGTCGGACTCGCGCACGATGGGTTCCGTATCATCATAATAAAAAAAATACGAAAAAACACGTTTATTGTATAGTGACCCCCTTAATATTTTCAATCTTATATTTTTAGTATTTGTTATTACAGCAGCAACGGAAATACATAATTTGTGAAAATTTTAGCTTTCTGGCTATCACGGTTTATGAGATACAGCCTGGTGACTGACAGATGGACAGACAGACTGTGGAGGCTTAGTAATAGGGATACTTTTTTAGATGCAGAACCCCAAAAAGGTATTATTTGAACCGGGAATTAAACCCGGGATTCTACAGTCAAATTATCAGCCAGATAATAAAAATATGGGACTGTTTTAATTTTTGTGACTTTTTAGGTATGCGCTAAACTGAAAGGTCGTATGATGCAAGCCGGTACCATAATGGTGGGCTACCAGCCTGACGACCGGCGCCCCAACTTTTTCCGGAACATCATCTCCTCCGCCGCCGTCACCGAGCGGGACGTCGACTTCCTGCTCGCCGAGATGGACCGCCTCGGACACGACATCCTCGTCGACTAAATCTTTGTTTTACTCCAAATATAACGACTAACGTTATTTTATTTTTGTTGTCTTAAGGCGGGAACAAATTATAGGACGCGACTGAAGGATTTGGCTGACAATAGCATCTTAGGTATTTTGATAATAAAAGTACATTATGCGATTTGTCGGACGCAACCTTGAATATTCATTAACTGTGTGGACGTCAATTTTTGATCGAAAGGACGTCCGATATAAATTATAGAGTACGTTGTAAATTAAAATATGCCTCAATAAAGCTTATTTCAAAGCATAAAATCGGCACAAACTACAAATGTAATGTTTTCGTCTTGCAAATATAGGTGGCGTTACATGCACCAATGGAATTTCCCCCAACACGTATCTGTTAACTGTTTTAATTATCTATAGGAATAGGAATGTTAACATAAATTTGTTACGTTACACTAAAATAAACCTGTTATAAACTGTTGCAATTCCTAAATAAAACCTTTATACAACTTCAAAAACAACAATAATTATCATCGCGATACATGAATGGAACAGCGCCATCTATATTACCATCCGAGAAACGAAACTTGTATTGCGTGTAATGTAATGGAACGTTCTAAGATAAATGTACCTACGTGATAATATAAATTTGTGCGACTGCACCCTTTTCAGTTTTAACTTTACTTGCGCTTATAACTTATCAGCTGCGACTTACGGACGCGTCTGGTATTTTAGTTCCACCTTTAATATACAAAAATGAATTACGTACAGTCAACTACATTAATTAAATATTTATTGATACTTATAGTATTGCAACAAACATAAAGATTTTTTCTTTTCAGATATTTGTAAAATATATTCAACTATTCAAAATATATCGCCACGTATAGATGTAATGAAATATGATATAAGATTTTATAAAACAATTGTATAGTCTAACAAATGTGAGTAACAGTAACAATGAAAATCAGTCCGAAACAAAAGATTGTAATATTAGTACAGAAAATACTCTTGAAATTCATCTTACCTTACAGTTTTCATGTTAATTTGTTAATGAAATATTTTATGATACAATTTCAAACAATTTTTCGTTTAATATCATGCAGTAAATTTCTGTAAATTACAAAGTTACAGTATTTTATTAATGAAATTTACAATTTAACAGTATTTTTCTGAATATTATTAGATATTGTACCAAGTACGTAGTTTATTTGAGGCAATTTGTATATAAATGCTTGAGAAGCAATTTGATTATGGGAGGTAACACATTTGATTTCAAGTAGTGTATTTTAAAGTTATATATGAACAATGTGTGTTATTGTATTTTAAAGTCTATTTAAATTGCTGTCAAGGTTAATAAATTACGATTTCGGAATAAAACTTATTCGGAGTTTATTGAAAACAATATATAAATTATAATGTTTACAAAATGTTAAGAGAATCGTCTATATATCCTCCAAATGAATGTTAATTATTAGATGTTTCTGTTTTATTCAATCTCATAATATATTGACACTGAAAATATACAAAAATATTATTATTAGTTTATAAATGAATGTTTGGTGTCAAATAATGTGAATTTATCTAATAATATAATCACTATTAGTAAATTGTTTAGAAAAATATCTATACAATGTCTACGAAATATATGCTACAGAATTAAGTGTCGTCTGTCTCATTTTAAATACTTGACAAATTGAAGATATAAGAAACCATTACAAATGTACTTACTTGATTTTCTAATTCAATAGGAAAGGTCAATCCATACCGGACGCTTCTTGAATATTAAATTCCTAATTACAATAATATTAAAAGTTAATCTTCGTTTCTATATTAAACCTATGCAACAGCAAAGCAGCATTCGTATTTTATATTAATTCGTAGATGAATTAATGGTTTTATTGGAATAATAAGTTTGCTAGGAAAATTAAGTATTAAGTTTGTTTAAATTCGAAATTTAAGTAACGTAAATTGAAATTGTTAAAAATGTTGCCGAAATTCAAATGATTAACACTGAAAGGAATTCAAGAAATGGAGAATAATGAAAATTTGGACTTTTATTAGTGTCGACGTTAGCATTAGCCTATAAATGTAGAACAAAGCCTCTTTAAGCAACATTTTTAATATTTATGTAAGTGATGATAATATTAAGTTAAAAACATGTTAGTGTATTCGAATGTTAGGTGTACTTGTACATTTAATAGTTTGTAGTTATAACAATGAATCAGATTTTCGTATATATACGGACATATCTCCCGTTGCCAATTATATATACATATTATTTTATGTAGATTTTTTCAAAAAATGCTATTTTTTTATCTACCAGTCACAAATTATTCTGCTTACTTTTAAATACTGTTACACTACTTTTTTTACTTTTTCAAACCATATGGTATGTAAGTCATGACTTTAATTTTTATGGTGTTTTATGGTGATTGTTAAATCATGACCACATAAATCGTTGCTGATTATTAAAATAATACGTATTTACCTATTATTATGTATGTTGAAATTTCGTAGTCATTATTATCAAATTTAATATTCATATGTCGATTTAAATAAATTGAATAACTTAGTGTAATAAGGCAATAAATAAGCATTAGATGTAACATTCATTAAATAAAATTTGACGCGTTTTTCGTGTCGTGTGACGCGAATGTATTCTTGTTATGTGGTGAATATCAGAGTTACGTGCTATTACGAGAGTACTATCAGAAAGCATTTAATAAAAATCATGAAAGAGCAGCAATAGGTTACATTGTAAAGGCAGGGAGGGCATAAGAACTATTGAATACGGTAATAAAAAGATGTTTGGAAATTTTATTAAATTGAATACATACAGTAGAACGCTTTTTAATTTAATCCCTACATAACAGACTCCCACTTGTCTCTGGACATTCCACACAAGTGCGTTCAAAAATGTTACTTCCATTATAACTTCATTTAAAATCATAATATTATAAAATGTTGTTTATTAATTTGAAAATTGTTAACTATTCGACATATAGGTACCTACTGTATTAAATAGTTGTTGTCGTGTAGTTTATTCAAAAAATTATTCTTAGTAAGAAAAATATATAGAAATGTTTCCAATATTTTTTTTGTTGTTACTTCACATAAGGTATTAAGTTATTAAAATAGTTTTAAGTGTAAATATAACGAAGAACTGGTGACAAATGACAATATTAAAATAAAATATTTATAACATATAATAAAAATTTAGATAAAATACAATAAGTTTATCCAATTGATTATGAATGAAAAAGTCTAATATTTAAGGTAGTGGAATAATTTATCTTATCAACACTCTACATTACCTACTATAAAAAATAAATTACTTGTAGGGTTCCAAACTATACTGTTAAAACTAACGAAAATGTATAGAAGTCGCATACCCAATCGGTTGCTTTTTACGACCTGCCTGACAGAACGGCAGTTTGTGTATTTTTCAAAGGAGTCCGGAACAACACGGGGGATGAAAACAGGTATACCCTCATTACCAAACTTGCCAATAATAAATATTGATTCCTCTTGAAGACGCCAACCTTGCCCACACCAACATAATCCTAATAAATATTTTGAATAAAAGCTTCAAATCAAGTAGAGTTCCCTATTGTTGACAATTATTCCTTAATATTTTCTTGGGATTCGGTTCATTCATAATCATTTGAAAAATAATAAGGTTAATATAGTTAATAATTATTACATAGATAATAATAATTTTATAGAGTATAATATAAATAATAATTATTATTAGGGTTCTTCTAAGTCCTCAGAGGACAATGAAGAATCAGAATGTATACATGTATGTCCATTGCATTTTAATTTCAAATGGGATTCAAAAAACTGTCGGTCAAATTATACTACTAAGTGTAAATACGTAGTATTTTTGTTGTATTGTTTAGGTTTAGTCGAGTGATAGAATGTGATAATTATTAGTTTTAGCTAATTTTGCGAACGGAATGCCTCGAAATACATAAATAGCGCTTTTATTGCCATCTTTTAATTAGTTTCAGAATTAAACAGTTTAGGAATAAACATAGATGTCGCTATTGTTGTGTAACAACGAACAAGAATCGCCAAGCTTTTATTCTTCTATTTAGTTATAAGATAAGGAAAACAATAAATATTAATATTTTCAATGTCAATATACAAATGCGGTCTTCCATTATGTCTTCCTGCGGCTTGTGCAATAAGTGAAATGTAATAATTTACGTAACTAATCCGAAAAACTACAACATATCTAGTGAGTAATGATGTTGAACTTATTTGTTATAGGGCCTTACACGTTCAATATTTTACAAAGATACATGTTAACGATAACCTGTCCTAGTTCATTTTACAGTTACATGTTTTTTGTTGTAATAAACACCACTATATTTTGTAAAAAGACATATTCATGTAGGTACGTAATTTCTGCAGGTATTCAAGTTGTGACTTGTGAATATATATTAATATTGCTGGACAAATTGCACGAATTGATCTTACCTCAAAGTAAGCTACCTAATTGTTTACTTGTGATATGTGTGTCAGTCAAAGATAATATTACAAGTACATAGAAACAAATTTGTAGGTAGATGCTGAAATATACCTATTTTATAAACACACAAACCCAGAAATACATATATATTTTGTGTTTGTAATTCTGAGTTTGGATGTTTTATAAATTAAATCCAGTATATATCGATTTCTATTTTCTATGTATAAGTGTCGTTGACTAACACCCATATCATTCGTAAGTCATTAACTTTTTTTGAAGGTTAGAACAATTCACATAATTTATCCGACATATACATATATTTAAATAAATACGAGATTTAAAATATAAGTAAAGAATGTGCAGATTTTGAATATCTTTTGCTTACACTAAAACCGATTAAACGAATATTAGGACAACTTACATATTAAGTTGACGTTCAAACTGAATGTCAAACGAAAATTTTATATGGCCTTAGGAAATTCCCTGTATTTATTTCAGATAAAAAATATTCCATTTCATTATTGAATTGCACAAGTCTTTTTGATCGTGTTTTATCTGTTAAGGTGTGAATGAGGGTAGTATTGAAAATTTTAGTGTCTCGATGTATGGTTTAGATAAGATTTTGGATCACTTATAATGTGAAACAGTTATAGCCAAAGTTCTATTCTACTTGTTGCTGAATGTATAAACCCTGTAACCGAATAAATGGTAGGTATTGTTGTTATTTCGTTGTATTATTTACCTTACCTATTCTTATATTATATACTTAAGGCTTACCACAATCGTGTTACGATTATGATACCAATAGTCCACGATCTCGAATTTAGCGATCTATGGGGATGGCAGCGGCGCGGGCAGCAGACGTAGTAGATACACTGCGATGTTGAGTGAATGACGCACGCGCTAGAAATGTGTAACACTGCGCTGCGCCGCGCACTTACGCTAACTCAATTCACTGAGCGGGTGTGTCAACCACTTATTCAAAATGTGTTAGCGCACGGCGCAGCATAGTTATACCACAGACCATAGAGTAATAACGCTTAGAGGGATAATTGCATTCAACGCTTCGTTCATATTTTAGGCCAAAACCGTGTCAATGTCCGTGTAAGCTTCGTGTAATCACTTGCGTCGTCACGCACACAAAGACTCCAAAGTCTCGAATAGTGTTGCAAGTAAATAAATATTTTCCCAAGACGGTATTTAAAATATATCTACCTGACCGGTATACAAATAATCTTTCATACTATAACATTATTAATCATTTAGTATAAACTTGAAACTTACACTTTTTATTCGGTTAGGTAAAATATGTTAAATGCCGGGAAATATTCTAGACGTTCTCAAGATGATTCCAAAGCTATTTAACCTTATACTTTTTTAGCTTTTGTGCTTTTATTTGTGATTTAAAATATTTTTACCTCACTGAAATAAAGATTGTCTATCTTTCCAATAGTATTATTAGTCATATAGAAAATTTAGAACTTACAATTTTTATTCTGGTGAGGTAAAATGAGTAGAATTACAGGAAAATGTTTTAGAGGTTCTCAAGATTTTTTTTTAAATTTCAGTAATTAAACAGCGGTAACCAACCGGCACCAAGCGTAAATAAAAAATATGGTCAATACGAATTTACGTTATTTAAGTTATAAAAACAGTGATTGAAGTAATTCTTACAAAAAAAAAACCTTATTGATATGTATCTACTAATATATTATCCTATATCATACAAATGTTTGAAATACATTGCTTGGCAAATACGTGTGTGTTATTATGTGTATGTCTGTGTGCGTGTATGTGTATGTATGTTTGTTCAAAGCTATTACCTAGGAACCTTTTTTATTTTAACTTTCATACAAATCTTGCCATGGTTCTAAACCTTAAACTATCTTGAAAATTAGCAAATGGGTAGGCAAGCAGAAACAATACTTACGTTATAGACGAACGTTTTAAGGTAAAAATTAATAAGATACTTATTAATCAAGTATTTATTTAAATCAACTTAAAAAATTAAAATGTTTTAAGCTAAACGTACTATATTGGCTACTATTGGCTCTGTGCACGACTTGAGCACCACCTAGCGTCCGCAACTGTTTTGGTTCTGATCTTAGAATAATAACGCCTAGAAACCACAAAAAACGAGTAAATAAAACTGAACCAGAAACGGCTCAATTCGTTTTGCGAGTTGTCATTGCTTAATAAGATCAGGTTATATCGGACACAGTTTACGAAAAATAATTCGAAATGACTTATTGCATTATAAAGAAGTGTTTTAACACCTTAGAAAAACAAAAAAAGTGAACATTTCACAGGTAAATACTTACAATTTATAATTTTTCTGTTATGTAAATCGACTAAAAATAGATAATTTGAAACACATAACTTATCACTATACAGTTGCTAGTTGTGGAAAAAAAATTGCGCACAATATTTTTAGTTAGACCTTAATGTTAAGAAAATTAATTATTGTATTTGCTTTAACTATTATTTATACTAAGTCTTATGAAAATAATTTAGCTCGAGGGTACTTTTTGATAATTCAGCATTTATTTTATTTGTCTTTTTTTGCCTTTAACAACACAGTAAGTAATATTTTTTGTCGAATTGCGAGACCTACACTCCGTATGACATGTATCGCGATTCTGAGCGGACGGCAAGCGCATGCGTAGCCTTTTAAGGCTACTTTGAAATGGCTTAAAACATCGCGGCCCACTCGGTTTCTACGTGTTATAATTCTACGTTCCAAAGCTATTTCACCTTGGATTTTTTCGTTTTTGTGCAAATTGTGACACGAAAATATGTATACTTAATAATCAAATTATTTATTTAAAATTTTAAAAATTAAAATTAATCTCAGTGATGTAGAAATTTATAGGGTAAAATAGCCAAATTTCGGCCGCCTAACCAAATATATAACTTTTCCCGATAACGGTTTAAGCCTAATAGGGTCCCTATTAGGCTTAAACCGTTATCGGGAAGAAAATATTAATTTTCTTTTTCGTGTTAATCAATATTTAAATTTTACACTATTGATGTTTCGAATTGATTTCAACAACGAAATAAAAATATGTAAACGTGTTAATTTTTAAATGATTGACCCTCTCTATCCTGGTTTCTTTTCTATTGTCGGTCAATTTTTCCCTAATTTCAGCCCCATTTTTCTCTAATGTTAGCCAGTAAAGGATGTTTGAAATTGAAATAAGGTATTGACTTTGCATTAAAATTTACTTTAATTTTATTAAATAACTTTTGTAAACATAATATGCCCCCAATTTTTTATGGTATGTATTTAAATGATCTTTTTAATTTGATAAAAACTGTAAAAGAAAAAATCTAAATGGTCACCAATTTTAATGATCGAGTCTCTTTCTTTGAGACATAAAATAAATGAAATAAATTGATATTTTAGTCTCTTTAAAACTACGCAAAAAAAATTTGATATGTAAAAATTACATTAGATCGTTACTTGCTGGTCCTCAAAATTAAGAGAAATGAGCATTAAATATTCAATATTGTGATATTTTTTTAAATAAAACGATTTATATAAATTATTTTTTGTCTATATCAAATAATCTTCAATATAACTATTTTAGGGTACTTATTTTTATTAAGTTGTAGTCAAAGAAAGGAAACAATTTAAAGGCACTTGATATTCAAAGTTTTATTTTTCACTATTAGAATAAAACTAGAATAATTTTCTACGACTGTTTAATCAATTAAATAAAATATATCGCTAGGAACAATTATATAAAAAATATTGAGACTTTAATTTGATTGAATTCTATCATCAAATTTAAGTGTTATCATTGTATAAAACTTAATTTACATTTTCATTAAAACAGCAATAAGTTTATATATTATAATTTTCATTATAAGTATCAAATAAAAATTCTCCCTGTTTTTGTATTAAAGAATAGTTAAAGCTAATTTATTTTTTGTTCTTTTAAGTACCTATAAAGTGTCTTCGCAAAAACTTAGCTCAGAATTCTGTCAACCTAACTTAGATTTCTGAGATTAACAGCTGTTGTACTGAAGACACCCAATGACAAGATAAATATCTAACCACAGACTACTAAGGAGAGAACTGATTGCTTACGTTAACCTTACCTAAATTCCAACTTTATTTAACTACTATTCCCCAAGTTAAAAAAATATTTATTAAATACGGATAAATTAAGCAGTTGATATTGAATCTTAAGAAACACATTAAACTTTAAGATAATAATTAAAAAACGATGTATGAAGTCTTGCCCGCGTTCTTAAAAGTTATGTGGAAAATTAGCTTAATTATCAGTATAAACATATTAGGAGGTCGACATTAGGCGCAGACCGATTTTAGGGCACGTTGCATGTAGGGTACATGTTTTCGTGGATAAAAGTCGAAAATATCGCTAATAAAACTACTTGACACTAAGTAATACGAAATAATGCAGTAAGATGGCATATTATTTAATAAGAAAATTAAAAAAAAAATGACTTTGGTAGTGACAGAGTTTTTTTCTGATGGTCACTGTGGCACCTAGAATGCTAGTTGGAACATTTTTTTTTGTCTTCTAAAAGTCCTCATTATATACGAATAAATGCTTCATAATATTGGTCTGACAAACGGATTTGTAATATTTGTGTCAGTATAATGGGTGAGTCTCAACACTTAAAAACTATTTTTTATGCAGAAGCAAAGTCCAGGCTATGTAATATCGCACATAAAATAGGAATACACATATTATTAATTATAATGAAAATAGGTAAAAACAAATACGTGGTAGAATATTTTTCCCTTTGGCTGGCAACATTTTGAATATAGTTCTACTTAGATATTTATGATTTATTTGTTTGGATTTTATACAAAAATATCCGATGCCAAGTAGTTTTTATCGGTGAAATGTTATCTTCAAGTCCTAAATACGCTTTTGTGAAGCACGGTGACAGCATTTCACCACACAGTAACTCACATTTTTTGAAATTGCGAGAGCTGTACTCCGCGTGGCACGTGTCGCATGCCTGAGGGGCCGGCGAACGTAAGAGGCCTTTTCAGGCTTCTTTGAAATGGCTTAATATTGCGCGGGTCGACTCGGTTTCTATGCGTTATTATTCTATGCCACAGACTACTTAGAGACTATCCGCAGTAAACTCTCATTCATGTGCACAATTATCATGAGTCATGACTCTTATGTGTCGCGACTCACTCGTCGAGTTACCAATGAACCAACGCAATTCACGCGCTGTGCGCTGTTTGTGTTATGAATCTGTAGCGTAGCGCACGGCGCACGTTTCGCTCGCTGCTCACTTTTCTTTATCCGCGGGCTGCGTCAGATTTGTTGCGCCATGGTGTAATTTTGAGTTAGCTCAATGAGCCGGCGCAGTACACTGTGCTTGAGTTACTGAGTTAACGCAAGGAATTTCGCTGAGTTACCCATGTCTAGCACGCGCCAAAGAAACGTTAAAGACCCTAATACACAGTGGTCTATACTAGCCCATCGCATCCATCGCCTATTGTGTACAGGGATTATGGTACATAGTGGCGGACAGTGCCCATCGCGGCGCGAAATCGGAAACTTGTCGGTTTTTTGCGCACACTTCTAAGGAATTGTAACTAGCGTGGCCTGCGTGTTCACAGTTCACACAAACGCCCATTGTTTAGTTCGTTACCGACTGCTAACCGGACTAGTGTATTAGTCTCTCTAAATGCAAGGGCGGATCAACAAAACATACGAACAAAATGGTGATAATTAAAATAAAAGAAAGAATTTTCATACATTTTATTGGAAACAAAATAATAATTATGCTATATATTGCACGAGACTCGAAGTCCACAGATTCACACATTTGAGCAAAACCCACTTTCGCTTACAATAGACGCTTCAAACTTACAGATGCTTTTTGTGTAATCGTTAATACGTGTTACTTATGAGGTGGGTTAAAGTCTGAGGGGTCAAACCCTCCTATGAAGTACCAGAAGTATAAAATAGCTTTTTAAATCTAAATAAATTGCAAACAATCAACAGTATACATGTTATACATTTTAACCCCCCTGCTATTAATCAATTTATTTTAAATAGTTGCGTTTGAATTACATTACATATCAACACATTTTAAGTCTGAATGGAATTTATTCGAATCTGACAAAATTAATTATTTTTAAATAACAAAAATAATGTCAATAACATATTTTTATAATTGCATGTTGATATATTAATTTTTTCTTCATTATGACTGTATGCAAAGATTACTTAAAAATTTATTTTATCAGTGAATCGGGCCAATATTTATTGCTTATATATTTTTTAATTGTGCATTAACTAAAGTATTTTAAAACAATATTACAATGTTATTGTTTCTTAGTGGAAAAAAAACGCGAGATAAATACCAATTGTGTTTAACATTTTTATTTGATAATTCTAATTTGATACAGTTTGGATAATTATTTAACAGATCTATCAACCTTTGCTTGTATACGTTCCATAATTCGGACTAAGATTTGCTTAATTACTGGTGAACGCAGGTTTTGGAACAGTTGAATTGGCCCGTAAAATATTTTAAGCACGTTAATAAATCTCTGGACGCAGACATAACGTCTTAAGATTCGTTTATGCTATTTTTACACAATTTAAATAAAAAAGCACCTTCAAACAATATCTAAATAATTATAATACGAATGAGATTCTACTGTATTGAAGAAGTTTTCTTATAAAAAAAAAGTTTTACAATTTTTAACCGAATTTCCGAGATATTTCAAATGTCATTGGTATAAGAAAAGATAAACAATACAACATAGAACCTTCGATATTATTGGCAAGTCACAATAGAGAAGAAAGAAAATTCCAGAAATTTAATTTTATGAGTCGCAAACAGAGTAAAAGCTAAAATTTTTCCATTCTAGTAAATTAACCTCCACAAAGAAACCGTCTTTGTAACCTTGTCCTATGTAATTTCAATGGTATTTATAGAATGGAAAGCTTTCGGCATACGTATCTGTAAGGTTTCTGAATTTAATATTGGGTTTTAACACAAATACATAAATATGGTCCCTACACCGTGTGGGATACATGCATTTACTTGTTCTGTGTATATGTATACTGTGTTTCATAACAAAATAGTACATTTCGAAAGTGTGCAAAACATTTTCAACACTTTTTATTGTTACTCTTCATTTAATACTCAATTTGAAATATTGTAAACCATGAGGAAGTTGAAATAGCGTAATAAAATCACGACTTGTTATTGGTTTGTTACTGTCTGTACTCTGTCGTCATAAGAAAACTATGAAATTCAGATCAAAATAATTTGAAGCATAAATCAAAATCTATATTTTTGTCATTCGCATCTTCCGAAAACCGACGATTTCGGTATAGGTTAAATTTGTACAAGGGTGCTGCAATAACAGTCTAGTTATTTGTATACAGCACAGAACAAGTATAGACCCTTCTACGATAAAATATGGCTGCCAAACCACAAAACAATCAACCATTGTGTGTAAATATGTGCATGTAGGTATAACTAGAAAAGTCAATTTGTCAAATTGGAAAGGATTTGAAAAGGGGGTCGAAGTTCATGGCTTGCAAGTCAGATATATTTACTACAGTAAAACAAATAAATATATATAAATAAAATATATACGATAATTACATACCTTAATCATTTTTTAAATTATATTTTAGTCAAAATTGTTGTAATAAAAGTTAGAAGTACACAAAGTTGTGTACCGCATTAAGAGAATAAGACGAACGTGATAATATATAATGAGATCTAAAGCACATTTTAATGCATATGTACCCTGTATTTACACAAAATGGCGATGTTTCATCATCAATATAGAACATTTGATAAGTCAAATTGTTATTTGACGAATGACTTCGTGTGAAGGAATAAAAAGTTAGGCGCACCTAAACAGTTCCAGTGAAATAAAAAAAGGCAAAATTATCTACGTACGGCTAGTTCATTGTAAAATATTTTGGAATTCTCAGTATTAAAAATAATACCAAGTCTCTTTAAACGGGGTCCAAATACCGACCCGCCCCCCTACAGGTACGCCACGAGATTTGTTCGTTAAATTTTGTTTTAGATATTTAAAGTCCTAACATGATTGATTTAACAAAAATGCAATAATCAAAAATATATATAATCTACACAGTTCATGCGAATTCCGCCCTTTTGTCATGGCAAGTACATTATAATATAGGTACTTAAAATACAACGCAACAAGTTCGAATATCGCATGAACTCGTCACTGATTGTGACATCCCAACCTTAAAACCAAGCGTATTGTTGAGTGAGCATGTTTATCACAAAATTGCAATCAAAGTTTATCACAAATTTATTAAACGAGTGAATGTAAACAATAAATCAATAACAATATAACTGGGCATTTTAGTAACCGTTTTGTAACAACATGCTCATTCAACATACAAATATAACAAAACAACTGTACATAATATATCATGAATGCTTTAGGCATGAGATTCAAGAACGTTTGGAAAACACCTAAGCTTTGCCAGAGTGAGTTTTGTTTGAGCGATATACATTTTAAGACACACCTTCACTAAGTATATAAAGAAATACATTAAAGTCAGACTTACAATTGCTTTGTATACCGAACTAAACCAATTCCTTGTTTTTGGCTAACCAAAAAAATAGTAATTTTAGAATTACTATTTTTTTAACTATAAATCTAATACTCAGTAAGTCAAAATTTATTGATGTACAAAACTTTAATTTGTTATTTGAAGATTGCAAAATTTAAAAAATTGAACTCATTTTAAACGACACAATAGAAATGTCATCATAGAGAGTTAATTGTCAGCAAGACCAAAGCTACCAAAAATACAATTCATTCCCTCATCTCCTTATCTTTGGAGTAAGTAAATACAATCATCACAAAAACTATTCACCAAACAAAATCCACTCAATAATGGCTCACGAAATATTTATCTAGTCGACATCTCATTCACACAACCGTAGCATTTTAATTTTTCTCAATTATATAACTAATATAAATTATGTGCTGTCTTTTGTAACCACAAAATATAACAATCTAAAATATATATGGTTTAATTTTTGTACTACTGTGTTCGGGCAGTCATTTACGTAAACTGGTAATGTCACAAAAATAAGTTTAGGAGAAATGTTGACAGCACACAATTTATGATAACTACAGCCTAGTCGTAGACGGGATCGAACCCATAATACTAGTTTGGATATAGTCACCACATGCGGTGTTCATCCTTAACGATCTAATGTTCACCACTTGAAGTAAATCCTCGATAAAAAAATTGAATTAGTACGTATTCGAGAGGAACATGAAAAATATCGTTAAATTTAAATTAAAAAAAAATTTAAATTTCATACTTTAATTAAATTATTAAATAAAAAATTTGGCACTAACCAATTTGTTATATAGAGAGCGTACATGTTTTTGCACTCGGGTACAGGCAATTGGCAAACATTAGAGCTATAACAACACATCACAGTCGAATGGGCTCAGCAATGCACCGGCAGAACACTATTAGTCACATTTCATGTTGAAAATCATAGTATGATACTATTTTTTCAAATCCTTTTAAAAGTATAAGCTTGTTTTATTTAAATATATTTAGAAAATATTTTGTTTATTAAAGGATGTTTTTAAATCGCCATTTTTATTTACACAAAACATATTTTAAGGTTTTTGTGCATACAGATTAATTTTGTAAAAATGTTACAATAATAAAAATAAGACTTATCCATCAAATTTTTTGAGTATCCATCAATTAAACATTAAATCAAGTCTAAAGACAACAATGTCATGATAACGTCAACGTAAAATAAATAAATAAGTTTATATTTTTATTTTACTTCTACCCTCACATTTTTGCTATTTAACTAATTACTCTTTACAAAAGGAAATGGATCTATATAATGGCACGCAATAAATCAGATGGAATGTGTAACCTGAGTTAAATATAATTAATCCGACTTCTCCTCACTTATTTAATTATATAAGTGAGGAGAAGTCGGATGGAAACTTAATATTATTCTGTTATCTTTCATTTAGCAACAGACATTGGACTAAAACTCGTTAAATATTTCTTTTTTAGAAAAATCTTGACTCATTTTCTCCATTAAATTAGAGGTTAACTAATTTAATTAATTTGCAAATATTTGTTAATTTATAACTTATATATTATCATAGATTAAATATGAACAAAATGGCGATTTACAAAGAGCTCGGCTCCATAATCAGTGGTGTGGTACAGTGGCCACGAGTGTGCGTGGATGTGTGTTTGTGTGGAGATATGTGTCGCGACTCACGGCCGGTGCAGTGCCCGCTCGCCAGTCCAGTTAGCGCCAGCTGTTGGAATAATGTTTCGATTATATTTAACATGCCATACACGACGTGTCACAGGAAAAGTGCGCACTATGAAACTTGTCAATAAATATTTTTAAATAAGATCATAGATTCGACACTGAATTTTTTTCATTATTATAAACATTGTTTTTCATGATTCATTTATCCTAAGTGTGGGCGAAAACATGTTTTCCTTAGATATATTTTTGATTAAATAATTGTAAATTTGAAGATTTAAATATTGTTTTAAGTTGATCTTTTTATTAGGCCACTCTTTATGAAAGGTGTCTATTATTTTTTCCATTTATTTATTTATAAAAAATATAAGTTAAAAATTGTTGCAATGGATTCAGTAGCTGTTTCTCAACCAACTACCTTACGCTTTCACATATAATTTTGTGACAGGTTGTATAAGGAGGGATCTACATTAGATTATATGGGTGACTTTTTTGTCACATTGATTTATTGCATAAAAGTTATTTTTAAATCCTACAAGATATCCTTTTTCCAACAGGAATCTAGTAACTCTTTTCAACTCGCTAATTTAACTTAAAAATTAGATTTTTCTCAACCTCTCCCTCTCTTTCAAGTCTCACGAGATTAAATGAATTAAAATAAAAATTTGCAAGAAAATGGGTATTACAAGACATTAAAATTAATCAATCAAAGCTTTCACATTAGAATATGTATAATATGGGTAATAATTCCATGATATGGTGTGCAAATATTTAAAAATTGCTATTTTAATAATGTAATGGACGATGTTTTACGTTTATTAGTTGAAATTGTCACAGATGAGGGGAGTTGTGTATCTCACGCTTTTAATTCATTAACTTGGTGAAATGAAATCGGTACATAACAGGGGGGTTGTGCATTATCAATATTATATAGGATTATATTAAAATGTACAGTTGTATGGTCAAGTATTCATGGGCATATATATGTCGCAGTGAAATTGTCAATAGCCGTTAGATTATAATCTACCTAGGGATTTTATAATTTGGTTAGGTTAGCAGTTAAATTATAATATCACTTAGGTAGATTATAATCTAACGGTACTGACAATTTCACTGCGACATATACACGGGCACATGTGTGTGTGGTGTGAGCAGTAGTGGTGTGACATGCGGCGTGTGACACACTCACAGCACTTGGTGCGGCTGCAGCGCGGCGAGGTGCGCGGGGGAGGGGGCGCGGGCACATGTGTGTGTGGTGTGAGCAGTAGTGGTGTGACATGCGGCGTGTGACACACTCACAGCACTTGGTGCGGCTGCAGCGCGGCGAGGTGCGCGGGGGAGGGGGCGCGGGCACATGTGTGTGTGGTGTGAGCAGTAGTGGTGTGACATGCGGCGTGTGACACACTCACAGCACTTGGTGCGGCTGCAGCGCGGCGAGGTGCGCGGGGGAGGGGGCGCGGGCACATGTGTGTGTGGTGTGAGCAGTAGTGGTGTGACATGCGGCGTGTGACACACTCACAGCACTTGGTGCGGCTGCAGCGCGGCGAGGTGCGCGGGGGAGGGGGCGCGGGCACATGTGTGTGTGGTGTGAGCAGTAGTGGTGTGACATGCGGCGTGTGACACACTCACAGCACTTGGTGCGGCTGCAGCGCGGCGAGGTGCGCGGGGGAGGGGGCGCGGGCACATGTGTGTGTGGTGTGAGCAGTAGTGGTGTGACATGCGGCGTGTGACACACTCACAGCACTTGGTGCGGCTGCAGCGCGGCGAGGTGCGCGGGGGAGGGGGGCACGCCGGGCGGCGCGGGCGGCAGCAGAGTCTGCGCCAGGCCCTCGAACCGACCGGACGCCTCGAACCCGTTCTGAACATCATACTACCATATTAAATACATGAACATTCACCGGTGACATCAGTTTATATGCGACGACTATCAGTTTCTATCAAGAGAATGGCTGAAGCACTATAAAGTAGAGTAGTACACACCGGAATCATAATGGTGGGGCGCAGCGGCTGTATGGAGGGCTGCACGGCGGTGGGGTAGTAGGGGTAGTACTGCACGGGGTAGCCGATGTAGCCGGGGTAGCCCGCCGCCGCCGCGTACATGGCCGCCGCCGGGCTGTACATCTGCAACATGTCACAACGGGCCCTTACACTGGGACTCAACAATAACAGAGTGCTAAGTGTGAGTTTTTCTTTTCGCATTCGATCGTGAGCGCGTTTCGAGTTTACTAGGAATTTGTATGTGATTTGTACAGCGTCACTTAGTGGTAAACTGGTTTCTCACGTTTACGTGGCGCTGTACAAATCACATACAAATTCCTAGTAAACTCGAAACGCGCTCACGTTCGAATGCGAAAAGAAAAACTCACACTTAGCACTCAGATTATGAAAAGTTAAACTGGGTGATAGTCTAAGATCCGGCTGCAGATTTGGTGTAGTCATCGAGTACATGCTAAAACCCACATTTTAACTTATATTTATGATTAGGAGAATATTTTTAATTTTGCGAGAAGAATTTAACTAACCAAGTTATGAAATAAAATATCGTTCACGACAATAGGTATAAAGACTTAGAAAAAGTTGCCGTTGCGCACTTGGCCGCACCGCTTCGCAGCCAGGCATAAACAGGTATGATTTTGAAAACAATGAACAATAATTTAATTAAAAATACTAAGGGCCCCATTTTGATTGACACCGTGGTAAATATATATTTTCCTAATCCATAAATATAATAAAATCGTAGGAAAGTCAAAACTGTACATTGAATATTTTTTAAAAGAATACTTGGGGCGTGATCTACAATAGGGTGGAGTGAAAAAAAAATAATTATTTTTTTCTTAGCCTGGGGGTCAAATTTGTAGCTTATAAAAAACAAAAATTTTTGAAAAAAAAAAATTTTTTTACTCAACATCTTGAGGCAGCCCACTCATTTTTAAAATTAATTACGAGTAAAAACATTTGGTTGCAATAAAAAATTTTTAAAAGCGTTCTAAAAACTTCAAAATATCCTCTTTTATGCCAATTAAAAATCACAAGTTAAAAAAAATTTTAGTGACTATTGTTTTAATATTTTAAAAAAATCCAAAAAGTAACATTCCTCGTTAGGGCACTAGAATAAAATTTGAGTTGGAAATGATCATAATTGCCAATTCTTGGATGTTTTAAGACATTAAAACACAAAAATTTTTTTTTTTTTGCATACAAATATTTTTACTCGTAATTAATTTTAAAAATGAGTGGGCTGCCTCAAGATGTTGAGTAAAAAATTTTATTTTTTTTTCAAAAATTTTTGTTTTTTATAAGCTACAAATTTGACCCCTAGGCTAAGAAGAAAAAAAAAATTTTTTTTTTCACTCCACCCTAATCTACAATCAATATCAAAGCCAAAAATATAGTTTTTAGAACTTTTGTCTGTTTGTCTGTATGTATGTCCGTGGTAACATATAGGCTACATATTATCACGCTATCAACTACGGGGTAGGGGCAGTGCGGAGTAAATGAACTCCGCGCGGACGAAATTGCAGGCAACAGCTAGTCATTAATATAAGTAAAAATGTGGTTTTTAGCATGTACTCGATGACTACACCAAATCTGCAGCCGGATCTCGTACTATGAGGCTTTAGGAGAAAAATGAGTACAATTAGTAGGTGAAATATACTTAAAATAGCCTTAGTGAATATTTTTAATGATAGAATTTGTCTCTAATATTTTATTTTATTTTTTTATATTTTTAGTTATTCACAATATCCAGAGCCCTTATACAACTTATACTTTAATCTTATTTACTAAACAGAAGGCCAATTACGGATTTACATTATTTAAATAATTCTTAATAAAATACTACAGATCAAAGATAAAAAATTGGAAAATGAATTAATTTAATTTAATTTAGGTGCACAGGCTGATAAATGTATGTGTGTGTGTGTGTGTGTGTGTGTGTGTGTGTGTATTTGCATCAATATGTGCATGTATGCTTGTATATGTGTATGTTTAATTATAGAGTATATCACACATACATAACTATGTTCTATTTAGGATTATTTTTACTATTTCCTTTCTGAAGACCCTCTTAGATAGATGAAATATATCAAAAGTAGTAAATTTTAAATTATAATTAGATAATATTCTGTAAATGACAGAGTTCTGGAAGTAATTTGTTTTACTTTGAGATAAATAAAATGTCGAAGAATTTCTAGTTTTTTTACAGGTACTTTTAGATTCAAGATTAGGGTTACAAGTTTATTAGAATCGATAGTGCCATTACAGGTATTATATAATAATAAAGTGTCAAGCATGAGTCGTCTCTGTTCCAGCATCAATTTGATGTGTTTCTTTCTTTTTCGTTGGTGTTTATATTTTTATAAAAAAACCTTATTAATTTAAGGTAATTTTAAATTATGTGAAGATTTTAAAATTCTTAAAATACTATCATATTATCATATAAATTGATGTTTTTATTTATTAGAAACCGAGGAGGTAATTTATTGTATAAAACTAGAATTTTGTTGTAATTAATTGACGATATAATCTAAAACAAAAATCTTATTGTAATTATTGTAATATTTGCACACAATATCATGGTAGAGTATTATGGTAACTTAATCAAATTTTAATAACTTGTATCTCCCATATTCTGGCAAATAAATAATTTTCTGTCGGTATGCGTATTTGTAAAAAAACATCAACATTTGTTTAAAACAAATGAAGTATTAGAGAACTCATATTTTAGAAACATTGAGAAGCTACATGTGCCAAGCCAAAGACCAAATATTTATAAAAAAAAATGCATATTGTATGGCAATTAATATATACAATCATGTTCCTGATAGTCTAAAATTATTACCTATAAATAAATTTCGCAAAAAATTGTTGGATTTACTGTTAAATAAAACATACTATGATATTAGAGAATTTTTAGCAGATAAGATTAAATGTTAATAAACAGAAATATAAGCTTGTACAATTTACCTTAAAATTTATATGTAATAAAAATTTAATGGCAAATTTTGTAAAATGGTAATTTTTTTTTGTAAATTGTAAAAATTTGGATTTAGCATAAGATGATATTTTGTAAATTGTAAAAATAACTTTTTGATGTGAAATAATTCTAGTAAATTGTAATACATGAAATATAAAAAAGACAGAAGTTTCTTCCACCGAATCTTCTCAGTGTGTGGCCGCGTTCCGATCCGGTAGTAATTATAAAGAAATCGACCTAAATTAAAATGTGTTTGCACGCCATATTATGGTAGAATAGATAATGGTAGATGGTAATTTAATTTATTTTAATAACTTGTGACACCCATATTCTTCCAAAAAAATATTTTTTCTTTATTATTATTATTCTTTTTTATTATTATTTAAACATTTCGTAATGCACCGAAACCGATGAGCGATTGTTGTCTTTTTCAAAACAGGAAATTAAAAAGGATTCAATAACATTCACTTTCCCCAATTCCAAGACGAAACGTCAAATGAGTTGAAACGCAGGCTCTCAAACACAAACACGACACAACGTCGCGTCGTGCTATGACGCGGCATAATGTGTAAAAGCCCTAAACGCTAATACTCGATTGAAGTATTACGTGATAGTTACCTAAATAGAGCCCCTGTTCGCGTCCTTCTATACTTGCACAATAACCGACCAATTTCCCTAATTATAACATCAGGGATGTTGTAATTGTTTCCTTTTGTTTAAATGTTTTTCAATTTTATATCTTGTCTACTCACCTTACCTTAAATGGAAAGTAAATGTTGATAAATATTTAAATTAAATACCTATTTTGACGCATGGCTGCCTTCATGGTCGAGTGGTTTGAGTATAGCGACCGTAGAGATAATAAGTAGAAAGAGAGAGAGTAGGCTGGCCATAAGCGCGGGTGTAAGTGAAATTTGTTCAATTGACAAAAAGACACATACATTTGATGTATTACAGAATTGTATGGTATGTATTACAGAGTTCAGAGTGCTAAGTGTGAGTTTTTCTTTTCGCATTCGATCGTGAGCGCGTTTGAAGTTTACTAAGAATTTGTATGTGATTTGTACAGCGCCACCTCGTGGTAAACGTGAAAAACCAGTTTACCACTAGGTGGCGCTGTACAAATCACATACAAATTCCTAGTAAACTCGAAACGCGCTCACGATCGAATGCGAAAAGAAAAACTCACACTTAGCACTCTGATATTAAAGGAGTACCAAATTCATTTTATTTCTCCCATAGAGACATATAGGACCAGTGGCTTGGCTATCAGAGGGATAGCCGTGGCCCTCAAGTCTTAATGCTACCTTCACAATAAATATTTTTTGATTTGATTTTTTCTTGATTATGCCTTGTAGTGAATAATATGAAAGTAATAATAAAACAGTTTTGCACCTTCAGACTATTAAGTAGTTTAAATGGACCAAAGTTTCGTTTTTGCCCCAGGGCCCGTACTTGCATAGTTACGCCACTGTAGAGAATGGACTACTTTTTGCTTGGCTCGTCTACTCTATATGTACCCGTATGGGCGCAATTTTTCTTGAATATTAAGCAGGTGAAATAAACTAAGATTGCAACCCCACTCCCAACCAAATCCTAGATCCGCGCTTGTTTATAGCTATCAGTTAGTCTGATTTTCTTTAGTTAATGTCATTTTTAGAAATGCGTTCGCAAGAAACCTAGTAAACAAAACACCCACTGAAAGAAACAGCATTATTAGCTCTTGGAGTGAGGTAAAAAGTTTTTTAATTTGTTTATACACATTGGAAATATACTTTATTTGCTCAAAAGTATTGGAATTAGAAATTCAAGAGGTCATCTTAAATGTCGTGACATAAGACTCAATCTCTGAAGTTTGCTAAAGTATTAATGTTGCTTGGCACTTACTTAAAACTTTAAAGCTGAAATTCTTATTGCCAATTTTCGAGGATATATTATATTGAAATGTAATAAGAAAATGTATGAAACAAGTTATATTACGTTTTAGTTATTCTATACAGAGATTGTTATACAAATGTTAATCTAATATTATGTAAAGATTGTTAGTGAAATGAAGTTTCTTTGGTTGCGATTTCATTTATCAGTAATTATGGCATGTGTATATTTAAATAGTTAATTGATGGAATAAAAAAAGTTGCGCGCGATTTCTACAAGCGTATTACGCAACCTGGCCAAGACAAAATGGCGGCCAGAAACGGGAACACGTAGGCATTCCTCTTAACAACTTTTTTTTAGCTGATTAGATTTAGATAGCTGATAACTCTCTTGATAGAGAGAAACCATTGCCTATAGACATCAAGGACATGCATAAGTCTACTGGCTACCTTACCCTCCAAACCAAAACACGGCAATGACAAGCCAAGACATTATTGCGGTAGGAATAGGTAAGGCGGTAGTACCCAGTACCCGGGCGAGACGTTACATAACCACCACCTAGTAGTCGCGATGGTAGAGACACGTATAGCCAATCAGTCTCTTAGGACCTGCCCGGCAGAATTTTTTTTCGTTCTTAAAGCAAAATTTATTACATTTTCTTTGTATAGTAAAAAAACATTTACTGCTACTACTCCCTGTTAATCTAGGCCCATTTCAAAGAATAAATAAAGTGTCGTATTTCTAGGTGCTACTAACAAGGTGGTAAAGTTCCGCAACGTCTCGCCCAGGTTTTATAGCTTTTCGGGTATCACTGCCTCAGCTATTCCTACAGCAATAGCGTCGGTGCATGCCACTGTCGTGTTCTGGTATGGAATATTATAAGAAATCGGTAAACTTCATGCATTTGGCATTAAATCCCTGGCACACATAACGCACTGTCAACATTTTTGGGGTCTACAGGCGATAATTCTCTCTTCTTAATCCGATTAACCTATTATTTATAAAAAAAAAATGATAGTGCAAGAAAAGTCAAACTTTATTTCGTAGTCTTTTTATATTCCGCCTACAAATCATGCCAGGATAAATTTACAAAAAGACATACATACAGGCTGTTACAGAAATTGCGAGCCATTTAGATTCAGGGTGAGTTCAGCATCGATAAAGGAAACAGTAAAAAACACGTTAAAAAAACTTAAAATAAAAACGAATTGTAATTTACATACCGCAGTTATAGTGTTAGAGGCCATTTGTCAAGAGTCGTTTTCAGTAGCAATTATAATTTTAAGCAATTGTTATTTTAAGTTAGTAAGTACTAAATTAAGCCCACCACAGGCGTAACGATAATTAATAAATCGAGATATATTATAGTATAGCAAGCTAACACACATGGGAGCTATACTTTAATATGTATTTTGCCCTCACTCAGCCTGCGGTCAAAATATGTTATTATTATATTAATGTGCCAAAATATATCAAGATATATTTGTTGACACATTTTGGTGACGTCATAGATATATACAGGTGTAAAGAAAACCCTACCTAAACCGAAAGAGGTATATAGGTAGTCCAATGACATTATCAAAAAAATAAAATAATAATTTTTATTAGAATAAAAATATCGTAGGTTAAAGTGGCTCATTTTAGTACTAAAATTGAGCAATTATCCGACAGGGTTTTCTTTACACACTGTATAAAGATACAGAGACATAAATAGTAAACAGTAAAAAAATATATAGAAGAAGTGAATGACTCACCGGCAGCTGTTGGCTTAGCGCAGGAATAGCCTGGTGGTGTTGGAGCTGGTCATAGGGCGGGGGCGCGTACATCCCGCCAGCTCCTGCCCCGGCACCCCCGAACGCCACTCCGTACGGAGACCCACCCGCCACTGCAGTCAAATATCAATATATTTTTTCGCAGTGCTATGGAATTAACATGAGATGAGAATATTAAAGATGATGATTAAAAAAGCATTTTTAACAATAATAAAAAATGAAAAAGCATGTAAGATGTTAATAACATGAAGATGATTGTAATAAGTGATTGCATAAAATGTAATAAAAGCAAACAACACTGCCGTAATTTCCTGGACTAATCATTATAAGAATAATCAAAACCATTTTTGAAGTTATACTTCATTTTAGCGCGTTACGGACAAATGAAGAGTAAATTTTTACGATGCGCGAGCACAGTCGCGAAATGTCCGACACCATGTAGTGTCGGTTTTTGAAACCATGAAATTAGGTAGTCAATATATATATTTTTTTAATTATATACAAATAATTCTTTTGTGGTACTTATTAAACTAGATAATGTGTAATTTCAATGTATTAAATACCTTTTTTAAATTAGTGTAGTGTTCTCTACAAACATAGAATAACGCGAAGATATTTTTTTTTAGATTTTCTTATCTTATTACGTCAAAGAAGTATAACTTCTTACGTGCGTACATAAGTACAAGTTTCTTTGGTTGAACACGATTTAGCAGATTTTCAACTGGTTACCTTCGATTCTGGTATACGCTTTACTATTTATACATATCTAAATCCTATCTACAATTTTTTTTTTCAATAGTAAAGTCATTGAAAGTAAAAGATCAAACACACTGACACGGACCGCATCGGTGCGGAACGGGCCACATTAATAAAACATATATACTTTCGACATTCCTAAAATATGTCTAATTTCCTTAAAATTATGTTTTAAATAATAAATCTAAAAAGAAGCTATATACCTCCATATTGTGGAGCTGCCTGGTGGGGCGGCGCGGGCAAGAATGGCCCTTGCGGTGGCTGAGGTTGGGGGTAAGCTCCGAGGGGGGGTGTCACTGTAACAACTTGCTACCTCAGCTATACGAACACTAGCGAACGCCTGACATCCGCGAGATGGGCTTTAATAGATGTGTTAGTTCAAAACAAGTCTAAGTAACTTTATTAGCTTCATAACGCCATCGTTAATAATCAGATAAAAATATAACGCTTTCTAGCTCAAAATACACTAAGAAAAACAAACTTTTTTTTATGTCCATTGACATTTCATAGTGTGAAAATTTTTAGGAGCATTTTTGTAAACAATTTTCCCGATAAATTATCAATAGTTACTTTGACCAGTTAAAATTGTTATAATTACAGTAAATGTGTTTATCATAAAAAGGTGGTGTTGCCAGAAGCTACCACGATTAAAAAATAATTTCTATGTTCTAATTCATTGGTACTTCCAAAGAGGGTTGACATTTTTTATCCTTAGTATTAGAAGAAATTAAGAATAACGCCAGTTATAATAGTAAATATTTTTTCGAACATTAAATACCAAGAAATTATTTTTTATACACATACACATCAATTAAAGCTTAGATTATTTTAAAATAGTGAAATTGCGGTGATGTCAGGCGGACCTCGCGCGATGCGCGCCGTAACCCAAGCCCGAGCATTCACGCGTGACGCCGTGTGATCACAGTATAATAATAATAATTAACAAAAAGATAGTGATCATAGCACAGACAATACATATAAAATACAGTTGTAATATTTACGTTTGTATGTTTTTGTAAGCAAATCGAACAAGGTGCCAAAATTAAAAAACGGCCATTTCGATCGTGCCTGCATTATTTAATAGTCTGCTTTATTTCTCCTGCTCATAAGTTTGGATTTACTGTAATCAAAACTGTATCCAGATCCTAAACGTCACTAAAAGCAATTATAAAAAGTTAGAAAATGTATTTGTCCAAATTGCACCTTTGGTGTACACATGCGGCTATATTCAGCATTTGAGATGGTACCATAATATGCATTTTGAAAGCTTATCCTTGAATACAAAAACATTAAGAGATTTATTTGGTATTGTCTATGCACACTAGCGCCAGAGTTAACGACAAGCGATGCCCATACAACGCGAACAAAACCACTGTTTGCTCTTAAATACTTGAGAACTACCAGTGGAAGACTGTAACTCAATTATGACATAATTGAACTAGAGTCGTAGAATTTGGTAGGTTATATACGAAAACACGGTGCGTGAGTGCCGAAAAAAACCTACCAAATGTTATTTACATTGCATTCCTTACGTTATGATGGACGCACTGACTACATAAAAGTAGAAAGTGTGACCATATTGGAAGAACATCTTATGTAACAAAACAATCATCACACAATAATAAACCTTAAGAAAGACATTAGTTGTTATTTGACATGGCTAGTGATCGTTGCTTTCCATAAATAGACATTAAGAAAACATTCCCATGATACATAGAAGTGGAAGCTACTTACATTAAAAAAAAGATAATTAGCAATCTAGCGTTGTAATTAAGACATTAATTGATGCCTATACATGGAAATCAAGATAAGAAATACCGCATTCAAGGTTCGAAAATATTCAAAAGATAGTAATTTTATCATCCTTAAGAATATTGGAACAGCTTGTATGCGAATTAAAAAGCACGCGTAACTTTAAATAGTTAATTAAGTGATGGATTAAATGCAGTTGCGCGAGCTTTTTATTAACGTATTTACGCAACATGGCCACGACAAAATGGCGTCCAGAAACGGGAACTCGTGGGCATTCCTCAAGAAAACACTTTTTTCTATTCAAATGTACTAACTAAAGAACACTGTACCAAGTTTCGATATATTTTCAACGAGCATTTATTACATTTCCATTTATTTTGCTGTTTCTCTAAGAAGCAAATGCAAAAAAGCGATATTTCGTTTAAAATTAAAATTTATGATGAGTGCGTCGAAGGACATAGAAACATGCAAAGTGGAATAAACAAATAATTACAAAACATTCCGTGACATAACAAGCATCACAAATCACAATTAACTAAATTGAAACCATATGAGAACACAAAATTTCGAGTTAGCAAACAAATATTAAAATCGCATTTGATATAAACCAACAGCTGCTAAAAACAGCAAAAATCTTTGAAATGTAACGTACTGTTACTGCTTATATTATTAAACCTGTCCAAAACACGTAGAAAAACATTAACTAGGCTTTGCAATACCACTAGCTGTTCTCATTTTGGTTGGTTTTTATGTTTATTAATAATTCTCACATAGGGCAAAGTCATTTATGGTATTCCTTCACCATACGAGTGAAAAAATTCTCGCTAAACGTGTGTGAAACATTTACTCCAGAATTAACAGCTCCTCTCTCTATGATATTTATTATTGCTTATAGCAACTCATATGACAAAAACTTGTTTGTTTGCAATAGCCTTTATTTTGTTACTACACAACTAAAGACTTGTTGTTACATTAAAATATAATATAACATCAATTCTTATAGTAAGTAAATCTAAATGACATTAAAAACTAAGTATTAATCTGGCTTCCTGTAAAAAATGTCCAAAACCTCATATAAAAGGATAAAAACTGTATTTAAAGAGTTAACCGCAATAACGATTATTCAATGAGATGATAAAATATTATCAGGCATACTTCCCTGTCCTTCGTTTAAGCTTTTCACATGCATCGTTGTCATGTGTGATGCTGCAGACAACATTACAAACGAAGATGATAAAATAAAAAGTAATACCTTTTTTTCAATGGAAATTATAAAACAATGTGACCAACTGATATATTGTAAATAGTTTATCTAATTGTTTGAATACAGTTTTTTGTTTATGTATATAAGTAATATTTTTATATTATCATCTTCATGTTGACTTACACTAATAACACACGCTAACAAAGTGTCAATTGTTAATAGTTTTAAGTAATCCAACTGTAACTTCATGATTAAAATGTTATGAAAATATAAAATCATGAACAACAAGTCGAATCTTATATATCATAATATATCATGATATATAAAACAAATATACATATATTAATACTTAACTAACTTAAGGTATCTTTTGAGATGAAAAAGTAGCACAAAGCTTTAAATACTTCTTAATAGATAATCACTTCAATACTTTGTGCTACTACAAACTTAATTTTAATAGACCAGAAATTATTTTTTTAAATATTTACCTGTATTTTAAATTAATATCAATATTTTTATAACAATGCAAAGAAATGGCTCTATACTGAAAATTTAAGATAATATGAAGTGGGGGGGGGGTTCAACCCTCTCATTAAGTCCAGGCACTCTATAGAGAACTTTAATATTCTGGTCTATTGCGCAATTACCCATCACCTTACAAAAATTATTCACAAAAAGTTGTAAACCTTTAGTGAACATAAAAATAAATCAGTGCGAAATTGATTAAAAGTGTAAATCTGATTTATTTTATATTGTAGCTTATTAGTGAGACACACAATTCTTAGATAATGAAGATTCTTCTAGAACCAAAAAGAAATTAGTCTTTTGAATTCTAGAGTAAAAAATTATGTGGATGTTTAGAAACTGACATCAACAGGCAGTTTAAAAAAAACTAATAAGGATTCATTTACTAAAGGCTTAAAGTTAAATATTGAGACTAAAAGCAATATAAAATTTTATATGGAGGCTCAAATGTCAATAACCAAAAATATAAACATCTTCATATAATACGAAAAATATAAATATTTTCATATCATATAGGTGGTGCAAATTTAAATTAAGATAAATTGAGGCATGCAATCGCTATTAATGTCACAAGAATGTTGCTTTTTTGGGCCTTTTCTGTTGATGTAATCAACTGAATAAGATTTTCTAAACATAACACCCACCTAATTTCTTGGGTTAATATATCTAGGTGTTAGCAATTAGAAGTCTAAAAACAAAAACAAAACAAACAAAGACACCCTTATTAAGTAAAGGATGTAAACATACCAGCATAAAATGCCAATATGTCTGTGCAAACTAGCAAAAAATACAGGTGACCAAATATACTCCCAGATTAATAACTTATTTATTGTTTTAATGTCAGGGGCCTCACAAGCAATTCAAAGTTTATAATTAAAATAAGAATGACCTTCAGTTTTCGTGAGAAAATATTTTCAATAAAAGATTCCCACGTGAAAACAACCTATAGTATCATAGAGTAAATTTATCAACCTGTAAAACAGTCATCCCATCAATGGAACTACTGTTTAAATTAGTCAGATAAAAATAAGCTGTTAACTAAATAAAGAAAAATAGGAGCAAAAACACCAAAACTGCATTTCTTAACATAAAGAAATGTAGTTGTTACTTCTCGTACCATAAAATGTTATCTATGAAACAAATGGCTGATATTATTTTTTTACTTTGTTATATAATAGAATTAGGTAAAGAGCAAAATTTGTAGTTGATTATTTTCAAACATTGGGCCAGCTTTAACTTTGATTCAATGTAATGAACACTATGTACCAGTAGCAAAATTAATAAATAATTTACAGATTCTTATGGTTCTGGTACAGTATACTTACCAACATATCATATGTTACCTATTATCTAGCTAATTTCATTAAACTGTTCATTATAATAGCAATGAATATTTAGTTAAATAAAATAAAGAAAATACAAGTAATATGCAAACAAACATTTAACTTAATTTTCTGCTTTAAAAAAATATTACCATCCATTTGTTTTAGTTTACGTGATGAATCTACTGCTATATTTAATCCATATTAAATGCCAATTGAAGAAATATTTAACTCATTTATAACAATGTTATAATTGATTAATTACAAACAACAGGAAACCCTCAATACTTCAATACATCTCTTATAATAATACTCCATATTGTATTTTTATTGTGAAAATTAAAAAAAGCACTTTTTGGATAATTTTTAAATTGATTTGTGGGTAAAAAATGTCCCAGATCATAGATTTGATATTCAAAGGAAAAAGATTGGATATTTATTCCATTAATTCATTAGATGTTTCTCGTAACTGTGAATAAATGTTCAATTTTCACTGGCAACTGATACTACTCATCCCAAAGGCTTTAAGTTATAATCAATTTTATAAGAGTTTTAATATTATAACCCGCATCTTTCAATCTTACCCCTTAGTCAACTAAAGGTTGACATGCTTGCTATCAACCTAGCAATAAATAGAACTAAGTTTTCCTAGGTTTATCTCATTTTCTTTATATCATTAGAAAACAAGCAGATAGCTCTCCTGGTGCAAAAAGAAATCATCTCCTAGAGACACCATATACACATATGTTAACGGTGCATTGCTATCAGTATGGCGGGATGGTAATGCCACATGCATAAGTCTACCCACTATGATAATGACAAGCATTGATGTTGTTGCCGTAGGAATAGGTAAGGCGATGGTACCAAATACTCGGGTGAGGCATTGCGGAACGCTACCACTTAGTAGTCACGACATAGTGACTATAGCCAATCGGCCATCTTTAATGACCTGCTTTGCAGAACAGCAGTTGATCTTTTCTTCAAAGGAGCCCAGAACAATATGGAAAAAAAAAACAACTGCTGTTTCATTATAAAATATAATTTTGTCATTATAAATGCCAATGCTCTGTCAATGAGTTCTATTATGTGACTATATGATATTGTATTGGTAAAGATGCACAATAATAAAAGAGAGATGTAGGTAGCTGTTGTGATCATTATAGCAGTAAAATCATCTAAAGGTTATATTATAACAATACACACATCGTCCACACGCCGATACGCACATATCATATATTGTTCTTTAACTATGTTTCCAAAAAAAGAAAAAAAGAAAGAAAAATTCTATGTGGTGTCATTACATGAGAGACTAGTCGACTGGCGCGCCTGGACCGCGGCGGGCCGCTCGCGTCACCTGTAGAGGGGACATGGTGGCTGGGATCGGGATGGGTACGGATCAATATTTTAATCGTTATTATTATATGTGCTCGGCAATTGCTCGCAGCACTACAAAAGTACATTATACTAAATTTATAAGATTGCAATTATATGAAAATCATTTTGAAACCTAATCACAACCAAATTTGCATCTGGACCTTCTTAATTGCAAGACATTTATAAAATCAATATTTAAACATACTCTATTTTTAAGTGACTAATTTTCTTAAGGTGGGTTAAACCCTTCCTAAAAGTATCAAAACCATAAAGTCATCACCAAGTATACAGTTTCTCAAACAATTCATTATATATTAAGTAAAGCATACTACACAATTTCTTTAATAAAATGTTACATAAATTTCGTTGATTAGTACATTCCTTTATGCTTTTGATACAAAACTGTGTTTTGATTTCAAAACATTTTAAGCTGTAGAGCTTCTTAAATATAACTTTAAGCCTTCTTGTAAGTGTGAAAAATTTACAATATTACTATCAGATTACATTCAAATTTGTTATAGAAAATTGGAATAATTCAATATGGAATTTAAAAAGCTCTCAGAACTCATATAATTGCAACTAAAATATAAGTTTGACATATGTAGCAACATCAAGGTTGTATATTAAATCACTAACACCCACAGAATATCTAAATAATTTTTGTTAGAAGGCACTGTGAGTGGTACCTACTTAAAATTGGAAGTTTCATAGTGATTTTAGAGAACATATGGTCGCCTACATGTACAGTTATACAGATAATAACTGCCAAATATAAAGTAAAAAATAGAAAATTGAGGAAAAAACATTTTTTTTATTCAACATTAGAAGTGGTGCACTAATTTAGAAAGTTAATAACAAATAAAAAAATATTTTCTAGGTTTTTGTTTTCAAATTAAAGCATCCTATTTAATACCAATAAAATAAATAAAACAAAAATCTTTTGTCACCAAAATATTATGATTTATAAAAATGTACAATAAGAATTTTTTAATATTTTTTAAAATTATACAAAGTGAAAAAGAAGAAGCAGAATTTGAATTATAAATTATATTTATATTTTTTATTTAATAATTTTTTCTTACTAAATATTACATAAATATTTAGTAAGGAAAAAATCTCAAAAACATATTTTTTGATTTATTATTAATTTTTCATGTCAGTGCAGATCCAGATGTTGAATTTTTTTTAAATCTTTTTTTAGCTACTAATTGCACACCCAGGCAAAGAAAAAACTAATGATGATAAACTTTGGGTGTCAGATTAATGGCCATGTTATATTTAAGATTAGAACAAGTAAAAATTGGAATTATAATAAACTAATCAGTAAATCATGGCCCTTTGTGTCACGATAGGCCTCTATTGAAGAACATCTTATATATTACCATATTCTTACCATACTCCTCCAAAACAGCTTAACCAATTTTTATGAACTTATGTATGCACATTAAGTAGGTCTGAGAATCGGCTACTATCTATTTTTCATACCCTAAGTGATAAGGGTTATCCACCCCTATTTTTATTTTTTGGACAATTTTTTTAAATTATCTTTCTATATTGTGGCATTAAAAAACACATACACCCTTAAATTTGCACACTTCTACCATGAACCCCTATTTTTTTAGATCAATAATTTATATGGCAAAAAACTATATTTGCTGGGTCAGCTAGTAATGGCCCATCGAAAATCAAGGTGAGAAACTCTGAGAACACCCGAGAAGCGTGAATGTGAGGATTTTCTCGCCTTCTTGTTCGCCTCTTCTCCGATTGGTGTTGGGTAAATTTTGCCACTTCAAAGGATTTTTCGGGTGAGAAGAGAGAAGTCTATCACACTCACATTTTGTCTCTGTGCCAATCAGTGAGGGGTGGAGATTAGAGGTCAGCCGTATATGAGAATATGAAATAAATAAATTACCAATTTTGTTCTGTTTCGATGAATTTGCACTACCCACCATTACCTAGCTTTTCTATTTTTTTTGTTCTTTATTTTTAACTAGCTGTACCCATGACTTCGTTCGTGTAGAATAATTTCTAAAATTAAAATCCGCATAGTTCCCGTTTCCATGAAGAGGATAAAAACTATCCAATGTCCTTTCTCATGTCTCAAACTACCTTTTTACCAAATTTTATCCAAATCAGTTCAGTGGCTTAGGCGTGAAGAAGAAACAGACAGTGTTACTTTCGCATTTATATTAATATGGATTACAACTTTCACAAAGTTATGATATGCAATGACACACCGAGCCAAACTGGCTGCAGTTTTAATATCGTGTGTAATGTAAATGACCGCCCCGTTGGTCGAATGGTTAGAGACCCGGACGACGTAATCAACGAGTCTCGGGTTTGATCCCCGACAGGGACAAGCATTTGTGTGATGAGCATAAATGTTTGTATTTCCGTGTTTGGGTGTTTATTATATATATACTAGTATTTATATATGTATTTCTTTGTATTAGTATCGTTGACTAACACCCATAACACAAGCAAATAATTTGCTTACTTTGGGGTTAGATCAGTAAGTGTAATTTGTCCCATAAATATTTATTATTTATTAATGTCGTCCATACCGGATAGGATCCAGAAAACGAGTGAGAAAAATGAGAGTGTGGATAAATTGCTTGTTCTCATGAGAAGTCTCAGCGAAAGTTCTCACTGAGACTTCTCGCTGTGAGTCTGTATGGGCCTTAACATCTATTTTTCTGTCAGGCATTTCGTAAAAGACATAATATTTTAAATCTGTCACTACTATTGGGACTATTAACTGGCAGAGTTCTGCAATCTCTGCAAACTAATGCACGACTTATATTTACTTAAATATTGTAATTTTATACAACTTTGTCAAAAGAGGCAACCCTTCTTTACAGTGAAACTCGGCATAGTTTAGCACAAGCAGAACTGTGAAGCATCAATAACATGTAGGTACATTACTCAAAAATGTAGTAACCCAAAAATGTAGGCAATTATATCTGTACATATAAAAAAAATGTATTAAGTAATTCATGATTTTTATTGCTTGCTCATGCTTGTTTGTCATCTATCCTGGTATCCGAAGCCAAGGGGTTCATAACACAAAATTTGTGTGATTGTGAGAATATGAATTATCAGGGATTCATTGATATGATACTAAAATTTATACAGAATTATCACCAAAATCGTCATAGGCAGTAAGATTCAAAGAATTAAATAAAAAGTTTTGGGTTTACAAATGGACTGAATTACTGGTTATAAATTTTATTTCGAATGGTTAAATCAATAAATCAGAAATAAAAAAAAAAATAAGTAAAAATTTTCAGCTTGAGACAGGCTCGCATTAGATATGGGGCCACACAATTTTTGGGTTTCTGAGTGGAGGGTTGAATAGGGGTTGGCTTCCCCTTTCTAATGATACTATTTATTTAACTCATATGCCCCGTTTTCACTTTGCTTAGTACGAGTGTGAGTGTTTAATGCAGGTGCTTAGTATTTAGCCAAAAAAACACAAACATAATATAAAGATTAGACATAAAATCAATATTTGTGATATTTTCATCTAATTTTTCTATAGGCTGTAAAAGGTAAGATTAAGTTCATAAGATAATGGTTCACTGTTAAAACGTATTTCATAAAAAAATATATGTACTTAGTACCTACCTAATATTATTTTAATTGATAAAAAATGTCTCATCTGAATTTTAATGCCCTAGGTTAAATAAACCTACATAAATTTCTCGCGAAGATTTATATTAAACTATACACCTATAACACATATTAAAAATATACGCCTTACACTTTTTATTACAAATTGGTATACATATGAATTTGTATGTTTGAATATTTTATTTATTAATTTCTATGGATGATAGTATTCTGCTTGTTATTCAGAGCGTCAAGTTCATAACTTTCTATAACTAAAACCTTTTAAATGATAATAAAACCTATAATTAGCTCATTCATTGCAACATCCCGCCTTAGTGAATTGTGCATAAGATGGGTCATCCATCTTGGATTTAGGATTATTGATTTGCACTTCAAGACAAAAATTAAGATACGTCGCAAAAAAATTAACAAACATACCATTTTCTTCTAGAATTTAATTCATTTAGAAATATGAAATTGCTTACATTGCAAAAAGAATCAACTCAAGGCTTAATGACGTTACATATGTCAACCTACCAAGTTATAGAAAAGAACAAAGAAATGTAAATTAAAGCTTATAAATACCTTTTTTTTCTGCCATAATTTTAACTATAACGTATTTACTATGTAAATATTACACTAAAGCTATGTCGTTGCAAAATTTATATGAAAAATCAGATTAAATTGCAAGAACGCAGCAGCAAATCAACGCTTCTCTAAATTCTCGCAACGACAATTCGATAAAAAGTTGCCAGCTCAGCTCTCACGGCCACTTGAAAATTGAAATGTAGTCAATGTTTTAGCGAAAATCGTAATATTATTATTTGTCGCTACATACTTCATTTTTTAATTCTGTTTAAAATGTTAAAAAATAAAGTGACGTAATAGTGCATTTTCTGAATCCATGACCAAAATGGTGTCATCATCAATAATTTTTATCTCGTTAGTTTTGTACGCATAGTGAAATGAACGTCAATAAGCATTTCGGTTCACCGAGACACTTCGGTTTGTCAGTAGGTGAAATATAAGGTGATCACCATCACCGATTTTTACAGATCTGTTAACGACTACACATTTTTTGTTGCTTACAATGAAATATGTTTTGAAAACATTAAAGATCGCGCAGAGCACCTTGACCACGCGCAGCGAAGGACATCAATTCGTCCACCATACCCACATATAATATAATAAATTCAATATATGACATGACATTTTGTAATTCTCATGTCCCATAGGTTTAATTTTACGCAATAACAGTGGTGATATTTATAAGCCAAAATTGTCCTGATACTGTAATATCACTGTACTAATGTTATTGATATTGCTCACGATCAGAGTAAAATGTTAACACTGAGCGTGAGCAATAGCAATAATAACTTCACATATTATTCAAGTGGTTGCTATGTCGATATTTGAATGAGCGTGTTACCACATGCGTGTTTTAACCAAAGAATTTCTTTTGTGTGTAAAATTAACTCAGGGCCGAAATCAAGTAAACATTAATTTTAATCTTTCTGGCAAAAAATTTAGATTCAAAAAAGCTTTAGTACTTAAATTGACGAAGGTACCTAGTACAAAAATCGCCACATTTAGCGGCAGAGTTAAAACGTGATATCACTGAATCAAGCTATTGTCATCCTGTCCTGAGATAGAATTAGTGTTACCAACAACAATAATAATAATTTTCTTATCAAATAATGATTTTCACAAGTAATAATTTCATTGTTATTTGTCTAAAGATAGAAACCACGGAATTACAACAATAAAATGATTTTAGTAAATGATGTAAAAAAGTATAGATGCGTTGTTCGCATTCCAAAATGACATCATGAAAGCAAGGCTGAAGGCATTGCCTGAGTTTTATTTAACACACAGACGTATATTCTTTGAGCGTATTATATAGGTATACCGCGTAATATATCTATGCATATATTCATATTTCTATGCTATGTATGTTTTTTGTGTTTCTATGATTAAAACGCCCCATAGACCTGAGAAATAAGATAGATTGCCATACTTTTCCGACGGTTCCCAATGGACGCATTACCGCCGCAAAGAAGTAGGTAAACTTTTTCTTTTTTCCAAAACGATTTGTACCTACCACCCTAAAACCTTTTTTTAACAGTTCTCTGTATGGTTATAAATTGAAGTCTGATAATGCCATACCTACCTATGAGAGGTGACGAATGGGTACAATATTTTATTCGTATTTCGAACGATTTGTACCAGATGGCACTATTTTTTCCGTTAACTTTGCGGTTTAATGAATATAAATACAAAATTTCAAACACCTAGGTGGCGGTAATCTTGTCTTCTAACCAGATGTTATGTTGTATAATATTGCACGTTTCCTTCTTTCCACCTCTCAAACAATACCTCGAATTGAAGAGGTCTAGGTTCATGCCACACTGTAACAAATGATTTTATTTCTTATACCTTGAAACCATGTCAAAAAATCAAGTTTTTCAAGGATAGCGCCCTTTTTTTCGCCTACTAGAAGCATGACAAATATAATAATGGTCTCATTGTATTATATAATTTCTAAAAATCCAAATGCCATACCGGTACAAATCGTTAAAATTTTTTTCATATCTTGGCTTAAGACAGACACAGATTAATTACCCTTTCGTTCGACTGGCAAACTCTCTTCGACCAATACACGGCGGTCGTGACGGAATCTACGTCGAAGGGGAAATCTAGTTCAGTCTACTGCTCTCCGCGTACACCTATTATACCCATAAAACCCACATGTACGGGAGAAGCAGTGCCGATAACGCAAAAAGATGAAGACATCCGAGCCGATTAATGACAGCGCCGGGACAGTCACACATTCGTGTCGTGTAACGGTATAAGCCTATGGTATAAGCAGTGTCAATCGAGCCACAGAAAGAGCTTATTGTGTAAAAATGCCTCGATTGTTGTGTGCAATAGTTTTTATTATTTGTGTGGGAATAAAAACAACAATAGCAAATCTTAAAAAATACTTTATTTACAATCACAAAAATATTATTTCCTTAATTATAATTAATCACTTCATTTCATACATTTGAAAATAAAGTCCATTTTCCACCACATCTGAAAAAAAAAAAACAAGTTTACGATGAGTCGAAACAATAAAATAATTGTTAAAACCTTGTACAAACATTGATGAATGATGAACAATTTATAACGCATTATTCCACAAACTGACAAACTCTGGTTCGAACTGTTATCAAGACAAGGGGAAATGTAGATGTCGTCACAACATTGTCGTGTTACATTTCTGACAAATGTAGATGTCGTCACTGTTGTGACGACATCTTTTGTCGTGTTACATTTCTGACAAATGTAGATGTCGTCACAACATTGTCGTGTTACATTTCTGACAAATGTAGATGTCGTCACAACATTGTCGTGTTACATTTCTGACAAATCTTTTTTAATGTTGCTTTAGGGGAATTTTTAACATACAGATGTATAATAATTTCCTCATGTTGGTCCAAGCTTCATTGAAAAATAGACCAACTATCGTTCTGCCGGGCAAGTCGTAAAAGGCGACCAATTGGCTATACGTGTCACTACCATCGTGACTACTAGGTGGTAGTGACCAGGGAGCAAGACCTCCATTCACAATTATGTAGTAATAATTCTTGATTATTTCTATTTTTTTGATAACAAACTAGCAGATGGGTCTTCTGATGGAAAGAGACAACTATCGCCTATAGACACCAAAGATGTTAATAGTGCGTTGCTATTTATCTATAAGTCTACCGACTACCTTACCCTACAAATCGGAACTCAACAATAACAAGCAATGACACTATTGTGGTAGGAATAAGTTAAGCGGTGGTACCATTTACCCCGGGTACATGATACTGAGACATTTCAGAACTCTACCACTAGAGGAATAGGTAAGGCGGTGGTACTAGACCCGGGCGAGACAATGCAGAACTCTACTACCTAGTAGCCACGATGGTAGTGACTCGCATTCCCTATCGGTCGCCTTTTACGAACCGCCCGGCAGAACTGCAGTTGGTGTATTCTACAATGGGGGTCTGGACCAACAAGGGGGATGTATAAATTATTTTTGCATATTATTCTCGGTATAACGGTACGGTATATAAAAAAAAATACGTATAACGGTAATCTGGATCGATTGAAATAAGGTTTAGTGTTCTTGGTGATCGGGAAGTGCCTCAAAAATCATTGCCAAATGGTCGGATTCTAGTGTCGTTTTATAATTTTTTATGACATTAGAAAGAAAACAAGCACATGGCTCTCTTGATGGAAAGAGAATCCATCCCCTATAAACACCAAAGATGTTAATGGTGCGTTGTTACCCACGTGGATTTGATGGCAGTGCCACATGCATGAGTTTACCGGCTACCTTACCTTCCAAACCGGAACACGATAATGACAAGCGTTAACGCTGTTGCAACAGGAATAGATGAGGCGGTGATAACAAATACTAGGGCGAGAAGTTGCGGAACTCTACCACCTAGTAGTCATGATGGCAAATACACGTGTAGCAGATTGGTCGCCTTTTACGATTTGCCTGGCAGAACAGCAGTTGGCCTATTCTTCAAAGGAGCCCGGACCATCACGAGGGAAACATTTTTTGGTTTATCACCTCATTCCGCAAACGATAACGTGCGATATGGCACTGCGTTCCAAAATTAGATAATAGAAAACCGCCAGATTTTAATCCCCAAAGTTATTAAAAAAAAAAACAGGTAGATTAAGTGATATCTGTAATTTTGGATCATTTGAAATGATCTATAATTACAGATATTGCTATAAGAAATTTTATTCAGAACTAGCTTTTGCCCGCGGCTTCGCTCATTTGTAATTTATTTTAGGGAAGTGGGGGGTTAGAAAGAAACAAAAAGTATCCTATGTCACACTCTCCATCCCTTCAACAATCTCCACTTAAAAATTACGTCAATTCGTTGTTCCGTTTTGTCGTGAAAGACGGTCAAAGAAATACACTTTCACATTTATAATATAGTATGGATGACTCAATGGTTAATAAAAATCTATGGCAGTTCAAGTAATCTATAATTTGTACAAGAAAAAATAATGAAAAAAATAACATCCTACACCGCAATATCACAATTATTTATCTTGTACGCACTATATACAAAGAACAATGGCGGGTTTTCATACAAGCATATACCTGGCAATGTCTTTAATAACTTGAAGGTTTATAAAATTTAAATTAACAATAGAATATTTTCAATAAATCGTTTTATTAAACAAAAGGGGCTTAGATTTTTTTACATGCTTTAAAACATTACATCATAATATATAATCATAATATATAATATATCAACAATCATAATATATTACATTATTTCTTAAAGGTTCAATCTCTTTAACTACTTTCACCAAAAAAAAAAAATATCCAGTTAAAGCTTATGTTTTCTACTTTGGGCGAAAAATATGAAAAAAAATTGAAAAAATCTTTTTTGTTAATAAATAAATAAATTAAATATAATTTTTATAACAATCGACCGGAGCGCCAGCTGTGGGTGATAAACATCTTAGAGTTTTATACTTGGAAAACGCTAGATGTCGCCGTGCGAAATCTTCGCAAGGGTCAGCTTGTAAATTATTGAAATTAAAAAAATTAAACACTTATAATTTTTTTCTACTAAGTAAGCACAAATTATCATTTTTCAAATATATACAAAGATCAACCAATTATTAAGTTCAAAATAAAGTATTACAAATGATGTATAGAGTATAATGCACGTAATTCGGCATGTCAAGCGAAACTCTTAACTTAAGAAATCTAATTTGGATAGTCAGAGTAAATAAAATTTTATGTTGAGCATCTGAGCGTAGTCGGTTTTGGCCAGGAGTCAGGATACACTTTTTATATGTAAGTGAACCTAAGGAAAAAGCGTCAGAAGTATACCATGACGCCATGACATACTAAGTTAAATGTGGTCGATGGTCAGTTTCTAAGTACGAGTATCTCAATGGTCAGTTTCTAAGTAACTGTAAAGTGTCCCGGCGATCGGCGGAAATCTTAGTTAAGAATTCTGACTACGTCAGATTTGTGAAGTTTTAGTTTCGCTGAACACATCAATTATATGAGAACATTTGTAAGTTAGCATCGTTGACAACTGACAAAGACAGTTATCTGGATAATCTACAATCTACTTCATTTTCTACCGTCACGTTTATAAATATAAATGAAAAAATAAATTATTTAAGCACAAGGATTTAATATACTATTTATTAGGTATAATTTTCTATTAAAATATGATATATTTAAAGCAAAATGGAGCAATGGTTGGGGAAAAAAATCTACTAATTATCTTGACTAACTTGAAACGCCAACATTTTGAGCATTGCACATTATAGAAAATATATATACACAACTAAAACGACAAATAAAATGGTTCAAATAAAGGTAATATTTAAAAAATAATATTTTTTTCATAGATCTTACTCAGAAATAATAAATTCGAGCGGAATTCTACAAAATTACAATAATTTTTATGATAAGAGATTTGACTAAACACGATCACTTTTAATACCAGGTATGGTGTTAAGCCCCTGTTATTTCAAAAGGTTCTCAAATGGATTTCGGTTCCCAGGTAGTAGTAGCACATCTTGCCTGGTTGGGAAGACCTTCCTTTTCCTTGTGTGCCGTGCCGTCATCAACATCCACAGTTTATGAAGTTACCTTGACAAAGTTGGCATGCTGGTTCCACCATTAATCTTTTCAGTGGTATTGACCAGCGGCGCCATAAAACCTTTTTAACAATTTGACAAACACAAGTTGCAGTTACGTAGACGGTCTCGCTTGTTGCTTCAATGGTGAAAACACGAGTAGGTAAAATATCTTTAAAGTAGGATAGGACACTAATACAGAACGGAATTATGGGTAGAGTATGTACGTATATGTTGTAATATATGAGAGGAAGTGAGTGAGTGAGTAAATTAATGTATGAATGAGTATATGAATGAGTGAATGAGTAAGTAATGTATGAATGAGTATATGAGTGAGCGAATTAGTGATGAATGAGTGAGTGAATGAGTGAGTGTGTTTATAAGTGAGTGAATGAGTGAGTAAATTCATGAGTGCATAAGAGAGTGAATTAGTGAGTGAATGAGTGAGTTGATGTGTGAGTGAATGAGTGAGATGAATGGGTGAGTGAATGAGTGAGTGAGTGAATGGGTGAATGATTGAGATTTATGGGTGAGATGAATGATTGAGATTTATGGGTGAGATGAATGATTGAGATTTATGGGTGAGATGAATTGGTGAGTGAATGAGTTAGTGAGTGATTGAGATGAATGAGTGTGTGAGTGAGTGAATGGGTGAGTGAATGAGTGAGTGAGTGAATGATTGAGATTTATGGGTGAGATGAATTGGTGAGTGCATGAGTGAGTGAGTGAGTGAATGGGTGAGTGTGTGAGTGAATGTATTACCTGCAGGCAGGCAGAAACCGCGCGTGGTGTGCCCGCTGTAGCGGGTGCCTGGCGGGCTGCGGCGCGGGCAGGGCGCGGGCCCCGCAGCGGCCGCACTGCCGCCACTTGGCGGGCCGCCGGCCCCCGCCCAGGTACATGTACCTGCGGAGACACCGCCTCGTGTATTCTGTGATCTGGTGTGGGATATAATGCTTGTCCACGTTCGATATGTTGAAGCCAACCAATAGGAGCTTTGTGCCAAGACAAGCATTACGAATCGACCCATCGCACTACCTTGCAAAGTACTTGGTACTTGTGACAGCGAAGTTAATAGGGACCTATGAATGCAATATACCATCCACGCTATATTATAATAACCAAAGTCACTCCGCGGGTAAAAGAGTCAGTGTTGATTCTAGAAAGCAATGTATGCAGAGATTCACACTGTCCAAAGATTTTGCAGTGACGAAATAATGGGACCACTCGGAACAGCGAACTGTTTCTCTCACAATAATAATACGCTATATCCAAATGTAAAAGGAATGCTTGATCACAACGTTTGACCAACGTATGGTACATAACACAAATGAGGCACCTAGAATTGATGATATATAGGATGCCAAGAAATACCGATTATAGAAGCTTCTGGGATTCAGAATAGGCATTGTGTGTCAATTGCTCTCATATCCTAATACAGATAGTCACGAAAGTCACAGATATGCACTAAAACAACGATTTTGTACATGTGAATTGGTGTTTAGCCGAAATTGATGAACTGCGTAGATATGAAAAAAGTGCAAGCCTCTAAGGTGACTATTGGAGGACATTAAAAAGGTATAATTAAGTTACGATACTGGGGAGCTACGAAATAGGCCAAGTCTGGACATTTATTAAAAATTGCAATTAGCAGGGATGACATGATTCTTTTATGGGGCAATCTATACGCTTTTACAATAAACTTCCAAATGCTATTAAAGATCTACCAATACACAAATTTAAAAAATGTATCAAATCTAAACTTTGTAAAAAAGGTTACTATAAAATATCTGAATATTTGGATGATAATAAGGCATGGGATTAATTGCTCCTCATAGCAGTCTCATAATAATTATAATATATTATTCATAAATACATTGTAATTGTAATTGTAAAAACATTGTTTAAAAAAATGTATATGCACAAAAAAAGACAAGCCCGCTGAGTTTCTTCCGCCGGATCTTCTCAATGTGTGGCCGCGTTTCCGATCCGGTAGTAACTCAAAAAAATGTTGACTCATCAAAAGTGCCTGTAAAGGATAATTTGAATAAAAATGTTTTGACTTTGACAATCTATGAGGCTAGACTAAAGAACCGTCAGTAGTAGGGCACTACCATTCCTTGAGATAGATATTTCGATGTTTTTGCTGTGGTCGAGACAAGGGCAACGCAAGGTATACTTTAAGTTGTGCGTTCAGATAGTTATATAGATCGCGATTTAACGAGGCATACTCCAAAGGTAAAGAATGCGAAGTTTTTAGACAGGGACCAATTAAAGGAAAATTATTATGACTCTTGATAACAAAATAACAGGCTTTGATGGAAGCGCTTTTAAAATCCCCAAAGTTGCTTGGGTTGGCGTTTCGAATACTTGGAAATAAAGAAGGGTAGTAGAAATACCGTAGTGTGAGAGGGCCGTAACTTACCTAAAAGTTTAAAAATCTGATACGTCTGCTTTCTATTACTGCTAAAGTTCTAGAGAATTTATTTGCATCACTTCCGACACGTTCTTCCATCTCTTACCGGATATAAGATAATTATTGGTGCTGACGCTAATGCTCCCTCTTTAGTACGGTAAACTACTTCCAACGACATAGGGAACTTAATTCTACAATAGATGTATTAACTACCGAATTAGATTTTACTATCCATAACTTCTCTGTGAACAAGCATGTTTGTGCCTGTTGTAACATTGCGTCCATCTGGCAATACGCAGAGAATTTGTACGTGTTGTATAGTAAGCACTTAAATTGTCAATTTGTCAATTGTACTCAATAATAATGTTGCCCTGATGATGCGTTAAAACGCGAAACCGGTTGGTTTTAATAAATAAAAAGTCAAGTAAAACAGTACAAGTGCTTTACGATATAAATATAAGTTAACATGGAGTTTTACCAAGTGCCGACGATATTCAGTGTTCAAAGCACTTAATAGCACTAGACCTCGCTAATTTTGCCTTTATGTCGTAATACACGTTTAACACAGAACACTTGCAGAACCTCTAGCCGGTGTTAAAGCATCAAGCATGTCAAGGGCAAGTCGCATGGAAGAATGGTGATGATTCACTGGAAAAGAACAAGGAGCACTTACGCCGACGAAATGCTTGAGTAAACCCATTCACTGACTGGAGGCAGCGCTAGGATTCAGAAAAGGGAGGATTCTAGGCACTTCTTCACTCGATTTGCCTGACCCTATTTGTGTTGTTGTGGAGAGGTTCCCTGGTAGAGAGATGTCTTTTTATATCGGAAACAGCGAACAAGCAGATGGCCTCCTAATGGAAAGGAGGCATCAATCGCCTAAGACACAACATGTTAATGGTGTGTTGCTATCCTTGTAGCGGAGTTTTAATGCCACATGCATTCGTTTACCGGTAACTTACCTTCCAAACCGGAACACGTCAGTGATAAGCATTGACGTTATTACGACAGAAATAGGTAAGGCGGTGCTACCTGACCCGGGCGAAACAATGCAGAACCCTATTATCTAGTCAATAACATCGCGAATACACGATGGTGGTGACTTGTATACCAATCGTTTGATACTTACGAACTGTCCGGCAGAACGACACATTCTTCTAAGATGGTCTGGACCAACATGGGGTAAAAAGAGATCACATGTTTTGGCACTGCTGATTGAGAACGTATGTCGAACTAGACAGATCTTGATGAGGTATAATGTTAAAATATTTAGATTATTATTTAATGGCTGCATTTAATGCCTAACTATAACATCAATATGTTGACGCACGGATTTAAGTTACTGTAAATATATACGTATCGATCAGTTAAAACAAACTTTTTACTGAATTACTATGGAGATTACTTGAATATAAAGACTGATTAATTTATACACGTCGTATGGCTTCTTTCATCTTTCCAACACTACAGTCAGACAACACACCACATTGATTGTTAGACATAAATTTGGAGGTGAACTTCAACAGGTTTAATAATAATAATAATAATTCTTTATTTCCAGATATGAACATCCATTTTTGTTAGTGTGTTAGTAGATTTAAGGTACTTATAACTATGTTAGTAGGGTTATTTGTTACATACTGTTACTTTTAATGCCTATTACTTATTTGCTATGTTTGAAACACTGAGGATAGGATATGTAATTTCACCCAGTGTTTCAAAAACTGACTATAGTATTTGTCAGACAAGACCTTTAGAATGCTGTTGGAACTTCCACGGATTCTGCTCATCGCTAATGCTGCTCTTTTTCTAATTATAGCATAAAAGCCATCTGTGCGTGCATCGGCAAACATCAGAGATGCGCTGCAGAAACGCGGCAATCCCATCAGCACTCTAAGCCCATTGTTGTATTGAGTGCGTAGGTCGTTGTAAGCCCTCTGCGTATATGTCGCCCACAGACTGCACGTATAAAAAGTTTGGCAATAAGCCTTGAACAGTGCTGCTTTAACTTCTTTACTACAGCGTGCAAATCTGCGTGCTATCATATTGCACCGGACCGCCAACGCCCTACGCTCCCTTTCTATATCTTTTACGTCTGGCAAATCCTCCGTAACAATATGACCTAAGTATTTAAATTCAGTTGTCCTTTTCAAAAGGACCCCATTAAGATATACCGGTGGAGTGTTTTTCCCCGATATCCCCTTACTCTTAAATATTAACAGTTCGCTCTTATTTACGTTATATACGAGTCCATGCGTCACAGCATATGATTCACACATGGTTATTAATTTTCTTAATGCACTGATCGATGGACTTAGCAGAACCATCATCGGCGTATCTTAAGTTGTTAATTATGGTTCCATCGATTGAACAGCCAATTTTAGTTCTGCGAAGTTCATCAATCAAATGATCAATGTATATGTTAAATATACATTGATCATTTGATTAAGGTGATGTTAAGCCGTCCTGTCCAACGCCACATTCTAAATGAAACGACTCCGAGTACGCATCAGCCCATTTGACCCTATTTGTTTGTGAACTGTACCAGAAACGTAGGATATCGATGATTTCTGGCGGAACCTTTAAGTTTCTAACTTTGCCCACAGTTTATCGTAGCAAACAAGGTCAAATGCTTTGGAGAGGTCGAGAAAGGCAGCATATACAGGTGTTTTTCGGTCTGTATAGTATTTTACAGTCTGCTTAAGCGCCAGTATAGCACTCTCCCGCCTAAAGCCAAACTGCGCATCGTTTATCTTCAAATAACTGCTAAGCTGCCGCTCAAGCAGACCATCAAACACTTTACCCAGTACAGCAGCCAAGGTGATTGGCCTATAGTTACACTTATCCGCTATATCTCCTGTTTTGTTCTTAACCACAGGTACAACCACACTTTCCATCAAGTCACTAGGAAGATAGGTATGACGTATGCAAAACGTATAAAACATAACGAGAATTCGGTAAATATGAGAACCAGCATGCACCAGATGCTCGACACTCAGACCATCGTGTCCCGGCGCTTTTCCAAGGCGCTTTAAGGAAATCTGCTATTAATGACGGCAATACATATGATAATCAATAAGCAGTAGAAGAAGGAGAGAGAATCTAAATATAATCTAGTGGAATCTAAATATAATCTATGTTTCTATTGCATTTTCTGAAACTCGCTTTTTCCGGAGGTCAAGTAACATTTTTGACGTGTAATATCTTTCCTTTCACTTTCATATTACCTATGGGAGTAATTTCTTGAAATGCGACGGAAGTGAGTAATAAACTGACGCGCGCTATTTGAATCGACCAATGAGCGCGTGCGTTGGTAGATTTGGTCAGGTACCAATTTAATCACTTTGAAGTCAGACGGTACTCTTTATTGGCGAATGCTGTAAGGTTCACCTTTTTTTAAATTAAAACTTCTCTAGAATCGTTTTCGTTTAAAATCTCGATGAAAATGCCACACCGATAAATAAAAGACGTGGTAGAAACAAAAGATATCCACTGCTTACATACAATACTTAACAAAATAAACGTGTAGAATTAAGCCGGCGAGATAGAAATAAGAAGAAAGATAAGGATGTGGATAAAGCTCTGAATATGGATAAGGATGTGGACGGCGAGATAGAGATAAGAAGAAAAGGTAAGGATGTGGATAAAGCTGTGAATAAGGATAAGGATGTGGACGGCGAGATAGAGATAAGAAGAAGAGGTAAGGATGTGGATAAAGCTGTGAATAAGGATAAGGATGTGGACGGCGAGATAGAGATAAGAAGAAGAGGTAAGGATGTGGATAAAGCTGTGAATAAGGATAAGGATGTGGACGTTGATTAGAATAGGGATAAGTAAAAGAATGTGGATAAAGATAAGGACAACGTCAGAGTTGCCATAATTAAAACAAGTTGTTTATAAACAATACAACCAAAGAGATTAAACTACAACTTAAGTTTCATTTCTATCGCGTGAGTTAACACTCGATGGTTTTTGCTATCAAACTTTTAATCAAATGATAGATTTACTAAATTCACGTCTCATTCTCCCCATTATTAAATTGTGCTCGAACGCGTCAGAAGAGATTCAATCTACAGAATGAAATGTACTCACCTTATAGAATCCATCTCTACCAAGGGCGTGATGTCGGACTGCGCGTGCGGCGGCGGCTCCGGCACGTACCGCAGGGACTCAGGCTCCACTCCGTATTCAAACTGCAAAACAAAATATATTTTTATTATTTTTTTTAATCTGCTGAGTTGTGTCACCCTCGTGGCGGGAATGAAATACTCCATGATAAAGTTTATCAGCTAGACCTATTCCCTTCGAATTGCAATACGACAGTGTCAAGTATTGACGATGTTGTGGCAAGAATAGGTAAGACGGAAGCACCGAGTTAAGAAATAACACGATGGTAACGATGCGTTGCACCAATCGTGTGCAGGCACATGTGTGTGTGTGTGTGAGAGAGAGAGAGAAACAGTACTGACGTATAGCGGGTAGGGTCGTCCGTGCGGCGCGGCCACACAACAGCGCGGCAGCGCGTCCCACACGCGCGCCGCCGCCTGCCCGCACAGCGCCGCGCACTCCTCTGACAACACAACAGGGGCTCTTACATACATCACAATATCGACAGCTCGGGATACCAAGCGGTTATAACTTATATTTTTAATTTCAATACTGTTACTCGTATTTACAAAATTTTATATTTAATTTAATTATAAAATATTGAAGCATAATATGTTTTGATAAATAGAAGTAGGCTTAGAATAGATCCTTGCGAAACACCTACTATCAGCCTTTGTATTATTCATGCATTAAAACACAAGAGCAAAATTCACATGTAAGTTTGTAAAGATGACTTGTGGGTGTCTAAGAATGAAAAAGAAGTGTAGTAAGGATAACAGCCGGAAATGAACCCAAGAATAGAAGCAGCAGTGTGTGTTACCGATGAGGTCGGGCTTGTGCGGCGCGGAGGCGAGGCGCGCGAGCGGGCGCGACAGCGGCTCGCCCCCGCGCCCGCTAGCGCGCGCCGCCAGCACCAGCCGCCGCAGCACCGCCACCGCCGTCGGGTCCGACCACAGCTCGTAGCCCCTGCCGACACCACACTCGTCACTCAATGAGCCGTATCACTCATTTTATTAAAAATACTTTGTTGAGATATCAAATCAGTAAAAACGTAAAAAATACGCCAAAGCATGGATTTCTAAACACTAAGAGTTCGAACAAAATCCAATATTTTGTTGAAAACGAAACAATTTTAAATTTTAAAAAGCTGTAACTTTTTCCAATCGATTTAAATTTTTTGAACGACATTCAATGACGTTTTGTCTTGGTTACAAAAATTGCTTTGGCTATATTATGTTGAAAGTGAACATTTTTCATCAGTCAATTTAACCCGATCTTCGAAACGAGCAGATTGGATTGGAATCAATCGGCACATTAGTCCACAAAACATTGCATCGGCAACTTTATTAAAGCTTTTTGAAATTTCTTATTTTTTTTTTCATAAGAGGATTACGAATATACACATACATAATACATACAAACATTTTGACGCCATCTTTAAAAATAGAACAACTTCTTAGCACCACTACACGCCAACATCAAATAAAG